>CM076575.1:545955904-546400904 GCA_034641835.2 Pinus albicaulis | reverse complement strand
GGTAGCCATTAACCAATTGAAATATAGAACCTAGCCCTTAGAGCTTCAAAGAGGTATATTTCTATTGAAATATTTTGTCACTTGGAACTTAGGTTAGGTATGGATATTATGGGGGAATAGGTTTTAACAATTTCATGGTAGGGTATAGGGAAAATTCATTGGGCATGGAGTTATGTCGAATTGATTGATTTTTCAGTGAGAGGATGAAGAGATGAGAGATATTTTGACAGGGGCAAGGTAGGCAATCCTTCTGGTGTTTTTTGATTAAATTTTTTGTAGGAGGGTGAGAAAAATACTGGTGAACAAATGAAAAATAATGTATCTAACTAGAAGGATGAATTTTAATTATCATTAAAGAGGAAAAACATTGATTGTTTAGCAAACTATAACAGAGCACCTTAGCTTTGAGTTCTGAGATAAATAATAAGACATACATTCAAAGAATTATTATAACCAAAATATCAATTAAAATACAAGGAATCACATCATCATAGAAACTAACACAAAAATCCCTGTCAAATCATACCTTCAGCTTCCTTCATTCACTAAAAATATATCACAAAAATACAAGGCACAATGCCTCTTCATCTAAATCCTGAAAAGCTCCTTGCTTCATAAAAATTACATGTTAAATAGATAAAAATTAATTATTTCCCACCTCTAGGAACCGAATTCCCTAAAAATGTTTCTATTTCTACCTATTGCAACAAATTATAGAACTATGTTTCTAAAAACTAGGAACAATTTGACCAAGGCTTTTCCAAGAAAATTTACATTAAATACAATAACTGAATTGAGCTTCAAATCTATTAGATGACTCAAAACATTAACCATGACCATAAAAGATAATTAAATAAATTTTAGACATGAATTCCATAGTCAAAGGGTTGAGAATATAGAAGCGCAATGCCAATGCTACACAACCTCCTAGTTCAGTAGAAATGCAACACATATGCATAGTTAATTTATGGTTCATATGGCTTTGATAGTTTTTTTAATTACTCGATGAATTATGCACATGTTAAATATCCTAGAAATCATCATCTTCCCCTTCAAAAACCTCTTTTCAGTTTGCAAATATTCCGTCCTTCAATAACACCACCTATAGCAAAAGCATTGCATCTTAGTGCAACAACTGATATTTTCTGAATATATCCTAAATGGTGAATCTGATTGAGATCATTTTTAAAAATAATATTAATATCATTATAATTATTCTCCAAAACTAATTTGAGCTAAATCTAACTCAAAAATTTGGAGAAAAACCAACAATGGATGTAGATGGTACTGTCTTGTTTCTCGAAAATCATGTACCATTTTGACCTAAAATAGAGTGACTTTATTCATCTCACCCACATGCAACTCATGTAAACATTTAATGGATAACATGTAAAGGGTTAATAGATACGGTGAAAATACATTTGTGGCATTAGCGCAACAAGAAAACACATCACATAATGGGAATAGGTTTCTTGATATTCTAGGCCAACAACAAAAAGATGTGAGTTTCCAAAACAGTTAATTAGAATTTCAGGCTTCAAAATATGGGTGTAAAATAAAAAATTTAGTGTTTGATGGAGGTGACAAAATAAAATGCAACAACTGATATAAAGTGCATTGTATTCTCCAGGCTCAGACAAGAAACAAAGTGAGCTTAAAGTTTGAAGTTTTACAAGGTTATCTGAGTGTTCCTTCAATTTTTAAGGACAAATTAAGCAAAATTCAAGATAAAAAATCCAATAATATGATGAATTGGAACTTGGAAGTGGTGATAAAAGTTGTCTTTAAAGAGTGCAATGACTATCTGTGAGCACAATGACTCCCCTATAGACTTTGCGCAACGAACCCTAACTAGTGTCTAGCAAAATCTTGATGGAGGAAAGAATGGATCTCTTGTAAATTTGGATGTTAAAACAAGACTTTGAACTATCAAGGTGACAAAAACCAACTTTCAAGGGAATTTAATATTTTGTAGCCTTGATCATGAAAGTGAATCAACTGTCAAAAGCGCAATGCATGCCTCATAACCGTTGTACTGATGATTATGTCATGGCACAATGCGATTGGACACCCTAAATGACCATACTGAACCTAAATATTTGTACTAATTATTACAAGACAAGGCACACTATGACCTCACTCATGATTTTTTATGAGACATCGACCCTAGACTTACTTGACTCAACCTTTAGGGAATCATAAACTATATTTACATTATCTTTCACTCACTCTAGAATGATTACATCAAAAATAAATTCATGAATTATTCATAAATACCAATAGATTGATCTCTAAGAGATCATATAAAAACCTTTACACATTACCAAAACAAATTTAAAAGACTAAAATTGTTTTTTGAATACTATAATATAGGACTCTAATAGATCCACTAATCCTCAAGGAGTATAACTAACCCATAAATTTCTCTAAATCTCCATAATACTCTTAATATATATCCTAAAGAGTAGAAATGATTACATAAATCCTCACTTTAATCAATTATATACAAATATTCTAAGAAAATTAGGAAAATACAGTAAATCAACTAATTTCACACATTTAGGGAACCAACTACCTTGTTAAATGAAAGAACCATATTCTAGTCAAAATACATTTTGACTTGGAAGTGGGGTTATCCTACATCATAAAGTCAACCCAATGAAGATGAAAAACCATTCTAGACAGGAATACCATTATATAAAGGTATTTGACTTTCTCCATAAGAGCATCATTCGATCATCAAATAAGAAATTCAAGTTTTGGGAACCTAAACAGAGGACAAGAGGAAGAAGACTGATGAAAATGATAAGGATGGAGATCTATCTCTATCTCACATTCCTTTCTCTCTAAGATTCCCCATGTGTGAATTTTTCTTGGAAGACAAAAATTCTAGGCAGTTTTATGGGTAGGCCAAAATTTTAGGAAAATTTGAGAAGGTCAAAATATTGAAGAGAAGAAGTTTGACTTGGTTTGACTTGACATGAAGGTTGGAGACCATGTTTGTATATAACTTGTTGATCTTATTGATTTAATATATTACTATCCTCATTATATGTATCTCTTGTTGAATTGGAGAATTTCTCTAAGGTAAAGGTTTTTTAGTTTTCCCCTAAGTGGGTTTTCCCAGGATAAATCTTGTATTCTCTTTTCTTGCATTGTGATATCTCCTATCTTTATGGTTTATGGTTGAATTTTTGAAGTTCAATTTCTTAATGATAAAATAAAATTGTAAAAAGAGGATCTATATCATTGTAAATAGTTACAAATATTTCATAAATATTGGGCTTGTATCTATTGCACTTGAAAAATCAACATCAACTATGTTTCAATTTGTAGCAAATTCACGAAGGAAAGAAAAATAGTAGTGAAAATGGAAAAAAAACGAAGTAAAATAAGCTTAAAAAGAAATTGTTGAGGTTGATGAAGAAATAAGGATTCTATTTGGGAAAGATCTCATATTGCATTGTTTTTCTCAATGTGAGATGGGTAGGAGATTCCAAAATAAGGTTATCCAAAAATAAATTGTTCTCTATGTATAATTTACATATAATTCTATTCTAGGAAACAATGTGTTAAGGAAACAAAATGGTGGAACTTTCATCATCTCCTAATTAAAACATTAGATAATTTATTCATTACATTCATCTGAAACATTAGTTGGTTTAATTACAAGATGGAATTTTTATGTTAGAGCTTATAGCTTCATTTTTTTTAGGAGTTGAAATAATGCATACAAGTTACATCAACTATCTATTTCACCCAATTTTCTTAGGAGATGACATTGTTGAAAAATGCGCCAATAAATTCTCAATTTTATTTTTCCTTGACTAAATTGAGAAAATTCAAATTTCCACATCAAAAAAAAAATTGGATGCAGTTAACTTGTGTGGCATGTCTTGTGTCACCCAATTGACTCAGTAAATTTGAGTTGGAGTAGTTAGAGTTCAATTAAGAATGTGTGATTTCTAATTTGTAGCAATCAAGGTAATTTATCTAAGGTTGTTTTTAGTTAAATTAGTTCTAACTGTTGAAGGAACTAGTGGAGGGTTAGTTGTGCAGTGGGACTTTAGTCAAAATAAATGGTCATCTAGTTAACTTATCAATCAACTTAAAATAGCTAGTGCATGTAGATAATTTGAGTTACCGAGGCTTGGTGGATATTCCAAGGTAATGTAGCACCAGTTGTAGACTAGTCTAGAGTGTACAGGTGTTGCATGCATTCAAATGATCAACCTAAGTAATTTCACAATCCATTTTGGAGAAATTTCTAAATAATAGAGGCCTAATTTCTCAAGGAAAAATGCAAGGAAATATGAGCTCAAGCAGAAGTGGAAATTGACTAAGTCTGGGCCAAAGCTTCTTAGTGTGTAGAGAGATAGGTTATGCACTTTCACGTTGTGCTCACTTGAGAAAATAAAATTTAATACATCTCTTCTCATCAAATTAATGCAACTAGGAATAAGAGTTTTTAAGAATATTTATTTCCCAAGGAAAACTACCATTTGAATGTGTGAGATTTCCTATTGCATGTCTAAATTTTTTGTTATAAATTGTGAATTAATGTCCACAGAGAAGTAGAGTAGGTTTGTGTCTTGTGATGTTGATGAAAAATTCATGATTAATTGCAAATATACATCATAATTTCTTCATGGTATGAGAGTAGGATTCACATTAGAGCATAAATTTCAAAGTTGTTTCTCAGGAGGTTCAAATTTCAAGTTCAGTGCGACAACATTTATTTTTACCTGAGAAGATGGCCTTCAATGGAATAAGGCTAGAGTATACCTTGGAAGAAACCTATAATTTTATTGCATGGAAGCATCACATGGATGTGGTATTGGATGACAATGGATTTCTAGAATACATAAAGACAGATGTTACCACAATAATTTGATGCTCAAAACCTTTCTCAATGGAATAAATATGTGGATAGGGCAAGGAGAATAATATTGGAGGGAGTATGGGATCACATTGTCTCAAATATCCATGGAAAATAAACTTCGTTCACAATGTGGAAAGCACTGACATAATTATTCAAGAATAGTAGTGAGCATGGGAATCTGACACTCAAGGATAAACTTTGAAGTATCAAGATGCATAGGAATGACACAACTCCATAGTATTAGAGTAGGTTCACAAAATGTCATGATGAAATTCACGAGGTTGGTGCAAATGTTCATGAATAATAATTAGTAAGACTAGCCCTTCTGGGCCATCCCTAGAGTTTGAATAGCTATCAAGATTTAGCGAATGGGAGGAAGAACTACCGAATTGGGAGTGCTTATGGTCATATTTTTTACAATAGGAAATAAGGCATAAATCTAAACTAGAGTCTAGCTAAGGGGTCAAGAATAAATATTTGTCAAGAATTAAATACTTAAATTGTCATGAATTCAGGCACTATGCCATAAAGTATCCACACACAAAGGAAAGAAATAAGAACTTAGGAAGAACAGCAGGTGAACCCTTGGATTCATCGTACGAGCATCACAAATGCATGACCAATATAGTGTTGCAATTTGCAATAAGAAACACTGAAATTGGCATTGAGACAAAACAAGAAAATGCACACACACTAGTGTGGAATCATAGGTCACACAGTGATGGATCCTAGCAACACATTAAGTGTGAAACCAACTTTTAAATAAATTCGAAAATTAATTGTAATATTATTTCATAACAACTTGTAATAGTTAACTAAGTGTGATAGACTTAGTTAGCTCAAGACTTTCGAGTTGAGGGTCGAAGGATAGGCATGTAGAGTGATTCTATTATTTATAGGGTCCAGTTGTAGTTTTAGCACTAGTGTAGTGTGAGTGGGATTAGTTAACTCACATTAATTGAGTTAAAGTCAGTTTAACTAGTTCTAACTTTTTGATGAGCTAGTGGAAGATCAAGTGAATTAAAATAGATTTAATTCACTTGTAGTGATCTACCAAGTATCTGATGATTCACTATTTTTAGTTGCATGGATGCTAATTCTGGTGGAGACCTAGTTGAGACAAATTTTCAAGGCAAGTAAACTATTAGTTGTATTTTTAGCAAACTGCCCAAATGCAGTTATAAAACCACAGGAAGCCCATGATAAATTGCGCAATCAAGGAAGGTTGAATTTCCTATTTAATAGGGGTTTAATTATATAGGGATTATATAAGTAGGGTAGGCTGTGGGTAAGTTGATAATTGGCTATGTGTTTGTCCAATATTTCCCAGATCAGTGTGAAGTAATTGGTAGAGTGTATGAGGTTGTGGTGATCACAAATACATTGTATTGTTTCATGATTCCTTGGTTGATTAGACAATAAATATGGAGGGGTTTTGAGAAGTTGATTTCCCCAGGAATATCAAGTGTTTTGTATTGATTTACCTCTTTCTCTTAATTGCATGTGATTGAGCGATCGTGTTTTATATTCCACAAATATTGTAGAAGGATTCAGTATCTTTCTCTAGTACATTGCATGATCGAACTGAGTCCATTAATATAATTTATACATGGTGTTATAGCTTTGTTAGATATTTTTCACCTAGTATCAGAGTGCCAGGAACCACAATAGTGGAGAAGAAATTGAGTTTGTGTTGAACAGTATTCAAATTCGCAGATACTTTCTTTGGAGCTAGAAGCGGATCAAGATGTCTTTCACTAGCTTGAGACTCGAATTTTAACTCAAGGGTAGTTTGAATTATATTTCATGGAAGGACACGATGGAAGCATTTTTAGAGGAAAATTTGTTGAAAGAATTCATAGATAATGATATTCCCAAGCCCGCAGTAGTAGATTCCCAACTTCTTGATCCATGGCAGAAGAAGGTAGCAAAGGAGAGGAGGATCTTATTAGAGGGAGTTCAAGATAATATTGTCTCGTGTGTCCATGGAAAGGCAACTCCATATGATATGTGGAAGGCCTTGATAGATCTGTTTCAAAGCAGCAGTGACCACAAAAAATTGGCACTAAAGGAAAAGCTCAGGAAAATCAAAATGGAGAAGGGCGACAAAATCCAGAAATACTTGACCAAGTTCACTCAATTTCGAGATGAGCTTGGAAGTGTTGGGAGTACTACAGCTGATGATGACTTGGTGAGCTTAGCACTTCTAGGCCTTCCCAAGAGTTGGCATAGTTACCAGTAATCTATGAATGGGAGGGAGAAGTTACCATATTGGGAGTGACTTTGGTCATATTTGGTACAAGAAGAGTTTCGGTGGCATTGAAGGGATGGATCATCATCCAAGACGATGATGAGGAAAATTGCGCCTTGGATGGTAAGGAAAATAAGGGGAAGTGGAGGGAGTCCCATTCCAAATTTGAGATTGGAAAATAAGGAAAGAAGCGAGTCATGTTAAAGGTAAAAAAATTTCACTGTCATGATCATGGACACTATGCCACAAAATGTCCACAAAAGAAGAAGAACAACAAGAAGGCTCTGGGAGCTACAGTATTTGAAGCTCTGGCCTCATAGTTTGAGTTGGAATTATCTCTCATCACATCCATGGCGTCAACTATGATGGGATATATGTCGTACTTGGATAGTGGAGCATATTTCCACATGTCAAGAAACAAAAAACTCTTTAGTAGCTTGGAGGATAAGGATCTTCAAATGCACATCGAGATGGGTGATGACGGGAGGTATAGCACTACAGGGATTGATACATTAACTTCCCAGAGACGATCAGGTAAACCTTTCCTATTAAAATATTTCATGCATGTACTAGGCTTGAAAAATATTTTATTTTCAGTTGTTATGTTGGAGAATCTTGGATATGATGTGGTTTTCAGTGAAGGAAAGGAATTCCTTCGTAACAAAGCCAAAACATAGGTAAATATGATTGGAGTTTGTGTGAAGAAACTCTACAAACTTGATGTATATGGCTGCACAGTATTCAACAGTAAAGCAGGGAAGGTGGTGAGCTGGGATACATGTGAGTTATGGCATAAGAGATTGGGCCATCTACACCACAGTGCTTTGAGGATCATGCATCAGATTTCTACAGATCTTCCAAAGGGTACTCTTGCCTAGATAGACATATGCAAAGGATGTATCATGAGGAAGTATGAGAAATGCATGTGATTGTCTCTTGAGAGGGAACTTGACTTACATGCAGATGAGGAACTCTTAGTTCCAAAGTATGAACCTCAAGATGTGGAGTAGCCACAAGTAGAGGATCTTGGAGTGGCAGAAACCAATCATGCAGAGCCATCCATGAGAGTTGGTAAGAAGTAGACCAGAGAGGCTAGCAAATTGATGTTAGGTGCGACAGAGCATGTTGGTGCACATACATCACAGTGTAGGCAGATAAGGTCCCTAGACAGGTATACTCGATACATGGATATTATGAGTGAGTGTATTGTGATAGATCCATCCTCTTTCAAAGAAGAATTGCAACATCCAACATGGGTTGATGCCATGGTTGAGGAGCATGGATCCACTATCAGAAAAAATGCATGGGAAGTGGTCCCAAGACCAGTGGGGAAGCCAGTGGTCGGATCTAGGTGGATCTACAAGGAGAATCAATAAGAGACCTCCAAGAGGGGGGAATTTTGAGCCAAATGGGTAGAGGGAGTACATGCAATTGTACCTCTAGGTGTGAGGTGGGGCAATGCGTAGATATGATCCCAAGAAGAAATTTGGGAAGGTCCATTGAGATGGTGTGTCTCATGGATCGAACCTGGCTACAAGGATCCCACAATACAATAGTAGTAGGAAGGATCAGTTAGATTGGTGCAGTCAAATTTAGTGAGGACAAAAATTAGAGTGACAGGTGTTGGATATTGGAGCACAGATCAGAGTGGGCAGTAGTGCAGATCGCATGGTTGCAGATGTCAGCAGCGCGGAGAGTCCAATAGACATGTGCAGTAGCTAGCAATAGTCATAAGACTTTGATGTCATATGCATTATACTGATTCAAGTTTTTGGAGGCTATTAAGTTTCAGGATAGTTGTGCGTGCAAAAAAAACTAGGAAGTGTTGTATGCAAGAACATTCCAAAAGTACCGAATCAATATAGATAGATTCCTTTCTTGTTGAGAGGGAGTGTTGAAATTTGAAACAAGAAATAGTGAATTGGCATCCCTAAAGAACAATAGAATGCACGCACACTGGTGTGGGATCATAGGTGACACAGTGATGGATCCCAGCGACACATTGAGTGTGCAACCAATTTTTAAATAAATTGGAAAATTAATCGTAATCTTATCTCATAACAACTTGTAATAGTTAACTAAGTGTGATAGACTTAGTTAGCTCAATAATTTTGAGTTTAGGGTGAAAGGATAGGCATGCAGAGTGATTCTATTATTTACAGGGTCCATTTGCAGTTGTATTACTAATGTACTGTGAGTGGGATCAGTTAACTCACATTAATTGAGTTAAAATCAGTTTAACTAGTTCTAACTATTTGATGAGCTAGTGGAAGATCAAGTGAATTAAAATAAATTTAATTCACTAGTACTGATCTACCATGTAATTGATGATTCACTATTTATAGTTGCATTCATGCTAATTCTCGTGGAGACCTAGCTGAGACAAAGGTTCAAGGCAGGTAAACTATCAGTTGTATTTTTGGCAAATTACCCATATGAACTTATAAAAGCATAGGAAGCCCATGATGAATTGCACAATCAAGGAAGGTTGAATTTCCTATTTAATAGGGGTTTAATTCTCTATGGATTACGTAAGGAGGGTAGGTTGATAATTGGATATATTTTTGTCCAATGTTTCCTAGATTAATGTGAAGCAATTGGTAGAGTATATGAGGTTGTGGTGTGTTAGCCACCTATAATAATTTTTCAAAGAAAACAGGTGGCTAAATTTGTCATCAAGCCTTCAAGTGATAAATTACCTTGAAAATATATCATCCTTGAAGCCTTCATGTCTCTTCTATCCTTTTGAGAATCTTCACTACTGTTTCCATTGATGAACCCTACTATTTACCAAAGAAAAAATTGTTCATGACGCTCCATTTTCCATCATTTCACTTCTCTTCTCACTCACAAATAATTCCATTTTTCACCCTTATTCCCTTCAAAAAATTCCTCTATAAACCTTCAGTTTAACCTCTAAATAATCATAAACCCCTTTTAAACCTTATATTTCCCTTTATTTGGTTTAAAAATCCCTCCTTTTACCTATCGGAACCCTTACTTGGCCTTAAAAATTCTTGTTTTTGGGCTTAAAAACAATATTTTTACCTTATAAGTTATTAAGCCCCCAAGGGATTATATCCTTTAGCCCCTTGTATCACTTAACCTAAGCCCCACAATCGGGCGCTTAAATACATAAACCTCTAATCATAAAGCCTTTTCCTCTGTTTATTTTTCCATTCAAGACGTTGTGGTCAAAGAAAATCTGGATCGTTGATCTACATAAATCAACGGCCATCAGGCGCTCTTCCTTCTGCCAATTCATCTAACGTCCCTTATCCCCATTCCAAATCTCCCCCTTTTCTTTAGATCTTGACCATTCATTCCAGAGATCTGATGATTGGGACTTAACCCAATAAGCCAACACCCACCCACTACGCGACAAAGAAATTGACGTCATCATGGGCCCCACTCATCTTTTAACCTTGCAAATTTTGATTCATTGCGTTCTACTTGCATCGTCCGATCTCTCGACGATCATCCGACGACCAACGATGCATATCGCGTAATTTTTGGCCCTTCCCCGCAGTGCGCTACTTCCGCATGATAAAAGTGATTTTTGTTTTCCACATTTCGAGTGACATCGTGAACCGTTGCCCAAAGTGAATACCGCTCCCCCCCCCCCCCCCAAATTCTGTGCGAAAACCATTAATGGTTTTCCCAAAACCACCCTTCTCCAATTTTGCGCCAAATTCAAATTTTAAACCTGGTTTCACCTTCTGCCATGGTTTCGACCCTTCAGCCACTCCATTCACCATCTCCACACTGCTCCTTTGCCATCCCTAGCCTCTGTTGCAGTTATACCCCACACACAAGTTTTATATAATTCGTTTATTTGTTTGGTTGCAGGCTTTAAATGGTGGATCAATTCAAATCTTCCCACAATCACAAAGGTGACATAAACGCACAGGGTGACGATCCTGTAGCACAAATAAATTGCAAAAAGGGACAAAGGAGGGGTGAATTGCACATCTTGGTCACTATGTCATGATCACTGGCTGAATGAATAAACCCTCCGACACCAAAGCCACCTGTACAGTTAGCGACACAGAAGATCAGAGTTAAAGCATTAAGGTATCAAGTTGAAGAAGCATAATATTAATTCACTGTTTACAATGATAAGGACACAGATAAAGACCCGAAGAGGATCAATGAGGCTTAATGAAGCCTGAAAAACACTATCAAAGTCATATCAGTGTCCGAGGCATTAAAAAACATGACAAATCAGCAAAGCATTCTTTCTCCAAAGGAAGGAACAACTCACACGACCTATTCTACACTCCACCAAGCATCCTCGCAGTATTACACTGAAAAAAATTCCTAAAACTGTCAGGAAAATGGTTATGAAGGCATGGAAGACTTGCAAGCCAAACTATCCACCTTGCTTATCTCAGAAGACAAAACAGAGTACCAGCAACCAGAGAGTACTTCAAAGAAACATACCTGAAGTTATTGCCAATCTGACAAAGACTTCTAAACCAGCCTAAAGGGTACCAACAGATAATGAAAAGCCATTATGCAGAGTGGGCATTCAAATACTTCCTCCCCTCTATCTTAATGGATAATTTAAGTTCATATCTCCTACTCCACCTCCTCATTCACCTATAAGTACTCATTGAAGATTAATTGTAAAGGGTTGGGATTTTATTGACTGTTTGAACTATTATTGAGGGGAAGTAGATGAGTAGTTTGTAATATAGTAGGCTGGGAAGAGAAGTTTGGATTGTAAAATGCCACTGAACTCAAAGTATATGACTGGTTTTGCACATCAATTGAACAAGCAGATTCATAGGATCCTGGTCTATATTATTGGTGATGTTTTCCTTACTGCAATTGTCTCCTTTCATGTTTTTTCATACTTTCCATTATTCTCTAATAAATAACAGCAAGTATAGATTAGGACATACTATTGGAAGTACCCTAAATCTCATTGATAAGCTTTATCTTTATGTTTTCCTCTGATTGTGTATTTAAGGATGATTCTATAGAGTATAACCAGTCAAGGAGTGTTGGTAAGCCCATGTCTTGCTGAGTAGAACTTGAAACATTGTTCTTAAATGATATTTTCATTTCATGCCATGTAAATATTGAACTAGGGAAGTCTATGGTTAGCCCTGTCCTCTAGTTTTTCTCCAAGAGTTTGTCTTGAAATTTTCCCTAGGAGCTAGTGTCAAAAGCAAAGAAGGTTAAAATTATTTCTCTAATCTTAGGCCTTACTCTGTGTTTAATCTTAAATTTTTTCTACTTTGTGAAAGCAATTATGAGGACTGTTGGATTGTTTCCCTTGAGAGTATTCTGAAAGCAGGCTAAGTTAAAATTCTTTACTTGATCTTAAGCTACCCTTTCTGTCTTTATTAAGAGTTTCCTTTGAAAGTATGTCAAAAGAAGGATAGGTTAAAATTCCTTACCTGATCTTAGGCTGCACTTTGGTTTATTTCTTTCACCTCACTTCTTAATGTTCTGTCTCACCATCTATCTAAAGAGATCCATTGATATAGATGACTTTCCCTATGGAAACCCTTGGATAGTTGTTATGCGAGTAAACCCTTTTATGACTCCATAGCCCAATGGATTGGCACTTCTTTTGACCTATCTTCCCATGCTGGAACATCCTAACACTTATTTCCTTCTTCACTTCACATAACCTTCTCAATTAATGATCCCCAAACAAACAAACAAAACCAAACCCCTGTGCTTCATACCTATCCTAATACCATAAATTGACCTTAAAGATATATCATTCTTTGGATTTATAGAGAGATCCCTCTCTGGATCCAGGAGGGCTAGATCCTAGGATCCTAAAGTGGTTTGATGTTGTCTTGTATTTTGGTTTTGCCAATCTGGCCAAAACATAGGAACCCAAACATAATGGTGACTCCACTGGGGACTTCAGAGTGAATTTCATCTTAGATACCCTTAGGACCTCATAAAACCCCTTGATTCAAGAACTTTTGGTGTGCTAGCCAGTTGAGTCCCCAACATAATGGTGACTCGACTGGGGAATTCTGAGTGAATTTCATCTTATACATCCTTAAGAGCTTAGAAGACCCACCATATTCTTATATTGGTATTCAACTGCTGATGGTGGACAGCAAATCATCTTTAAAATTTGCAACATCGTCCACCTGGCGACTCCACACTCCACAACTCCTAAAAGACCAAATGACTCCACTGGTAGAAGACTCTGAATTGGTTGAATAGATATAGTGACCTCTTTTTTTATTTACAAACATGATTCCAAGAATACAATGAAGATATGCCCCCATGAGTAGAGAACATATCGCTGGGTTCCCACATAATATGCCCCAGGTGTTTTGGGATGATAACCTTCCTATTTTTCAAGGTGAAGATTTTGAGGACCCACTTCTACATCTCATCAAATTTCACATACATGTATGGAAGGTAAAGACTGAATGGAATGAAGACTGCCTTATGGAAATGTTCATGCTAACATTAGAAGGAAGGGCAAGGGACTGGTATGAATGGTTAGAACCTAGGAGTTTGTTTTCTTTGAAAGACATGCACCAAGTATTTTATGAGAAATACAAAGAAAACCCCTCATCCATACCATGGATTGAAAACTGTTGTGACCAATCTTAGAACATCATACAATACCTGCTATATATTGATGAGAATTTGGTATACATGCATCCTGAAGATCTGTTAGAAGCCATTCAAGACTTTCATATGCATCCTAACTATCACAAGAAACTAGATAGATCAGTTGAGGAAGAAATCAGTCAAGAAATAACAAACATCCCTCAAGATATCCCTGAAAACATGAACACGGATTTATCATCCCTTGTAGTTGAGGTCGAAGAAGACATCCAGCTTCAAACTCAGTCTTCACAAGAAACAGAGAGCTGCTGCACTTCTTCTCAAAGAAACACAAGAGCATCTCCCCCTTTGACAGAAGAAGAAATAGATTAAATCATCAATAAACATCCAGCACCTGAAACTTATTGTAAAATAAAAACTCTTGACCATTCATCCACTGAGCTTTGTTGTACAAATTTATAAATTTACCTTGCAAATTAGAATAAAGAAAGACCTGTTGATAATCCAACATGTCTGGTTGTTAGCATTACTTACATTCATGATTTTCCTAATTTTGATCTATCTGATGATGATGTTCTCCAAATAGAAGTTGATCTTGCAGGGCCATCATTAGTATATTTTTGGGAGGAGGATCAGTTCCACCGACTTCAAGAAAGTAATAAGCCAAGTCAAGCTATTTATGATACTGATGAAGAAAGCTTTAAAAGTGTAGAAGAGGGTGAAGGATCTCTGGATCTTTGCCCCACTTCATTACAGCTCATCAGTAATAGTTTCCATGTGATTGGAAATCAACATCCTTTTATCTCAAAGGTTGAGGAGGAAAACGATGAAGAATCTTTTGAGCAGGTTGAAACCAAGGAGCCTTCCCTTGAAAAAGAGGAGGCAATGGAACATACCCCTGCTCAAGAATATAGTGACCTTTTCATAGAGCTCAACCCACACAATCAGAATATCTCAAAGCTACAAGAGGAAAACACTGCAATATATGATGAGTCATTTAGTTTAGAAAAGAATGAAGATGAGGAAGAGTTTCTTTCTCAAAAGAATCTTTTCCTTGATCCAGTGGAAGAGGAAGTAATCCTGGTTGAAACCTACTTTTCAAATACTCACAAACAGGTATTATTTCAAGATCCTTATGCTCATTTCCTGCAAACATTTAGAGAAGGATCAAAGGCCATCAAGAGAAACTTTTTGCAGACAACAAGAAACATTTTAGAAGCTGCTATTAAAAAAAAAAGAGAATGGGAGTGGCCCTACCTATCCAACATGCTCAAAGAGATGAGTAGAAACCAGTCATGGGATCATCTGATTGACTGGATGTATTGGAAAAGAGAGTTTGTCAGCTAGACATGTAAATATCTCAAGTTAGAATAGGGTAGGCAGGAATCTCAATAAAGCTCAGCATGTGAGCATTTAGTTAGTTGTTGATTTTAATTTGAAACAAAAATTCAAAAAATAAAAAAACATTAGAAAAGAAAGGTTCAAACACGCTGAAAATATGAACCTATGAAGTTCTAAAAATAATGGCTCAAATTAGATCAAAACCTGAGCCAGAGAAAAGGGAAGGGCTGGTTCTAACATTCTCAAAACTTGAACCAGCAAAGAAGAAGGAAACAACTCTAACAGGGTCAAAATCAGAGCTGAAATGAAGAAAGAAAGGTGACTCTAAAAAGCTCAAAATCTGAGTCACAAGAAGAAGGAAGGATGCTCTTAATTTTCAGAATTTCAGACCCTCACAATTTTGTTTCAATTTTATGCAAAGTTTCAATTCATGTGCAGCTTGTCTTTATGCCATGGACCCACAACAAATCAGACAGTCTAATCCTGGTTTGATTGTGTTTCAATTTCTGCTTTAGAATATAGAGAATGAAAATTTGCCAGACAGTTAAATCCTGGAAGATATTAGTCTAGGTAGAGAAGCTATGAGTCCAATTTTTTAATCTGGTCTCATGGAGGAATAAGTGTAGAATTAGATTAGTTTTTTCTTTTGATAAAAAATAATGATGAGAAAGGTCTGCAAGCCTAAGTGCACCTTGAAGAAAAAATGTTAGGATAGTAGGATGGGTAGGTAGTTGTTTGGGGAAGTATTGCTACCGATATAATGCTTTTCACTTATGTAGCAGCTGATCAAAGAAGAAAAATATGGTCAAGGACCAGGCTCTGGCCTACTTCCAAAGATTATATCTGAGATTCTTGACACCTTCAAGAAGATGCCATCCCCATGTGGAGCCACTATTAACCAACTATAATAATTTGTCAAAGCAAACAGGTGGCTAAATTTTCCATCAAGCCTTCAAGTGATAAATTCCCTTGAAAATCTATCCTTTAGAGAATCTTCACTGCTGTGTCCATTGATGAACCCTGCTGTTTACCAAAGAAAAAACTGTTCATGAGGCTCCATTTTCCATCATTTCACTTCTCTTCTCACTCATAAATAATTCCCATTTTCACCCTTATTCCCTTCACAAAATTCCTCTATAAACCTTCATTTTAACCTCTAAATCATCCTAAACCCCTTTTAAACCTTATATTTCCCTTTATTTGGTTTAAATATCCCTCCTTTTACCTATCGAAACCCTTACTTGGCCTTAAAAATCCTTGTTTTTGGCCTTAAAAATAGTCTTTTTACCTTATAAGTTATTAAGCCCCCAAGGGCTTATATCCTTTAGCCCCCCATCTCACATAACCTAAGCCCCACAATCGGGTGCTTAAATACATAAACCTCCATTCATAAAGCCTTTTCCTCCATTTATTTTTCCATTCAAGATGTTGTGGTCCTAGCAAAACTGGACCGTTGATCTACATAAATCAACGGCCATCGGGCGCTCTTGCTTCTGCCCATTCATCTAATTTCCCTTCTCCCCAATCCAAATCTCCCCCTTTTCTTTAGATCTCGACCGTTCATTCCGGAGATCTGACGATCGGGACTTAACCCGATAAGCCAACACCCACCCACTACACGACAATTTTTTTTTAACCTTGTGGCTTTCCATTCATCGTGTTCTACTTGCACCGTCCGATCTCTCGACGATCATCTAATGACCAGCGATCCATATCACGTAATTTTTGGCCCTTCCTCACAATGCGCTACTTCTGTGCGATAAAATTGGTTTTCATTTTCCACCTTTTGAGCGATTAATGGAATCGCGTTCCAAAAGTGAATACCTTTAATGTTTTAACCAAAACCACCCTTCTAGAATTTTGCGCCAAATTCAAATTTTAAACCTAGTTTCACCTTCCGCCATGGTTTCGACCCTTTGGCCACTGCATTCACCATCTCCGCACTACTCCTTCGCCATCTCGAGCCTCTATTGCAGTTATACTGCACACACAGGTTTTATATAATTCATTTTTTTGTTTGGTTGCAGGTTTTAAATGGTGGATCCATTAAAATCTTCCCATAGTCACAAAGGTGACATAAACGCACAAGGTGATGATCCTATAGCACAAATCAATTGCAAAAAGGGACGAAGGAGGGGTGAATTGTGCATCTTGATCACTATATCATGATCACTGGCTGAATGAATAAACCCTCCGACACCAAAGCCACCTATACAATCAGCCACGTAGAAGATCAAAGTTAAAGGATTAAGGTAGAAAGTTGAAGAAGAAAAATCTTAATTCACTATTTAAGAGGATAAGGACAGAGATAAAGACCCAAATATGATCAAGGAGGCTTAATGAAGCCTAAAAAACACTATCAAAGTCATATCAGTGTCCAAGGCATTAAAAAACATGACAAATCAGCAGAGCATTCTTTCTCCAAAGGAAGGAACAACTCATACGACCTATTCTACACTCCACCAAGCATCCTGGTAGTATTACACTGACAGAAATTTCTAAAACTATCAGGACAGTGGTTATGAAGGCATGGAAGACCTGCAAGCCAAACTATCCACCTTGCTTATCTTAGAAGAAAAAATAGAGTACCAGTAGCTAGAGAGTACTTCAAAGAAACATAACTGAAGTTATTGTCAATTTGACAAAGACTTCTAAACCAGCCTAAAGGGTACCAACAGTTAAAGCAAAGCCATTATGCAGAGTGGGCATTCGAATACTTCCTCCCCTCTATCTTAATGGATCATTTAAGTTCATATCTACTACTCCAGCTCCTCATTCACCTATAAGTACTTATTCAAGATTCATTGTAAAGGGTTGGGATTTTATTGACTGTTTGAACTGTTATTGAGGGGAAGTAGCTGAGTAGTTGTAATATAGTAGGTTGGGAAGATAAGTTTGGATTTTAAAATGCCACTAGACTCAAAGTATGTGACTAGTTTTGCACATCAATTGAACAAGTAGATTCACAGGATCCTGGTCTATATTATTGGTGATGTTTTCCTTACTGCAATTGTCTCCTTTCATGTTTTTTCATACTGTCCATTATTCTATGATAAAGAACAACAAGTATAGATTAGGACATACTATTGGAAGTACCCTAAATCTCACTGATAAGCTTTATCTTTATGTTTTCCTCTGGTTGTGTGTTTAAGGATGATTCTATAGAGTATAACCAGTCAAGGAGTGTTGGTAAGCCCACATCTTGCTGAGTAGAACTTGAAACATTTTTCTTAAATGATATTTTTATTTCATGCTAAGTAAAGATTGAACTAGGGAAGTCTATGGTTAGCCCTTTCCTCTAGTTTTTCTCCAACAGTTTGTCTTGAAAGTTTCCCTGGGAGCTAGTGTCAAAAGCAGAGAAGGTTAAAAGCCTTTCTCTGATCTTAGGCCTTACTCTATGTTTAATATTAATTTTTTTCTACTTTCTGAAAGCAGTTATGAGGACTGCTCGATTTTTTCCCTTGATATTATGCTGAAAGAAGGCTAATTTAAAAGTCTTTACTTGATCTTAAGCTACCCTTTGTGTATTTATTGAGAGTTTCCTTTGAAAGTATGTCAAAAGCAGGATAGGTTAAAAGTCCTTACGTGATCTTAGGCTACACTTTGGTTTCTTTATTTCACCTCACTTCTTAATGTTCCATCTCACCATATATCTAAAGAGATCATTTTGTATATATGACTTGCCCTATGGAAACCCTTGGATAGTTGTTATGCGAGCAAACCCTTTTATGACTCCATAGCCCAATGGATTGGCACTTATTTTGACCTATCTTCCTATGCTGAAACATCCTACTACTTATTTCCTTCTTCACTTCACATAACCTTCTCAATTAATGATCCCCAACCAAACAAACACAACCAAACCCCTGTGCTTCATTCCTAGCCTAATACCATAAACTGAACTTAAAGATATATCATTGTTTGCATTTATAGAGAGATCCCTCTCTGGATCCAGGAAGGCTAAATCCTAGGATCCCAAAGTGGTTTGATGTTGTCTTGTCTTTTGGTTTTGCCAATCTAGCCAAAACACAGGAACCCCAACATGGTGATAAAAAATAAAATCTATTGTTTCATGATTCCTTTCTTGATTATACAAAAAATATGGAAGGGTTTGAGCAATTTATTTCCCCAGGAATATTTGGTGTTGTGTATTGGTTTACTTCTTTCTCTTACTTTCATATGATTGAGCGCTCGTGTTTTATATTCCACAAATATTGTAGAAGGATTCAATATCTTGCTTTAGTATATTTCATTATTGGATTGATTCCATTGATATAATTTCTACATGGTATTATAGTTGTGCTAGATATTTTCAGCACATAGTGATGGGGAACATGTGGTGCTTGGACTCAAGTGCATCGTTCCACATGACAGGGTGTAGGTATTTTTTCACTGACCAAGAATAAAATTATTTGTAGAATAACATCGAGATGGGGGACGACATAAGGTATAATGCGACAAGGGTTGGTACAGTCACCTTTCAGAGGGAGTCAAGATCCCTCCTCAGGCTCAAGGATTTCATGTTCTTTTCGGGCCTAAATAAAAATCTCATCTCTGTTGTAGTTTTGGAAGACCATGGTTATGATGTGATCTTCAACAAATGAAAGGAATTCCCAAGACAAAGAGCCACGGGACAAGTGAAGTAGATCAAGGTTCGTGTCAAAACCTTGTACAATATAGATGTGGAATATTATGTTGCATTAATCACAAAGGTGGAGAAGGTTCAAATCTCTGATGTCAGTTAACTTTGGCACATAATACTTCTCAATTTCATCATGGTTCCATGGATATTATGCAACATATAACCACAAGACTCCCCAAAGGATCACTTGATCAGTAGGATGTCTTTTGTGGAAGTATACAAAATCCACATTACATGATTGGGACAAAAAATTGCATGTAATCCTTGAAAGGATATAATATGATGTATATGGACCTTTCTTGATAGCCTCCACTACCATAAACATATATTTTTCATTTTTAATGATGACTTCTCATGGATGTGATGGATCGTCTTCATGTGAAATAAATATGAGACATTATCCAAGTTTGTATAATTCAAGGAACTAGTTGAGAAAGAAAATAGCAAGAAAGTGAAGGCTCTCATGAGTGATAATTGAGGTGACGATGTGTCAAATTAATTAAAAAATAATAGTGTGAAAGAAGGCATTCAAGGAGAGTTGACAGCACCCCACAACCCATAAAAGAATGGTGTGGCTGAGAGAAATAACCATAGCATTGTGGGAGTACCGAGGGTGATGTTGCATGACCAAGGCCTACCTCTGCATTTCAACCAGAGCCCTCATTGAATTCTTAAAATGACTACATTGGAGGAGGCTTTCTTGTGGAGGAAGTTGGATGTTTCATACTTCATGATTTTTGGAGCCTTTGTTTACTACCATGTCCCCAAAGAATCGAGGAAGAAGTTAGATGTGACAATAGAATTGGGGGTATTTATGGGTTACACAGAAACTCCTCACAACTATCTTGGTAATTTCCATCCCTCAGAATGACATTTGTGTGCAGAGATGTAAAATTTGATGAGGATAAAGTGATGTGGTGCTCTCTTGAGAGGGAGCCTCATATCCCACCAAAAGAGGAGCTTTTAGGTCCAAAGGAGGATCCTTAGGAAATTGTGGAGCAACCACGATTTGAGGCAAAAAAATGTAGAGACAACCACTCAAGCATAACCATCTAGAGAAGGTCGAAAGAGAACTAGGGAAGCTAAAAAAATTGTGCAAGATGTGAGGGAGAATGCAGGTGATCCTTCAAATTTTCATAGTTAGAGAAGGTAAACATATTGGTACTACATGGCTCTAATTACTGAGCTTGTAGAAATAGAGCCATCCTCTTTTGAGGAAGAAATACAACAACTTGTATGGGTTGATGAAATGGTGGAGGAATAAAATTCCATTCTAAAGAATAGTGTTTGGGAAGTGATCCTAATACCATCAGATAAATCAGTTGTGGGTTCGCAATGGATCTTCCAGGTAAAGAAGGCACAAGATGAAAGCATAGAGAAGTACAAGGCCAAATTTGTGGCCAAGCGGTACTCTCAAGAAGAAGGAATTGAATACAAGGATACCCTTTCTCCTATAGAAAGGTATTCATAGTTTATATCAATTATTTATATGGTTGCATAGATGGGGTGGAATATCCACCATATGGATGTAAGAACAAAATTCCTCAATATATTTGTTGAGGAGGTTTACATCGAGAAACCAAAAGTATTTGATACTTTTTATTGGGAGTTTCATGTGTGCAGACTTGGGCAAGTGTTGTAAAGTCTCAAACAGGGACCCCATTCTTGGTACACTGGGATCAATAACTATCTCACCAGTTTTCACTTCACCAAAAGGGAGGTGGATGAAAACCTCTATCATATCCTGGTAGAATTTGAATTTCTCATTATTATATGATACGTTGATGACTTGATTTTAACTGCTGATGTGAAACTGATAAGATCTTTCAAGGAGGACATTGCAAGAGAATTTTAAATGAATAACATGGGTCTCATGTACTACTTCCTAGGCTTGTAAGTATGTAAAGAAAATGGGGAATTTTTTGTCTCTCAAGGCAAGTATGAAAATGAGATACTACAGATATTCTGCATGGATGTTTTCAAACCCATGGAGACACCTCTAGCGACCAAATAGAGTCAGGAGGATTCCAATTCAGGTGAAGAAGTGGATGCTACCATTTATCAGAAGCTATTCGGTCCACTGATGTACCTTTTGAAAACGCAACTAGATATGTGCTATGCAGTTAACCAGTTGAGCCAAACTATGGTTAGGTTGACCAAATTATAATGGAATGAAACTAAGCATATTTTACACTACCTTAGAGGCACTACCCAATTTTTACTATGGTACTGTTGTGCTATACAACACCCCCCATTTATTTTAATCAATGGGGACACTTTAGAAATAATTAGGAAATTCATTTTCATTTATTTTTTAATTTTAAGAACAAAAAATTACGAAATAAAGTTTTCTTTGATTTTTTTTTCTGCTTTAGCGCATCACAAACCACATAAGTTATAACCCAAAAGACTTGCAATCAATTAATTCATGGGGGATGTGAAACATGCTAAGCCTTTTCCGAAATGATATAAAAAAAATTGAAAACACTCAGAACACTATTATAATATGTTATCGCATCGCACCTAATTTAAACAATCAAACCTATAAATAAATTCAGCATAAGTTGCAATTAAATGGACCCAACGAGCCAATAAAGAAATAAATATAAAGCTCGAAAGTCCCATAAAGTGTGGCCTCTTCACTTCTTGAAGGCGCAATTCACATTTTGCATGACTTAACCAAAAGTAAATTCATTACCGCATAAAGGGTTAGGATGTGCGATTTGCACAGATCACATTTCGCTAAATTTATGGGTAAACATCATGAATGGTAAAAATTATAAGTTTCAATATGCGAACTAATGGAATTTAATTACTCAAGCATGTGAAATGACTTATGTTGTATCAAACCAAAATCCGAGATCCAATGTCTTAAGTTGATTGATAGCTATTTTCATGTGAAGGTGTAAGAGATTTGATTTCGAAATGATTATCGATGATTAATATCATATTTAATAGATTCATATATCTTCATGCATTTTTGATATAGACAAAATATTTGTCTCTATGTTCTCTATAATTGTAATGTTCAGTCTGTTTACTTGAAATCAGGAAACCACTTAACGAAGTGAGGAAGATTGAAATGAACAAGAAAGGCAAAGGAATTGCTCAAACACTATCTACTCAAGACTCATAAATGTCTCCCTTATTTTCAGACACCACCTACAACAAGGATTGTGTATTTCATCATGGGAGGAAATGTATAAGCTTTTCGAAGATGAAAATCCAAGGGTAATAACCAAAGTTGCTATAATAGGCACGATAACTACTTCAGGTGCGACTTACTTCCATGCTGCATGTTCATTCATCCACAAGGTAGCCGCAAGGCCAAAAAATATCCCTTACAAAGACATGGTTAAGTGGGTAATTGACCAATTAAGCATAGAAAATAGAACATTCAAAGATTCCAAGGGAGAAAACATAGGGTCTTTCAGGGCAGAAGATCTACAAGAAATGTACCATCTACTTTCCCCGCAGCAGAAATACGACAAGGCTTTTTTTCAAATCTTTAGAGCAGAGCATCTAGACCTCATGAAAGTCATAAAATAATGGAAGGAAGACCAGGGAAATATAAAGAGAGATAAACTCAGTACATATCCAATTTCCTAAACTCATTCCCATTATTTCTATGCTTTCGGTATGTTGTGTAGATTGTTTTCAAAACTTGACACCACTAAGTTTTTAGTAGATTGGGTCCCATTGATTGAAGAAATTGTCAATTCCTTAATTTTGAATTGGGAAAATATCCTATTTGACAACTTATCCAAAGAAATCACAAAATATAGGAATAAAAGGAGTGTTTCATCATGATAAATACCTCCCTTTTATATTTGCCTATGTCATGGACGCAATGTGCTTTTTTTCTAGTTTTTCTACCATGGGATGGAAATGGAATACGCAAGACCATAACCCAATCCATATTTACCACAAAGCCCTTTGGGATTCAGACTTCCATCTATATTTTTATAAAATTTTCCATGGAGTCATGTTTCCTATGCACCAGATGATTATTTAATAAGAAAGCCCCTACGGTTTCCGAAGAGGCTAGTGCAGATATTCTTTTTGTGGCTAGGTGGTTTGTAGAGGAGAATTTTACATATGTCAGAGTATTTGGGAGTTATGATTCTCCCCATGTCCTACCATATTATGTTCTTGATAAGTTAGCTACAAGAGAGATAGTCTACCATCTTGTTAATGGTATTGCTAAACAACTGAAAGATGCTAAGAAGGTCGTTTGGCCTAATTTACCCTTACAGTGCTGCACTTTTGCACTTTTTGATATTGGCCATACCTACAAGGAGGTTTAAAAGATAAATCTATTTAATTTGGAAATAATTCCAAAAAGGCTATGTGATCCAAATTACGTAATTAAAAACTACATCAAAGTGCTCAAAATGAAGCATTTTGTAAAGGAAATAGACATATTTGATGATCTCTTCCAAGGCATGGAAATTTTCTTAGATATAATTAAGTTTGGAGCCAGTCAACTTAACCAAGATGATTTGGAAACCTTCCAAATATACAGAAATAAGAGACTAGAGAGAGTTCCTCTCAACTTGTTAACTATTGAAAATGTCAATAGACCTACTCCAAGTATTAGCTTGGATAATGAAGAAAAAGACATGTCTAAGGATGAATCGGGTCAATCAGAGAATCAATCTCAGAATTTCGATCATTTTGAAAATGAATCCGAATCTAGAAAGGATAGCCCAAAAAAGATATTTGATCAAGTAATCCAAGAGATAGAGATGCAGGTAAAAAGAGAAAGTAATGGAACTGTTGGAAAAATAATGAGAGGGGGGTGAATCAATATTTAATGCAGACAATAAAAAATTTTACTTTTCCTTTCTAAAAACCCATATGCGACTTTTCAGAAGCCAACTAGCGTATATACGCGGATATCCTTTACAGAACTCACGTATGCACAGAGATCTAATTATGCATTCAATTATTAACTCAGATCATTGCATTATTCATTTATCAGATATTTCAGGAAACAGTAAATAGGTGCAGAAAGAACAAAATAATAATGACACATAGGCAACACACATGAACACCAGGATTTTTAGGTTGAAACCCAATTCGGGAGAAAACCACTGCTGCCGTCATTTTAGTCTTCAATATTTATTATAAATAAAAACTTCTGACAATCATGTAACTATGCGGGATTATACTAACATCGAAATCATAATTCTATAGTATGACAACCTTTCTCTCGCTTACTTCAAATTTCAATTTTGAAGGGAGCCATAACCCCTCGCTCGCTACTAAATTTCACCGAAGGAGTTATCACCGACATAGTAATGCCTTCCTACCACGTAAAAGCTTCTACTAACAGACCATACTAACCTCACATCAATATATTGGCATCATTGCTCCACCAATTTTCACACTGGATCAAACAGCTTGAACACAATTCTTCACTTATCAACAAACATCCCTTTTCATTTCATTAGTCAGAACAGTGAAACCACTGTAACCAGAATATCAGAAATAGCCCAGACTTCAGAACAGATATGCAGAACCTCAATTATCTTTTGAGCAACCATCAACTCAAATACCATACGCGCTTTTCCTTCAACAGACCCGCGTATACACGCGCTTTTACTAAAGCGAACTCACGTATACATTTGTGCAACTTATTAGAAAAACCCTAACAGCCCATACACGCTTTTGTCTGAATAGAGCCGCGTATACACGCGCTTTTCACGAAACGAACCTGCGTATAGATCTATAAAAGATAAATTTTGCAGATCAGACCAGATCTATGAACTTACCAGATTTCTTCAACTTCTTCAACAGATTTGCGCCAGGTCTTCATCACTTCTTTTCAGATCATCCATGAGATTCACCATTTCAAGATCTAGAGATCTTGAACCTTCATTATGTTCATAGATGCATCATAGAATCAGATCTATCAGTTAAAGAGCAGAGTTCAACCATGCAGATATACTTGAGAGTGAAGTATTCATTAAAGCCCAGACACATGCACACCCTTTGCACAATGAAATTCTTCTCCTTATATAGATTTAGCGTTTTTCAATACCATGAGTCAAAACCACATTACTTCTGATGTTTTTCCTAGACGAGATCAAATAGACAATCCAGCGCTCAATACAATGGGTCAATACCATGGTAATGCCCCTTGGTATTCTAATTTTGGAGTGCAAAAGACAATACGCGACTTGGCACGTACTTTTCCGCGTGCATACGCGCTTTCTCCTTGACAAACCTGTGTATGCCTTGTAACACACATTTTTCATCATTGCTTTGGCCCTCACTGATATTTCCTTCCCTGGTACTTCTGAGCTACTTGTAGAACATCAGATTTACATCATTAATAAACTCATCAAGCATCAAGAACATCTTTAATAAGAGGTTTCCATCATCTTCATCAAGTGGGTTGCCATCAAGGACAACATTTAGCATCATATTGCCAACAATCTCCCCCTTTGGACTTGATGGCAACCATGATGGTGTTTGATCACCAAAACAAATAAATACATTAAGCAGAATGATATTCTCCCCCTATTCAAACACCATGTCACTCTCCCCCTTTGAAATCAAGGGCAAAGGGCGGATCAAAACCAACACAAGGTTTTTCTCCTTATGTAGAAAGAAGAGCGTTGTAGATCTGATGTGCACTGAAGATATGATGCTCCCCCTGAGTTCATGCTGAATGTTCAAACATATATATATATATATATATATATATATATATATATATATATATATAATGGAATAACACATGCTTCTATGACCTTCCTATCACCAAGGACTCATACTTACATCAAATGATCCAAACCAATCAAACCAAGTGGACTTACATAAGTGACTCAACTACCCAACCAAGTGGGTTTACAAATTTGAACAAGTTCTTACATGACTGAATATTACAATTTTTACATCATGGGTCTCAACATGACCTTTTCATCAAATTACAAAAATGACTTTTCATGACCAATACCAGAAGGACCTCAAGAGAGATCACATTTCAGAACCATCATAATGCCAACAATGCATTATACTCAGCAAGACTACTGCTCCCCATGTAACTGTGCATCCAATGCATCCTTTCTATATGAAAAAAGCTCCCCCTTTGCTTGTGCATCCTGAATACTTTCAACAGCAAATCATCAAGGCATCTTCACCCAAAACAGAGAATGAAACAGAAATATACGAGCTGAAATACCACCAGTGACTCCAAACAACATCAAAGATACCAAAAAACACTACAGTTGTGCTAAAAAATGCTGACCCCAAACAAAAATTGCCAGCAACCAACCATACGTGGCTTTATGTGTTTAAACTCGTGTATATACGTGATTGTCTTTCAGGAAACCCACGTATCCAATTTAATCTTCTGAATTTATTCAGATCTGATCTTCTGAGAGGCAGAGACAACACCCAACTTCTACCTGAGATATTCGAACGTTTCCCTAGGCAGAGGTTTGGTAAATATATCAGTAATTTGTTCCTTGGAGGGAACATACTCCAACTTCACCTTTTTTTCAAGCACTTGTTCACGTAGGAAGTGATACTTAATGGGAATGTGCTTGGTCTTCAAATGCATAACAATATTCTTTGAGATACTAATGGCAGTTGTATTATCACACATAATTGAGATAGGAGGTGTACATTTGATTTGAAAATCTTGCAAGGTTTGCATCATCCAAAGGAGTTGAGTACAACAAGATGCGGCAGCCACATATTCTACTTCTGCTGTAGATAAAGCAATAGAATTTTTCTTCTTACTGAACCAAGATACTAATCGGGGCCCCATATAGAATGCACCACCACTAGTACTTTTTCGATCATCAACATTTCCAGCCCAATCTGCATCAGTGTAAGCATGAAGAGTAAGATCAGCGTTCTTTGGATACCATAGTCCAAAATCTTGAGTTCCTTGTAGATATTTGAATATTCTTTTGAGGTTCATGTGGAGACTCCCGATTTAGCTGAAATCGTCTCAATCCAATCGCATGCATAGAAATGTCCACTTAGTCCAAGATAAAGTAGACTTCCTATCATTGATCTGTATTTTGGTTGATTCACCGTGGGAGAATCATCATGAGAACTGAGATTGCATCCGGTTATCATTGGTGTACTTACAGTTTTGCATTCTTCCATGCCATACTTCTTCAAAATTTGCTTAAGATATTTTGTTTGTGATAGGAATATACCATCTATAGTTTGATGCACTTGCAAGCCAAGAAATAATGTTAGTTCCCCAGGTAAGGACATTTAAAATTCTTGCTGCATGACATAAGCAAATTTCCGACTCATAGATTCTTCATTACTCCCAAAAATGATATCATCAACATAAACCACCACAATTAATAGTTTATTATTTTCAATTTTTGTGTATAAGTTGCTATCAGCAGACCCCTTTGAAAATCCTTGTTGATGAAGATATTTGTCAAGACGATAATACCATGCCCTTGGAGCTTGTTTGAGACCATATATAGCCTTTTTAAGTCTACAAACAAGATTTTCATCATTTCCCAAAATGAATCCTTCTGGTTGTTCTATATAAACTTCTTCTTCTAGATCACCATTGAGAAATGCAGATTTAACATCCATTTGATAAACTTGATTTGTTGAAAACTTGAAAAAGCAAGAAACATTCTTATGGCTTCAAGTCTAGCTACAGGAGCAAAATTTTCTTCAAAGTCTATACCTTCTTGTTGAGTATACCCTTTGCAAACCAGTCTAGCTTTGTTTCTTATAACGTCCCCATTCTCATTTAACTTGTTCTTGAATATCCATTTGGTTCCAATGACATTTTTGTTATGTGGTCTTGGTACCAATTCCCAAGTGTGATTCTTTTCAATTTGATCAAGCTCTTCATTCATGGATTGAATCCAAAATTCATCTTTGCTAGCTTGATTGACATTGTGTGGTTCAATTGTGGATAGAAATGCTAGATAGCTAGAAGATCCCACAAGAGTCCTCCTTGTTTGTACTCCTGATTCCTTATTTCCCAAAATTTGAGATTCAGGATGATTCTTTTGAACATATCTGGATGGAGCTTTTCCAGATAAATCATCTTCTGGTTCTTCATTGGATCCATTGTCTATATCATTTCTATTTGACGCAGAAGGACAAAAGTCACCATCATCTGCATCTGTTGTGTGTTTTTCTTCTTTAGGAGCTGCAGGAAACTCATCAATAACAACATCAATACATTCAACAATCTTTCGAAGCCTTTCATTGTAACATTTGTATGCTCTGCTTGTAGATGAGTAACCAAGAAATATTCCTTCATCTGATCTGGGTTCAAACTTGCCAAGCTTTTCATCATTATTTTTGATAAAGCATTTACTTCCAAAAACTCTAAAATGCTTCACAGAAGGAGGATTACCATACCATAGTTCATACATAGTTTTATCACTATTTACTCGAACATGTGCCTTGTTAAGAATATTTGTTGCTGTGTGAGCTGCTTCTCCCCAGAAAGTGTCAGGTGTTCTGGAATCATCAAGCATATCTCTAGCCATTTGTTGAATCGTTCTATTCATTCTTTCCGCTACGCCATTTTGTTGTGGAGTGCCTGCTACAGAAAACTGTCTTTTGATGCCATGTTGTTCACAAAATTCAAAGAATTCATTTGATGTATATTCTCCTCCTCGATCAGATCTAAGACACTTGATTTTTAGATCTAATTCATTTTCAACCAGCGCTTTGAAAATCTGAAAATTTTCAAATGCTTCATCTTTGTGTTTGATCAACCCAATCCAACACATTCTAGAAAAATCATCAATGAATAAGATATAGTATTCTTCACCACGTGGTGACTTTTTCCTCGTAGGTCCACATATGTCGGTATGAATGAGTTCAAGAGGCTTACTTGACGATCCTTCCTTGGCATTGAATTGCACTCTGGTTTGCTTACCGAATTGACAGGATTTGCATATGATACTTTTAGGTAGAGAAATATTGGGAAGACCACGAACAACATTAAGTCTGCTAGATTTGTTGATTTGAGAGAAGCTTAGATGCCCCAACCTTCTATGCCATAGCCAGTTTTCTGAAGATTTACTCAAGTAACATTGTTCTTTGCAATTCTTCAATACATACAGATTGCTTGGAGTTCTTTTTCCTTTTATAATTGTTTTACCTGTATCAAGATCAAGAACCACACATTCTTTTGAACTAAAGACAACTTCAGTTCCTTGATCACACATTTGACTTACACTCAATAGGTTATGCCTTAATCCATCCACATACATCACATCATTAGCCTTCACCTTTTCTTTTAGAAACATAGACCCTTTTCCTTTAATTGCAACAGGAGTATCATTTCCAAAAGTAACTTTCTTTTCCTTTTCTAGAGCACTATATGCACGAAGTTTGTGTTTATCACCTGTCATGTGTCTTGAGCATCCGCTATCAATGTACCATTGATTTTCTTCACCTTCCGCAAATAATGCTATGCCACAATTTTCAACCTTTGGTTCCTTCTTTTTCCATATTTTGGATTTTGAAGGAAGATGCTCTCTTGGCTGTACTTTGCTCCTGCACTCAGAATCTTCATGGCCAAAGTTATTGCAATAAGCACATTCAACTTCATTTAGAAGAGGAGAAAAGTTGTTATAGGTATTCTTCTTTGTTTCAACATCAATCCTTTTCTTTCTTGCTTCTCTTGTTATGATGGTTTTATATGCAACACATTGAGCAGCTTTATGACCAAAATTGTGACATGAGAAACATTTTCCATTGAAGAAGAAATTTTTGCGATCATGAAATATTCTATTTGAATTTACCTGTTGATTGGTGCCTTTTTGAAAGATATTCCTTGCATTAGGATGATCATGCTTTTCCTGTAAAGATTCTTTATTCCCTGGCTGAGTGGCAGAATTTTGTAAACCAGTTGTAGCTGCTTTTAGATAATTTGGTGCTGAAGCTTGAGAGGACTCTCCAGTGTATCCAAGACCTGTCTTTATAAGAGGAGAACGTTGAACCTTGATAATCTCATCTAAGGTTTCAGATCCTTTAGCAAATCTAAAATTCATAGTCTTTACTTTCTCAAATTCTTTTCTTACACTTACCACTTCACATTCTAATTTCTCATTGTGTTTCTTTGCTTCTTCAACCTGCTTTTCCAGAGTCTCGATGGTTATTTTTCTTTCTTCTAAGAGAATTTTATATTCTTCTAAGAGAATTTTTCTTTCTTCTAAGTGTCTTTTGAGTTGGTTGTTCTCTTCAAGAAAATCATTGTCCTCTAGAGCATCCACAAAAGTATCCTTTTCTTCTTTAGATTCAAATGCCATGAGAAGTCTAAGATCTTGTTCACATTCTTCCTCACTATCAGATACTCCATCACTGTCATCATGAGTATAGTAACTTCTTCTAGTGCTAGACCAGTTCTTATTTCTAGCTACTTCCTTTCCTTTTGCAGTTGTTTCTTTGTAAGGACACTTAGAAGCATAATGACCAACTCTTCCACAATTAAAACATTTGAAAGGAAGCTTACCTCTAAACCGTCATGTACCAAGTTGAAGTTTCTTTACAAAATTTGCCTCATCTTCTTCCGAAATATATCCTAATCCTTCTGCTTCTTGCACTTCTTTCCCTTTTGTAGAAGCTCTAAAAACAGCTTCTTTGACTTCAGACGGTCCTCCTCTTCTCATTTCATATGCAGTCAGTATGCCATGAAGTTGCACCACGGAAAGATTTTGAATATCCTGTTTTTCTTCAAGGGCAGAAACTTTTGATTCAAATTTTGCCGTTAGCGATCGTAAAATTTTCTCAACCAAAGTAGTGTCGGATATTGTTTCACCCAGATTTCTCATACGATTTACAACATCATCAATACATAAAAATAAACTGGCAATACTCTCATCACTATGCATCTTTAAATTTTCATATTCAATTCTGAGAGTTTGGAGTTTTGTACTTTTTACCTTTGCATCGCCTTCATAACTTAGAATGATTTTGTCCCATATTTCCTTTGCTGTATTCAGCTGCATGAATTTGACAAATTCTAATTCAGTTAGACTTCCTATTATAGCATTGACCGCTTTTGCATTTGATTCATAATTCTTCCTTTCAGTTGGATCTGTTGGTGTAGCAGCTGGATATTGATATCCTTGTTCAACAATGGCCCATACATCAGCTCCCATAGACTGAAGATAGGATCTCATCTTCATTTTACAGAAGATTAAATTTCTTCTGTTGTAGAGCGAGGACTTGATAGATGTTGTTCCCTCATGATTGCTCATCTTGCTTGATCTTCCTTCTAGCAGCTAAGCTTTTTCATAAGGACCTGCTCTGATACCAATTGTTGGAAAAATACTGAGAGGGGGGGTGAATCAGTATTTAATGCAGACAATAAAAAATTTTACTTTTCCTTTCTAAAAACCCATACGCGACTTTTTAGAAGCCAACTAGCGTATATACGCGGATATCCTTTATAGAACTTGCGTATGCACAGAGATCTAATTATGCATTCAATTCTTAACTCAGATCATTGCATTATTCATTTATCAGATATTTTAGGAAACAGTAAACAGGTGCAGAAAGAACAGAATAAGCATCATACATAGGAAACACACATGAACACCAGGATTTTTAGGTGGAAACCCAATTCGGGAGAAAACCACCACTGCAGTCGTTTCAGTCTTAAATATTTATTATAAAGAAAAAATTCTTACAATCATGTACTGGTGCAGACTTATACCAGCACACAGGCACCCACCTGCAGAAGGCTATAACCTTCTCTTGTTTACCAGCCTCACCTGGAAGGGAGCTACAACCCCCTGCTCTCGTTTACCAACCTCACCTGGAAGGGAGCTACTACCCCCTGATATTAGCACCAGCCTCCACTGACAGAAAGCTTCTACTATCAGAATGAAGGCTTCAACCCTCAGATCCACTGCAGACCACGTTCCATTAATTTTCACACTGGATCAAACAGCTTCAACACAATTCTTCACTTATCAACAAACATCCCTTTTCATTTCATCAGTCAGAACAGTGAAACCACTGTAACCAGAATATCAGAAATAGCCCAGACTTCAGAACAGATATGCAGAACCTCAATTATCTTTTGAGCAACCATCAACTCAAATACCATACGCGCTTTTCCTTAAACAGACCCACGTATACACGCGCTTTTACTGAAGCAAACCTGCGTATACATTTGTGCAACTTATTAGAAAAACCCTAACAACCCATACATGATTTTGTCTGAATAGAGATGTGTATACACGCGCTTTTCACGAAACGAACCTGCATATAGATCTATAAAAGATAAATTTTGTAGATCAGACCAAATCTATGAAGTTACCATATTTCTTCAACTTCTTCAACAGATTTGCGCCAGGTCTTCATCACTTCTTTTCAGATCATCCACGAGATTCACCATTTCAAGATCTAGAGAACTTGAACCTTCATTATGTTCATAGATGCATCATAGAATCAGATCTATCAATTAAAGAGCAAAGTTCAACCATGCAGATATACTTCAGAGTGAAGTATTCATTAAATCCCAGAAACATGCACACCCTTTGCACAATGAAATTCTTCTCCTTATATAGATTTGGCCTTTTTCAATACCATGAGTCAAAACCACATTACTTCCGATGGTTTTCCTGAACGAGATCAAATAGACAATCCAGCGCTCAATACAATGGGTCAATACCATGGTAATGCCCCTTGGTATTCTAATTTTGGAGCGCAAAAGACCATACGCGACTTGGCACGTACTTTTCCGCGTGCATACGCGCTTTCTCCTTGACAAACCCGCGTATGCCTTGTAACACACATTTTTCATCATTGCTTTGGCCCTGACTGATATTTCCTTCTCTGGTACTTCTGAGCTACTTGTAGAACATCAGATTTACATCATTAATAAACTCATCAAGCATCAATAACATCTTTAATAAGAGGTTTCCATCATCTTCATCAAGTGGGTTGCCATCAAGGACAACATTTAGAATCATATTGCCAGCAGGAACAGAGTCAACTTCTCAATAAGTTCAGCACAATCATGACACCCTTGATCAGTCAGAAAAGTCCCAAATAAAGGATGAGTAGTGAATGGGATGAGTTTTCTGAAGCAATAAAAACTCCTAAAACCAATCCCAATGCTGATCAACTTACTAGTTTCCGGACACTTGAACATTCCGGAAATATAGTGGAAACTATTAATCCACTACAACAAGTTCTAGAAACTCATGATCGAGAGATCATATCATCTTATCCTACACAAAAAATAGTTTTACAAGTTGAAGAAATTCCTTCACTGGATATCTTCTACAGTCCTAGTTATAATGTTGTAGTCAATAGAAATAAAAGGAGAAGAACTGATAAAATAGTCTCAAACCTCACATATGAATATGTTTACGTTTTGTGGAAGGATTCCTTAACTGATCCTATTGAACATTTAACTGAATTATCACAGTATGCAGGGGCATATGCTATTGTAAATGTTGATAAATATACTAAGGTTAAAATGTTGGTGAAGCAGAAGAAAGACAGAATACAAGAACTAGAGAGTCAGTTAGAACAAGAAAACTCTAATTTCAGCAAGAAAATGAAATCAAAGATGGCCCAATTTCAAAAGGATTTTGAAAAGCTTAAATTGCAGCATCTGTTAGTATGAATTCTTTGTCGAAGCGTACGAAAAAGAACCACTTTAGCTATGCATAACTAATAGCCCTAACAACAATAATGGCTGCAAAACATCTTGAGATCTGCAATCAGTAGTTAAAGTGCTGCAACAAACAGATCTATAAATGGAAAGACATTAAGCAGTAAAGTAAAGAGTTTGCTCCATGCATCCAACAGACAAGACAAGAACACGATTTTTGAATGAATTTTATATTACAGGGCACCTGGGAGGAAACAAGAAGGTGTATCCAGATCTCCTCAATGGGATGGGTTCTTTGTAGTCCTCAGCACTTCAGATCTAAGCTTTCTCTCTCTTGTAGATGTAGAAAACCCAATGTAGAAGGTAGAGCTCAATGGGAGCAAAATGGCAGAAAATGAGACCAAGTGTATAGATCCAGAGTGATCTAGTATGCAACAAAAGGTCAAGAATGATGGGGAAAACCCTCCTATTTATAACAAAATATTGGGTCTTTCTAGATCTTGGTGCATGATTAAAATAATGTTAATCACATCTAGATCCACCTCTATGGAATATTTTATTATTATTTGTTGGAGGGAAAGGGTGTTTGACTTGGGTCAAATTCCTTGATTAGTGAAAAATAAATAAATAAATGATTTATTTATCTTTTTAAGGAAGTGGTTGGGATATAATCAAATAAATAATGATTTATTTGATTAATGGTTGTTGATTTGGTCATATTTAACAAGGAATATTATTAAATAATTATTCCTAGAAAATAATAAGATAACTATGGGTTTATCTCATTAATTTCTTTGTTTTTGGGTTAAACATGACTGGGAATAATAATTAAATTATGGTTTAATTAATTATTCCTTTTGGGGTTTTCTAATTAACATAGTGAAAGCAGTTTTACTTGGGGTAAAACTGGTCTTACATGGTGTACTTGGGTCCATCTAATGATGAAAGGTTAGATGACCAAAAAATGGTGTAACAGATTGCCCCCCGGCGTGCGAGTGTCAGGAGCAAATCGTATGACCGAAGTACGTTGTAAGAATACAATCACCAGACAACGAAGGGGAATGTCAGAGAGAGAAGTGTGAGGTAGATAGTGTGCTGAAGGACTAGACCCTAAGGAGACGAGACTCGCAGGTGCAACAAGTCTCTTTTTATGAGAGGGTACCTGTGCTGAAGGCGGCGGGGGAGGCATACCTATGCCCGCCGAGACAAAGTACAAAAGAATAGTGTGTCCGGTAAACAAGGGACCGAACCATAAAGTACAACTGGCATAAGCAGGAGCCAGATAAGAATACAATGAAGAGTCTCACATACATGCTGTGCCTGGGATAACAGCCAGGACTAGTACAATAATATCTGAGTACATGAGATAAATACAACCCAAATGCCCCTTGTAAATGGGGAAGGGCTCACAAAATCTGACTGATACATGCAAATCATAGAGGTGCTGCAAGTCGCTAAGGCCAACATCATCAAAAATGCGGAGGGGAGAGCGGCATCAAAAGCACGATGAAGAAGACATCACAGGGCATGTGGGGAGCCTACTGCGAGCCACCCCCTCATGAGGGCAGAGCTCATCTCACACACGCAGGAATCAACGAGAAAATTCTTTCTTTGAGTCCTTTGCAGGTACATCGGTATACGAATCTCGATCATCTTTGAAGGAGGTGGAGAAGCGATCGAGTCAAGGGAAGTGAGAGATCTGCACGATCAGAAGCCTTAGAAACAGTGGAAGGAGGCGGAACGAGTACAGCCCTCCTAGACCTTGCTTACGGAATAAATGTGCGATGTCACGACAGAAGGAGGTCCGCCGTAGGTGAGGCAATGAGAGCTCCTCAACTAAGGCACGAGAGAAGAGCAATAGAGTGACGGACAGAATGACACTAATGATGATGGTGGAAATGGGAAGGATGGAGTGGCGAATGGACAACTTCCCTTGTTAGAGCATAAAGGGCATGAATGACATGGCAGCGACTGGCACAATATCGAAAGGATAGGGGACAGTGGGGCTGAAGGTCATGATATGCGACACAAGAGAGGAACCAAGCCAAAAGAATGGAGGGCTATAGTAGGGTGTAAGAGGCCGCGGGATAGACTCCATGAATGCAATGATGACTCAACTCGGATGCTCTAAACAAGGGCGACATGATAGTGCTGCCACACAGTAAAGGCCCCAATGGGGGACCAAGGAAGCATGAGTACAAGGTGGGCACTCATGACGAAAATCAACACGAACATGGACAAGTAAGGGGGCGATATGGTGCCCCCAGTACAAGTGTCGTAAGTGAGGAAATTCGATTTTAAGGAGCGGTGAAGTGACCCTTCGTGGAAAAAATGTGTCCGGGTGAAGTATCAAATCACCAAAAACTAACTAAAACCCATTTGAGAGCTCGGTGAGATCTGTCCAGCGGTGCTGACGGTTCGACGAACGGGGCTACGGTGTGGTTGCAGCAGTCGAAAGGAGAAACATGGGTTCTCTTGAATGAGGCAGTTTTCCCTCCAAAATCATTCATTTGCTATTGTTGCTGTGGTGAATGTGGAGAGAAGGCCCTAAATCTTTCGGCGAACATAGCGGACAAACCGACCGTTGGAAGCGAGATCTGTCAGTTGGAGGTACGAGGCCTAACCTTGCTCTTGCATGTTGTTGGATGAAATTTGCATTTTAGGGCCCAAAACCCCCAGAAACAGCCCCTCCTTCATCTCTATGGCCGGGTCGCACTTTTTGGGGCAAAAAGTACGACCCAGGACGCAGGTTTGGGGGCAAAAAGTGCGCCCTGGTCCAGAAAATGGCAGAAAACTGCGACCTAGGAGACGAGGAGGGCTTGGTGCTGTTTGATGGCTGGGAGTTGGGTTGTGGTGTGTGGTTATGGTTTTCCCGATCTGTACCCTGACAAAAAGAATGTGGTTGTGCAGGTATGGCAGAGTTGCGGGTCAACCGGAGAGAGAGGGATCTGGGAACACTTCGGACAGAGATCCAGGCGGATCAGGGCGTTCGTCGTGTATTGGCCAGATATAGGGGCATATGGTGCCCTCTCGGATGTGTGTAGGGGCAAGTGGTGCCCCCCAGAATGTATGGGGGGGCATATTGTGCCCCCAGTTTTTGGATTTTGTTTGTAACATGCTATGGGCGTGTCGGATGTATATGTATGGGGGGCGTATGGTGCCCCCAGTTTTTGGAACATGCTATGGGCATGTCGTAAGTATATGTATGGGGGGGCGTATGGTGCCCCCAGTGATGTATGTAGGGGCAGGTGGTGCCCCCATTTTTTGAGTTTTTGTGACATGCTGTGGGCATGCCAAAATGTATTTATAAAAAGGGGAATCTAACCACATTTTAATGATGTAGTGTGCCATTTGTTCTAGTTATGGTTATGCAGTGTGAGAAAGGAAATGGAGTGTTACCAATCTCTTTTGGTACTGCATATAGGGATCAAATGGACTTTAAGTTTCCGAATTGGCATACCTGGTGTCACTATCCCAAAAGGAGGATGTGGAGATAATGAACTGATGCTCTCGTAGAAAAGCTATAGGTTGGTCAATAATAATGTCTAAGAGACTGGGTTGCTGATGTAAGATGAGGGAACGATAAGGGGTATCGTCCAGAGAGTGATCTGAAGTGATATGGGACTCTAGAGGTTCTTCTAAATGTGGAAGAATACGGGGTCTAGAGTCAACACGACCAGATACACTAGGAGAGTGGTGGAGAATGGCTTCTCTTGGTCTCTCAAATGTGGGTGCCCCCTTACCCAAACATTGGGTTTCGATGTAATGACCACAAGGTGGATGTGGTGTGAACGCATGGGTTCGATGTAAAGGGGAATAGATGAAGTCAGGGGTGGGAATTTCTTCCATAATGTCGTCATCGTGATAGAAGATGGGGTGACTAGTGGAAGAAGAACTACCTGACGTGGTGAAGTGGCCTGAATCATCATCATGAGAAGAGAGGTTCACATGCGCATCATCACAATGGGTGACCGAAGAGTAAGTAGATAACGGATCTACCGATGTTGAGCCCAAGATGACCGCTGAAGGAAGGTCAAGCGAAACAACAGGGGAGGATTCAGATGGAACGTTCCCCAATGGTCTCATAGATGATGACAGGTACAAAATGGTGACTGAGGGCTCCGTTGGCTTAAAAGCGGGAGGCGGAATGTGAATGTCCTCTGGTCTGATCGAAGCGGCCTTGAACTGGCGGTACAAGTCCAAGGAGGAACGGTACTCGTCAAGGCGGGGACAGAGGTGGGTGTAATGGCCGTGAAAATCGCACAAGGCACAAGGGTGGTTTGTGCGCAAGTGGTTGAGTTTTGGGAGGGAGTCGGGGATAGTGACATGTACTTCTGGGAGATCAGAGTCGGGGAATGTCTCGTTGACCAGAAGCTTGAGGTGGGGCAATTCAGGACACATGTGAGTGGCATGACCGACGACATCACACACAGCGCATCGAATGGCGGGCTTTGGTGGTCGTGGGGGGGTAACGGATGTTGGGGGGGCCGGATCGTGATGGGTTGCCCCCCTTCGGGCTTTGCCTGTCTTCCCGGGAGCCGTCACAACAGGAGAAGGGTCCTGTGGAGATGCTGGGGGCACAGTGGCTATGGAGGAAGCGAGGGGGACCGGTTGAACCGGTGTCAAAGCCATGTAAGGTTTGGGGTGACCGGGGGGGGTGGCGGCTGGGGGGTCAAGGTACCAAACCGGAATACCCAAGGTCAAGTTAGGGAGAGAGAGGGTGGCCATGACGGGGACAGAATATACTCCGGGAGGGGGAGCCAAGAAGGGGATCTGTCCAGCAGGGTAGTGACCAGGCGGTACGGCTCCAAGATGGTTAAGGCCGGGGGGGACCGAGCCTGGAGGATAAAGAGGTTCGGGGATACCAGCTGTAGGGGGAGGGCCGGAAGGAGGAGGTCCGGCTGGCGGAGATGAATGGCTAGGAGCGGGTTGCGGAGGGCGGGGGGGAGGGTGCGGACTAGCCGAGGCGGGCCGTTTATGGGCAGCCTGAGACGATTGTATCATGCAAATATTCGACAAGCTGGGATCCGTAATAGGAGGGGGGGGAAGGTGAGGAAAAGTACCAAGCAGGGTGGAATCTTTATAAACGCCGGGGGAGACACTGGTCAAGGAATCGACGGTTTTCTTGTTGGCTACAGAAGAGATGGTCGTCTCGGAGGAGGACTGAGACGACGGCTCATGATACGATAGCTGGTCAATGGTGACTATCTTCCCGTTATGTGGAAAAGACATCTTGCGGAAGGCCGCGGATGGGACAGCAGACATGGCATAGGTGTAGCTTCGCCCCAATAGAATGTTGTAGTCTAGAGGGGCGTCAATGACTTCGACATCAACGCAAACAGTCTTACCGGCGAGGGTGATGGGACAGTTACGAAACAGGCCAATAGGCTGGGAGGCATGACCGTCCCACGCTCGAAGGGTGATCGTGGAAGGGGCCTGCTCAGGGGATCCGAGTTGCTTCCAAACCGAAGCGGACATCACGCAGGTGGATGCCCCCTCATCAATTATACACCGGGATACAGTGGCGTTCCGGATTTTGACTGGGATTTGGAAAGCAACGGAAGGAGGAAGAGGAGGGTGGTTCGATTGAGTGGCGTCGAAAACAATCATTTGGTCATCAGCAGGATCAACAGCGCCCACGGCAGATAGTAGAGCCTTCCGTTGGGAAGGGCACGACTGGAGGAGTTCCAGTGTGGAAATGGCAGAAGGGGATTGTGCCAAATCATCTACTATACTGTACGATTGGGCGGCTCGACCAGAAGCAGCATTTCGGCGTAATGGACCCTTTGGAATCTTTGGGTGAACCTCAACTTTGGGTTGAGGGATGTGTAAAGGGCCACTGGGTGTCGAAAGAGGCTCTGTAGAACCTGAAGATGGAGGCTCGGGAGCAGACTGAGCAGGAGGCTTGGGGTACTGGCGAGACCGAGTTTGAAGGTGAAGGTCGACAGAAGGGGACGAATCAGAGCGCATCATAAGGATCTGGTAGTCAGAGGAACCAGAAATGGACGAGGGTGTGGCTACATGGCTGTCGGGGGGTTGGGTAGCCACGAATCCCTGTTGAGGGAAAGGATCAGTGAACACAGCTGGCTGGGTAGTGGCCACATTAGGAGGAGCGTGAGGGGAGGCGTGTTGTCCGCGCAATGTGGCTTGAGACTCCCACATCTGTCGCATCTGGGGTAAGAGAGGACAATCGTGAGTGTAGTGACCGTAAACACCGCAACACGAACAGGGCTTGTTTGTGCGAAGCGGCTTGTCCGGCCTGGGCGAGATGCCCTGAGGCTGGTTGCTAGTGTTAGGGTCCATACCAGAATTGGGTCCTCGGTTACCGGGGGCAGATGGGTTCTGGTTGCCTCTTCGCCTTCTTTGAGAAGAAGGGGGATTAATCGCACCCTGCTGTGCAAATACTTGCCCTGGAGGGGGTTGTAAGTGCTGTTGCGGGTTGTGAGGAGGCAAGGGAGGCGGAAGCGCATATGCTGGAGGAGCTGGCGCACCAGGTTGTGGATAAAAGTAAGGGTTGGGTTGGGCGACATTGAGGTAAGCAGGAGGTTGGGCAAAAGGAGGAGGCATGCCGTATCCTGGATACATGTTGCCGGGAGGGGGACGATTGCTTGAGGTGCTGGCCCCTCCCTGAGGGAGACCATGGCTCATAGGAGGGTGAGCAGATGGGTGGGAAAGAGATCCAACAATACCGTCGGTGGAATGAGATGCCCCCGGGGCGTTAGCGCCACCGGGCCTGGGGATGTCAGGGAGAACGGTATAAACATAACCAGATTGAGCGTAGATCAGGTCATATTTCAAAGCTATTTGGAGGGCGGCTTCTTCAGATTGAGGAAAGTGAGAGGCGACATCTTTGCCGATGGGAGACGGGAGGGTGCGAAGGAACCAGTCCATGTAAACTCGATCTTCAAAGGGAGGGGCTCGACATAAGCTCCGTCTTCGTCGCCATTCCTGAACATGGGCAGAAAGGCGTGTGGAAGAGGATTGCTTAAATGAAGTCAAGAGCTCCGTACCAGTGTCGTATCGGAGAGGGAGCTGGAACTACGACAAGAAGGCTTGGGCAAGAGTCTCGAACGTGGTATGGGAGGAAGTGGCCTGTTCGACATACCATTTAGAAGCTTCGCCGGTAAGCGTGCGTTGGAACAAACGAAGACGGATGGAGTCATCGGTAATGGAATTGGAGGAACACCACATGTGGAAAGATCGGACGTGATTGGTTGGATCTTCTCCGGTAAGGCCCTCGAACTTAGGGATATCAGAGGGCAGCTTGGTGGGCATAGTGGGCCAGGTAGCATTGTGGTGAATGGGATCATTAATCAACTGACGGAAATCGGGGAGGCTGAGGCCTGCAATGTACGGCAGCACAGGGGTGGCCGGAGTAGTGGTTGTGACGGTTCCGCTAGAAGTAGGGCCGGCATTGGGGCCGGGAGAACCGCTAGCATTAGGCCCTGATCCGGACATGGTGAAGGTAAAAGGAGTCGGAGGGGGAGAACCGGAACGAGAAGGGGGACCCGATGAATCAGGAGAGGAGTCGGAGTGCGGACTCGAAGGTGGACTGGCTCGACGACGACGGTGCGGAGCAGGTCGATCAACCAGAAACTGAGGATGAAGGCCAAGAAGTCTCCGGGAAAGGCGCCTTGGGGGCGCAATGATGACAGGAAGAAGGAAACCGACAAGGGCAGAAAGGGACAGAATCAAGAAGGTCAAGGGCAGATAAGGTGCAGTGACAATTGATTTTAGAGTCTTTGCCAGGCGGTGTAAACCAGGCGCTTCTTCACTTAGGGTCAGTGTGTGGTGTGCGTTAATTTTAATTTTTAAACCCTTTTCGTTGTTGAGAGCAAAAAAGTGTGCTGCGTAGCTGAAAATAAACCTACAGAGAACAGAGTAAAATGCTGAAATAACAGAAAAATAACAGCTACGTATGCATCTATCTAACCCAAGAAGGTGGGTCTCTCAAAACTATGCTAAAAAGAAAGGGAAAAACTATGGAAACACACACAAGGGAAGCTCAACAGATCTAGGGTCAAAGGGGACAGAGATCTGGAGGATAAAGCTGCAGATAAGGGGTGCAGATCACAGCCAAGAGACAGAGGCAAGGTGGGTGGAAAAAGGGAAATCAGCAAAAAGCCGGGGGGGGCAAGGCAGAGGCCTTTAGGGGAGGTCCAAACAAAACGACAAGAGGTGATTTGAAAGGAAAAGAGGTTGATTTCAATGGATCTGGAAGTGAGGTCACAGATCTGGAAAAAGAGGGGGCTGAAGCTCTGAAACCGACGGCTGAAACAGCTGAAACTCTTCCACAAAAAGTGGAGGGTACTAAAGCCCTAAGGGGTTGGGTTCCCACTTAGATGAGTAAAAACAGATCAGATCTTGGTCAAGGCGGGCTGAGACAGAGGCTGGAAAACCCTGGCAGAGGCTGCAGCAGAACCCAGAATAATTACAGAAAAAATGCTGGAAAAAAGGCAGGTCGCAGGTTCTGACCTGATCTGAGTTGAGGTCGCAGGAAACAGGCCAAAAGGTGCGTCCAGGTCGCGGGTTTTGGGCCAAAAGGTGCGACCCCCCCGTTCCGGCTGTTTCGGCGGCAGATTTTCTGAAAAATTGCCGTCTCAGGTGCGGCTGGTGTCGCTTACCTGCGCAATAGGGCCAGAAACACACGGAAGTTAGAAATTTTAGGTTTTAGGGTTTTATGTGAGAAAAATGACATGAAAAGAGAAAAACTAAGCAGCTAAAAAAGAAGCCCTAGGGCCTGAAGTAGCTGGATATGCAGGAATATGAAAAACGACGGCGGTCGTAATTTAAAACCCGTGTGGAGTCGCCATTTGTTAGTATGAATTCTTTGTCGAAGCGTACGAAAAAGAACCACTTTAGCTACGCATAACTAATAGCCCTAACGACAATAATGGCTGCAAAACATCTTCAGATCTGCAATTAGTAGTTAAAGTGCTGCAACAAACAGATCTATAAATGGAAAGATATTAAGCAGTGAAGTAAAGAGTTTGCTCCATGCATCCAACATACAAGACAAGAACACGATTTTTGAATGAATTTTTATATTACAGGGCACCTGGGAGGAAACAAGAAGGTGTATCCAGATCTCCTCAATGGGATGGGTTCTTTGTAGTCCTCAGCACTTCAGATCTAAGCTTTCTCTCTCTTGTATATTTAGAAAACCCAATGTAGAAGGTATAGCTCAATGGGAGCAAGAAAATGAGACAGTGTAGATCCCGAGTGATCTAGTATGCAACAAAAGGTCAAGAATGATGGGGAAAACCTACTATTTATAACAAAATGTTAGATTCATCTGAGATCCTGATGCATGATTAAAATAATGTTAACCAAATCTAGATCCACCTTTATGGAATATTTTATTATTATTTGTTGGAGGGAAAGGGTGTTTGACTTGGGTCAAATCCCTTGATTAGTGAAGAATAAATAAATAAATGATTTATTTATCTTTTTAAGGAAGTGGTTGGGATAGAATCAAATAAATAATGATTTATTTAATTAATGGTGGTTGATTTGGTCATATTTAACAAGGAATATTATCTAAATAAGATTTAAATAATTATTCCTAGAAAATAATAAGATAACTATGGGTTTATCTCATTAATTTCTTTGTTTTTGGGTTAAACATGACTGGGAATAATAATTAAATTATGGTTTAATTAATTATTCCTTTTGGGGTCTCCTAATTAACATAGTGAAAGTAGTTTTACTTGGGGTAAAACTGGTCTTACATGGTGTACTTGGGTCCATCTAATGATGAAAGGTTAGATGACCAAAAAATGGTGTAACAGCATCAAGTAGAAATCACTGAGAAACAAGCACAACTGGAAGAATAAATGAGTAGTTTACAAAGCTAATCGCAATTAGAGAAATTCATAAAAAAAGCATTGGATGTAAATTCCAAGTTAAAGCAACAACATAAATTATTTTTCCAACAAGCTTCTATTATTGACTCTTATTGTGACTAAAATGACATACTGATCTAGCATGTAGCTATCCAAAAACTTGAATGTGAGAAGCTCGAGAAGAAAATCAAAGAACACATTCAATGGCAAGCATCAGACTCAGGAAAGGAAGCTAATCTACCCTAGGTAGATAAGGTTCATAAGGAAATCCTATTCAAATATTGGGAGCACAAATAAATTAGGAAGAGAAAGTAGTAGCAAAAACATCAAGATTATCAAAGGAAATGATTGAATATGTATGTGAACAACTGGTGAAAGAAGAACTTAGCAAGGAGTAAAACAACTAGAAACACAATGGAAGAAAAAGGCAGAAACATAGGATGAAACAATTAAAAAGGTAAATAAGTTTGATCAAGAAAATTATTGGAATTTTTTTATCAAACCTTATCATGAGTACCAGATCCTAAATTCTTTAACAAATTCAAAAAAACATCGCAGTCAGTACTTTCAAACGCAGTGTTCATGGGATAGGTTCGATCGAGGATTTCGCAGCCATCTCAACTAAAGCCCATGATAGATATTTGTCAACTTCATGACCAAATCCAAAAGAAAGGGTAGAATACATAAATCATATTGTTACTTTATTTTCCTAGATTTTAGTTTAAGTTAGTCTTATGAGGATGGTTGTTTGAAACCTCCTCTATACTTTTGTAATAATCTATTTTAGAACATAATTAGTCTAGTATTTAAATCCCTCTCATGCATTTAGAGAAGGGTCCAGAAATTTGTCAAAAACATTTGCAAAGAATGCACTATTGTAAGTTTGTGAACACTTTGATGAATTAATGGAACACATCCATTAGCTTTTGAAAATTAAGGCTATTTAATTGATGTTGCACTACTGTAGTATTTAAATTGCTTGAAAGTGAAGAGGAGCAGATCAATTATTGTTAGTTTACATGAGTAGAACTTCATACATATGGTAATTTTATTCACTTGTATTAATTCTTGCTTTATATATTGACAATCATCTTTTTATTGCATTATATATTTTAAACGTTACTATAGATGAATGTTACATGCACTCCTGTTCTAATATTTGTCTGTGATTTATTCTTAAATATATAATCACATATATGAATGCGATATATTTTTCACAATTCTTCTAGTCAAACTATTTTGTTAGAAGAATCATCTTATTTAATTTTCATCTCTTTCAATTGTTAAATTATATATATTACTAATAGCTGAAAGATATCTCTCTATATCGAATAAAGGAAGAAACACCACGGGTATATATTAGAATAAATAGTTTAGATAGATGTATATTATAGATTAAAATCATTCTCCATTTGCATGTTGTATAATCAAAACACACCCTCAAAATCATCTTAATTAGGAAACTGGTCCCATTATCCCCAGTCGGAGCCACTACACCAAACACAAAAGGATCTGCTTTAAGGTCCAGAGCAGGTGGTTTTTGTCCATGTTTCGGCAGAAAAATTCTGAGGCCTCAAAATTTTTGCACTAGAAGGAGGGCCTTGTGAATGGAAAAAACATCTGATCAATCTAAAGGTCAATTTAAGAGTCTCTCTCCCTCTAGATCGCCATCAACTTCCAGAAAATTATTTAGATCCTCATCTTTAAAATTTGAATTTGACATCCTTCTCCTAAGTCTCCTAGTGATATTCAGCCAATATTATCTCCTGATTCCCATCAAGCTTCCCCTGAAGTTCATTATTTGATAGAAAATTTAGAGAGAGTATCTATTTCTGCTGAAAAGCCTGAATCTTCTCAAATATCAGATATCAGTATTACATCTTCTTTACAACCTTGAAGAATATTAACTCGATCAGAAAGTCAAAAGACAAGAATTCTTCCTTTTTAATTTCCCATTGATAGTACTCGAAAGAGACTAAAGAGGACTCAATTAGAGTCAATTTCTAGCGAGATCTTATCCCGTTGACATCCATTACCTCCGCTCACTACCACAACTTCCATTCCAACAATCAATGTTACTTTGACTAGTTCCAGTACTCAAACTACTATCCCTTCAACTAGTCCTAGCACTTATCTTGCCTCTTCTTCAACTCAAACTCCACCCATCCAACCAATTCAAAATCCAATGGCGGGAAATCCATGGAATAATCCAGGGGTTGTAAATATGCCCACTCCTCTTCATGCCCTACCAAAATCACCTGAAATATGGTTACCTAAATTCAATCCTATTGACGGTCTTCTAGTAGAAGCACACATTCACAATTTTATGTTAGCCATCAATCTAAATGGAGTAGTTGAAGAGGATTGCATTGTAAGATTATTTCCATATACTCAAAAAGAATCCGTAGGATCCTAGTATTTTTCACTACCTACCTGCTCTATAACTACCTGGAATATGTTCGAAGAACAATTTCTAGCTAAGTTTGGGGATGACAGGACCACTGTTACGCTCATCAATGATTTTTCAAATCTAAAAGCTAAATCAAGAGAGAAGGTAAAAGATTTCAATTTAATATTTAATAAATTACTTAATAAAATTCCCGCTACAGTAGTTCCTGGTGTAGAAGTTCAAATTGAGTGGCATATTTCATCTCTTCCATCCAATATAGCTATTGATCCGGATTTATGCAGGAACACAATAGAATAAACACATAACCATAAATACAGAGATGCAATGCAAATAACACTTCATTTCATTAATATCAAAGAACTGAAATGTTCTTACAGACAAAATGAAAATAAAACTAGCTAGGGCGCTGGTAGCTATCTCTGAGAAGAGATGTGGCAGCTACAGGCCTCTGAACTGAGTTAAAATGAGGCTCGAGGGCCTATTTATTTTGTAGAAACAATTCGAAATCCTAAATAGCCAAAACCCTAGCCCTAGGAGATGAAGCGCCAAAACTATGGGCCCTGTTTGGGTAAATTGGTGTTTCAACTTCCCAGGGGCATAACTTTGGCATACGATCTCCGTTTGACGCGTACCATACCTCGTTAGAAAGATCTATCCGAGGACTACAAATTTTGAATGAGGAACATCAATCCATGGACCAATGTTGCTCTCTGTTTTCCCAAAAAACGTCGTTTAGGGCGTCAAAATGGCTCCAGAAGTTCAGGACCCGAAAAACTGCTAAAAATAGTAAGTTGTGCTGAAACTGAAAAAATAAAAGAGACAATGGTGGGGCCCCAAGTGGAATAGGCAGGTGACCACCAATATCCACCTGGATCATTCCTCTCCCATTAGGAAGCAATGGTCCCCATTGCGTTAAGTTCCTCCATGAGATGAGGAAATTTCTGCTGAACTTGGTCCCTGGTGAACCACTTTCCTTGGTGCAGGAGTTGGCCAGCTTTGACAACCCGATACAGTTGGATATTTTTTTGGCGAGTTTTCTTGATTTTCATGTCCATGATACAATATTTGGTGGCCTGTTCCATGCAGTCTCAGTTTAACTTTGTTGGTGTGAGTTGTTCTGCAATGTCCGATGTGTCCAGTAGAGGTGGGAAGTAAGGACGAAGGCGATCCACATTGAAGACTGGATGCAAACCAAGGAATGGTGGAATAATGAGCTCAAAGGAATTGTTCCCTACAGCCTTGGTGATGGTCTACGGCCTGTATCAGAGCGGGTGAAGCTTGCGGTGGGGTACAGTGAGGCGCTCCTTCTGCAAATGTAGCCATACTTTGTCGCCCACCTAGAAGTTGTGTGGCACCCGGTGTTGATCATGGTGTTGCTTGTACTTGGCATTGGCTCTGTCCAATATATCATGAACCTATTGGTGTATGTGTTGAATGTGCTTGATGAAGCTACTTTCTTTGTCAACCTCAGACTGGACATGAGCTGAATCGGCCTGAGCAACTGCAAATGGCATGGCTACGTCAATGGGACATAGTGGTTGGAATCCCAAGCCCACCTGAAAGGGACTATGGCTGATTGAACTCTGGAGAGCCCAATTATAACTATGTTTTACATAGGGGAGGCTCTCGTCCCATGTGCATGGATTCTTTGAATTTTACATGCGTAGAATGTGTACAATCATTTTGTTAACGATCTCTGTCTGGCCATCTGTTTGCGGATGGAAAGCTGTGGACTTGGTGAGCTTGGTATCCAACAATGACCAGAGGCTGGACCAAAATGTGCTGAGGAACTTTCTATCCCGATCTGATATGATAGACTGTGGGATCCCAAAGTGCACCCACACTCGTTTAAAGAAGATTTTAGTAGCAGCTTCTACTGTGATATTCTTCTTGCAGGCCGCCATAATGGCCATCTTCGAGAATCTGTCGACGACCACGAAAAAACAGTCATTTCCCTGCTTAGTAGAAGGTAGTCCTGACATGTAATCCATGGAGATGGATTCCCAAGGTCGACTAGGGGTAGGTAGAGGAGTATATAGGCCTTGATTCTTGATGGTCAGTTTGGCAATGGCACAAGCAGTGCAGGATCTGATGTGGTTCTCAACATACTTTCGAAGGTTCAACCAATAGAAATACTTCTGTAGGATTGCTACTATTTTCTCGACCCCGAAATTCCCAACGACTCGACTGTAGTGTGCTTCCCATATCATCTTGGTACGCTCACTTGAAGGAACAAAAAGGTGTCCCATGTGACATAAAAGTGCATCTTGGAGGTGAAAATTTGGAACTTGCATACCCCCCAAGAGTGCCTTGTAAGTGTGGCTGAATTCTGGGTCACTCTCATAGAGAAGAGGCCAATTAGAAGTCTCGTGCCCACAAGAGTTGAGCACGGTGGTGAGTGCCACGATCAGTGGTCAGCTGAGGCAGTCTGCAACATGATTGGTGCTACCCTTCTTGTACTTGATGTTCAAATGAAACTGTTGTAGATATGTGGACCACTTCTGATGGCGATCATTCTGCAACTTCCCTTGTGTCTCTATGAACTGCAAGGGCCGGTGGTCTGTGTGGATGATTTTTTCCTTCCCCAAAATGTAATGCTTCCATTGTCGACAAGATTGCACAATGGAATACATTTCTTTGTCATAAGTGGGATACTTGCGAACTGTGTCAGACAATGTCTCACTGTGATATGCCACTGGATGTCCCTGTTGAGTAAGAACTGCCCCAATAGCATAGTCAGAGGCATCTGTCTCGATCTCAAATGGTTGTTGCAAATCTGGTAATGTGAGAACTGGGGCAGAACAAAGGCGATTTTTCAATTCTATGAACGCCTTCTGTTGAGGTTCCGACCAAAAGAATTTTGCTCTCGCTCCTCCCTTGGTGAATTTTCGACCGGGCGGGGCCGTTGACATGGAGAGTAGTCCCACGTCGAACCGTGCAAAATTAGCAAGACCCAGAAAGCTGCGAAGCTCTATTATAGTGGTTGGGGCTGGCCAATCCCGAATGACTTGGATCTTGGCTAGATCCACATGCACCCCCCTTTCATCAATAATGTATCCCAGATATTGAACCTGGGTCATGCCAAAAGTGCACTTCTCCAAATTGGCACACAACTTGTGTTGCCGCAATGTTTGGAGGACTTGTCGGATGTGGTGAAGGTGCTCTTCCCAAGTGTTGCTGAAGATCAGAATTTCATCCAAGTACACCACTACAAATGAGTTGGTGAATGGCCGCAAGATGTCGTCCATCATCCTCATGAAGGTTGTGGGAGCATTCGTCAACCCAAAAGGCATGACCAGCCATTCGAAAAAGCCTTCCTTGGCTTTGAAGGTAGTCTTCCACACATCAGAGGGTTCAATCGGTACCTAGTGATACCCCGACTTCAAGTCGATCTTGCTGAAATATTTTTCACGTTTGAGTTGGTCCAAAAGGTCATCAATCCGTGGGATCAAGTACCTATTCTAGACAATGATCTTGTTTAGCACTCGATAGTCAATATAGAGTCTCCACGTCCCATCCTTCTTCTGTACCAACACGATCGGGCTCCCACAAGGTGATGAACTTGGTCAGATGTGACCTTTCTACAGTAGCTCCTGAATCTGCCTCTTGATTTCATCGTTCTCCAGAATAGAGCACTGATATATCGGTCCATTGGGTAGTGGTGCACCTAGGGTTAGATCAATTGGGTGCTTGACCTGACAGTGCAGAGGAACCCCTGTGGATGAGGTGAAGATGTCCCCGTACTCTTCCACAACCTTATCCATTTGTTTTTGTCGTGCAGAGGAGCCCTATCTAGAGGTTGTGGCCATAGTCTTCTTCTTGCCCTGGGGGCGGATCATCAGGAAAACGGACCCCTTCCTCGTTCGGAAATGAGGCCACGGTATTGTTTTATAGCAACTGAAGAGACAGGCTACCTGAGGTGGTACCTCCGTATCCGGGGAAACTTATTTCCCGGCACAACAACATTCCAAGGTCGAGACCATACACGCGATGACGCTTCCACGCGTTTCATTCCAATAATACATCGAAACATCAATAGGAGCACCGTCGAAGACACACCACATGAAGGCCGAGCACATAGGAAGGTGGCACCGCCGGGCCGACGGGAGGACCTTGTGGCTAATTTTTCACCGATGGTGTATGGATGTGGGTGAGTCGTGGTGGCAAGCTCAACCGCCTAAGCGCGTTTACGAAACGAGGTCTTTGGTTTCCCGTCAACACTGTGGAATTGTACTTAATCTGCTTCCTTTACCCACATCTGGGAGTGGAAGAGACGTTCCTCCTCCTCTGGATCTTCTGGTTCCTCCTTCTGGATCTTCGTAGTGGCAACAGTGGCATTGGGCTCCGCATAAATAATCTGTTTCCCTTTGTCATTCCCCTTGTCAGGTTCTGATTCATAGTCAGAGCATGCATCTGACTTAGAAGCCCGCATCTTGGCCACGAGCGGCTGCTTGGCCTGACACTCACTTGTGTTGTGAGTGGAGCTCTTATGAAGCTCACACCACTTTCCCGTGTCCTTCTTTGGCTTTGCGGTGTTGTTCTTTGCTTGTGGCTTCGATAGGTTCTCTTGAGTTGCCATGCCTTGGTTCTGTCCTTTGTTCTACGGTTTGGGAGCACCTTTCCCTTGCTTTTGATTCGCAGATCCAAAGTCTCGCTTCTTCTGTTTGAATTTCTGCTCAATCTTGGCAACATACCGGTATGCCGTACCAAGCGAGGAGATGTCGAGGAACTCCATTTCCTCCTGAATGTATCTGTGCAGACAACTGCGATACTTTAGCGCTAGATTTTTCTCTGAATCTTTGACACCCAACTTGGTGCGTAGGGTATGGAACAGATTCATCAGCTCATGCACATCTTGATCCCTTTGTTGTCACAGCGTGGTCCATTGTATGTACTTGTCGTCATAGCTCCCCACGAGATAGTCTTGTTCCTTGATGGCATCTTGAAAATAATTCCAAGTGGGTACGATCGAGAACAGAGAGGGTTCTGTCTCGTCATTTTTTTCACAGTGGGTTTCCCACCAGTCCTTAACATGGGGGGCAGCTTTGAGGAGTGCAAAAATAATCTTCTCCCTATCGGAAAAGTCATGAACCGAGAAATATCCTTCTAATATATTCAACCAGCTATCTATGGCATCTGCATCTATTTGACCCTCAAATATGGGAATGTCAAAATTTACTTGTACCTTAAAAGGAGTCGCACCTCCAGAGTGGTTGCAGGATGCAGATGCGCTGCCAGTGGGCAGCTGTTGAAGGATCTGGGCAAAATTATCCATCATCGCGTTCCTTTGTTCTTTGAGGGCCTCCTCGAGCAACGTTTTGATAGGATCTCCTGCTCCCTCATATTTATTTTTGTCTCCCATGGGCGTCCGTTGGGGTTTGCGCGACTGATATTGCAAAGGTTCCACCAGATTGAGCCCTAACTCCTTATACCTCGACCTCGTTGGGGACATGCAAAGAAGGATTGAGAAAAAGCAGATTGCTCTGATACCACTGATCTGGATTTATGCAGGAACACAATAGAATAAACACATAACCATAAATACAGAGATCCAGTGAAAATAACACTTCATTTCATTAATATCAAAGAACTGAAATTTGCTTATAGACAGAATGGAAATAAAACTAGCTAGGGCACTGGTAGCTATCTCTGAGAAGAGATGTGGTGGCTACAGGCCTCTGACCTAAGTTACAATGAGGCTCGAGGGTCTATTTATTATTTAGAAACAATGGGAAATTCTAAACAGCCAAAACCCTAGCCCTAGGAGATGAAGCGCCAAAACTATGTGCCGCGTTTGGGTAAATTGGTGTTTCAACTTCCCGAGGGCGTAACTTTGGCATACGATCTCCGTTTGATGTGTACCATACCTCGTTAGAAATATCTATCCGAGGAATACAAATTTTGAATGAGCAACATCGGTCCATGGACCCATGTTGGTCTCTGTTTTCCCAAAAAACGTCGTTTAGGGCCTCAAAACGGCTCCGGAAGTTCAAGACCCGAAAAACTACTAAAAATAGTAAGTTGTGCTGAAACTGAAAAACTGAAAGATACAATGGTGGGGACCCAAGTGGAATAGGTGGGTGACCATGAGTATCCACTTGGATTAGTTATTTTTGTTGATAGAGAAAAACTGCCAACACTTACAGAAAACATGAAATAATCCCTATCTGTAGAGAAACACATAATCACCCTTAAGAAGAAGAATTCTCAAGAATATCTAAAATATAAGAAGGTATCTTTCAAATATGATTCTAAAAATAAGCTGCGAAAAGATCTTTTTGATGTAGAAGGTCTTCAAAAAGTTTTGAAGACTATGACGAACGAGATGGCAGATATCAAGAAACAAGTCGCTGAAAATTCTAGCTCAAAAAAGACTTTTAGAAACTTTAAGAAAGGACAATCCTCTAATACTCAACCTCCAAATATGATATCTAATGTTGAATCAGATCAAGATACAGAGGAAGAGAAAACAGAGGAATAATAATATGAAGAAGAAGAAGAAGTTGAACTAAATGGAATGTAGGATTTCATCCCACCAAATGAAGAACAACAAGAAGCTTTACCTGTGAGCGCAAGGAGAAAAATACTACTGAAGAAACAGAACCAAATCAACAGAAAATGATTTCAACTCCTGCTAAAGTTAAATCAGTAAGAAAAAAGTCTACTTCAAAGGCTACACAAACATGTCCCATTACTTTATATACTCCATCTGCATCTAAGACAATGGTAGTCTTAGACAGTATTGAGTATAATGTAGCTGAAGATATGAAGAAAACCAGGGCTAACTTTTCAAATCACGAGCTTACTAAACTGAAGCAGCAACAGAAAATCTTACTTAGAGACTTAAATGTGGTTCCTGCTTCAAACTTACCTGCTCCAGTAATAGTACAATATGCTAATGAAATGGGTAAGCCCCCTTCCTCTTCAACTAAAATAGATGCTACATACTTGATTATGATAGGTGACTGATCCATATCTCATACTCCTCCATTTCTTTTAACCTATGAGATCTATAATAAAAATTTCCATAATTGTTTAATAGACTCAGGGGCTTCCTCTAATATAATGCCAAAGTGAGTTTGTGCTACGTTGAACATAACTCCTTATACTTCCTCTGCTCATATAGTACAAATTGATAGAACCAGAGTAGAGGTGATAGGAGAAATGAATTCTATTTCCATCAGATTGTCATCAAATCCCAAGGTTACTCAAATAATTGATATATTGGTGGCTAATATTCCTGAATTTTACGGTTTAGTTTTAAGCCAAGACTGGTCTGAAAAAATTCATGGTTATTTCGCAACAGATTGGTCGCTTATGTGGTTACCATATAATGGAAAGCCAAATCAAATTCTGGTGGACTGTGAAAAGTTCATGAAGCATACAGTCACCGATATTGAAGGAGTAAATGAGCTAGTATCATTAAATAATAACATTATTGGAAACTACTCAGAAGGGATTTTTTTGGGAAATTTCAATGCTCAACCATCACCTTTCCTTGATAATACAATTGTTTCTCAGATGGTAATTTTTCCCAGCCAGATAGTTCCAAATGTATAAATTTTGTAGATAGAACATTAGTTAATTCTTTATTCTGGAATCTTTATTTTGACGGTTCTAAATATGAAGATGGTGTAGGCGCAGGCTTTATTTTAATGAATCCAAAAGGAGAAAATAACATGTTAGCCTCCAAATTAGAATTCAATTGTACAAAAAATATAGCTAAATACAAAGCATTAATTCAAGGTTTGTACAAAGCCATTGATCTTAATATCAAATATCTGAAAGTCCTAGGAGATTCAGAAATCATTGTTAGACAAGTAAGAGATACCATTCATTGTAATTCTGTACATTTAAAGCATTACCAATCATTATCCCAAGAATTAATCATTCATTTCTTAGCCTTCAACATTTCTTATGTACCTAGAATGCGGAATGCTAGTGCAGCTCTATTGGTTAATGTAGCAACAAAGTTAATCCCATCCCAAGAGTTTAGTTTCGATAGATTTTATATTGAGTTAATTTTCATACCATCTATTCCTGATAATGTTACCAATTAGAGAGTATTCAATAATGATTCATATATCATAGATTTCTTAACATCTGAAGGATCTTATGATAGTAAAATTTTGGATGAAAATGAACATGACATTCATATTAAGAAAGAACAAGACGAAAGTCCTATTCCTAAGTATTTTTTCAAGTTAGAAGAATTATATGATCTAAAAGATAGGTTTAAAAGAGTTACTAACTCAAAAACACAAAGCTCTACCTCAATATTTGAGTTAATAAATCTAGGAACTGATGAAAAACCTCAAAATGTCAATCTAGGTCTTGGTCTATCTTCCGAATAAAGATTATCATTTATCATATTGTTTAGAATGTAAAAATGTGTCTTTTCTTGGGATTACATTGTTCTTAAAACATACAACACTTCTGTGGTTCAACACACAATTCCTATGATCTCAGAAGAAAAACCTATACAACAAAAATTGAGGAAGATTCATCCAAATCTAGAAAATCAAATCAAAACAAAACTGAACAAAATCCTCAAGGAAAAAATCATCTTTCAAGTTAGGCATTCTAAATGGGTATCAAATTTGGTACCTGTCAGGAAGAATGGTGATATTAGAATTTGTAGTGCTTTTAGGAATTTAAACAAAGCTTGTTAGAAGGACAACTTTCCATTACCAACCATGGAACAAGTACTGTAGATAGTAATTGGTTATGAACTTATGTCCTTTCTAGATCGATTCTCGGGATATAACCAAATTCTCATACATCCAGATGAAATATTGAAAACTACGTTTAGGACTAAGTGGGGAACTTACACCTATCAAAAGATGTCATTTGGATTAATTAATGTAGGTGCCACTTTTGAGAGATATATGGACAAAAATTCTAGGGGGCTCATAAATAAAATACTGGTTATTTATTTAGATGACATTACAGTCTTTTCTAAACAAGTAACCAATCATGTGAATGACCTAAAACAATTCTTCGAGAAATGAAAAAGGTATGGCATCTCATTAAACCCAAAGAAATCATTTTTTCCATTAGATGAAGGAAAACTTTTAGGATTCATTGTGTCAAAAAGATGAATCTATATTGATCCTCAAAGAATTGATGTAATTAAAATAATTCCTTTCCCTCATAACAAGAAATAAATGCAGTTGTTTCCTGGGAAAATTAATTTTGTTAAAAGGTTTGTCCCTAACTTTTCATAAATAATTTTACCATTACAGAACATGATTAAGAATTTTTTTTTCTTTAAATGGGTACATAATGAAAGAGAAGCATTTGATTTGATTAAACAATCCTTTGTCAATTCTCCATTGCTGACTACCCCCATTTTTCTAAATCCTTTTACTTTATACACGTTTTCATCAGTTACATCATATGTTGTTATTTTAACACAGCTTAATGACCATCAAATTGAAGCACCAATATCATTTTTTAGTTCCAATTTTCAAGGTGGAGAACTAAATTACACATCTGTCTAAAAACAAGCATTTGATGTCTTTAAGGCTATAAATCATTTTAGACCATTTCTCCTAAAAAATCACACCAAAATCATAGTTCCATTATCTACAGTGAGACAATTACTGGTGCAAAGAGAATTAGGAGAGAAAATGGCTATCTAGGTTACCACTTTACAAGAATATTCTATATAAATTAGACCCTCCAAATTTTTTAGAGGTAACGGTTTTTGCAGAATGCTTACAGGAGCATCCCATCTACCATCAGAAGAAGATTCAAGTAACAATGTGCAAATATCAGAGGTAAGCCTCATCAATGCACAATCTCAATACACTGATCTTATATTCTATTTGAAGAATGGATATGTTTTGAATCAACTCAGTTAAAAAATAAAATGAGCTTTGAGATTAAAGGCCAAGACATATGAATTATTCAACGATGTATTGTTTAGGAGAAATTTTGATTATGTACTACTAAGATGCTTAGAAAAATCTTAAGCAAAGAAATTTTTGTAGGAGCTCCATGATTGAACAACTAGAGGATATTTTGGAGGAAATACGATAACACACAAATCCTGCATGCATGTTACTATTCACCTACACTTTTCAAAGATTCTCATGAATATGCAAGAAAATGAAAAGTGTGTCAAAGTGCATCTGGAAGACATAGGAAGCCAGCCTTCCCATTACAACTAGTTAATATCGAACAACCATTTGAACAATGGGGATTAGATATAATTGGTGAGATTGTTCCTAAATCTTCCAAACAACATAAATTTATTCTCACAGCTACATATTACTTTACTAAATGGGTGGAAGCAATTCCATTAAAGGTAGCCAACTCTGATATTATCATTGATTTCATTGACCAAAATATCATAACTAGATTTGGCTTACCTACCGCATTAATTTTTGATAATGCATCTTACTTCTCAGTAACTGCTATGATGGAATTTGCGATCAAAAGAGGTTTTAAACTTAAGTGTTTTGCGAATTATTACCTTCAAGGAAATGGTTTAGAAGAATCTACAAACAAGAACTTGATAGAATAATCAAAAGAACTATTCATCAAAACCAATGAAATTGACACAAGTCATTAATATTTTCTCTTTGGGTGGATCGGATAACTTAGAAAGCTTCTATTAGCACTTCTCCATTCAATCTTGCTTATGGAAAATAATTTGTACTTCCTACCAACGTAGTTACTCCCTCTCTTTCCTTAGTACAATTTATTAATGAATCCCTAGCTTCTTATTTACAACTTAGACTTTGTCAAATTCTTAAGTTCGAGGAAGAAAGAGAAAAAGATAAACTTACTTATGCACATCATCAAGAGATAGTGAAAGACTCATTTGATTCAAATTTTGTTACTCCAAAAAAAATTCAAATTGGTGATCTGGGATTGAAATGGGACAAATCGTGTGAGGAAAAAGGTAAACACACGAAGTTTCAAAAACTCTGGCTAGGTCCATTTCAAATAATTGAAGAAATAGGCCCATCTACATTCTTATTGCAATATCTATCAAGAAAAAAGGATTCTTTGCCTGTTAATGGGAAAATTTTGAAAAAATACTTTTCATAGGAGGTAACCCCTTCTATTCCATGTAGACTAGTGTTTTTTTTCTTTTTCTTAGAAAAATAAAAGTTTCTTAGTATAAGTTTTTGGCTTTTCAAAATAAAATCTCAGATGATCCTTTTTTATTTATCGCTTATAGAAATGAGAAGTGTTAAGGAAACAATGGAAATATTTGAAAGGCAAATAGATTTTATTTTCACTCAAATATGAAATTTCACTGAAATTATTTATTCTATAATGAACTCTCATCCTTATATAGCATGATTATTCTGTTATCATTCAATAAAAGAATATTTAACATAGTAAAGACTCTTTTATAGAAAATAAATCTAAAACTCAACATTATCATCTAGAATCCTCAAAAGGACCGATGATTCACCCCATCTGGGAAAACTTATTAATTTTTGAAAGAAATTCAAAAAACATTATAACTAGAAAAACTTAAAAGATAAAAATTCTCATCACGAGCTTGTTCAACATGTTCATAGGGAAATAGTTGAACTGACAATACCAATACTGCCTACCAAAATAGGGTAATGACTTGATATTGTATCGAGTGGAAAAGGGGTCTCATCAAGAGCTAGCCTGATCAGTTTCATTACAACTAGTGAATGGAATTGTCATCATTTGGTTACCAATCCAAGAAAATGGCTTTTAAGTAAATAAAAATATGATACAAAAATAAAAGTTTCAAGAATTATAATTTATTTTTGGAAATTGTAAGAAACACTGGATGGGAAAATGAGTCATTGCTGGGTAAAAGGTAACCCTGCCAAAAGCTTAAATTTCTTATTGGAACAGAGTCTCTACCTGTGACAAAAGAGAAAATATTTATGAAGCTGATATGTAAGATCCACCTGCTTTATCTTTTTGAACTGAGTAAAGACTGATATATATTCTCATATTTATATTTTTTTAAAGATGGATTCTTATGAATTATAATCAAGAGATAATTCATTACTTAGTAATATATTATTTGTTTGAAATTCATTCCTGTAACTATTTTATTCCAGAAAAGTTTTAGAAATTTCAAAAATTTATTTAGAGATAGTTGGTTCTCCCAAGTGAATCACCAATTGTTGTGCTATACAACACCCCCCATTTATTTTGATAAATGGGGACCCTTTAGATATAATTAGGAAATTCATTTTAATTTATTTTTTTATCTTTAAGAAAAATAACTTTAGGAAATAAAGTTTTCTTTGAGTTTTTTCTTCTTTAGCGCATCGCAAACCACATAACTTACAACCCAAAAGACTTGCAATCCATTAAGTCACGCGTTCTGCGAAACATGCTAAGACTTTTCTGAAGTTAAATAAAAAACTTGCAAACACTCCAATCACAGTTATAATTTGTTATCACATCGCACCTCATTTAAACAATCAAACTTATAAAGAAATTTGGCATAAGTTGCAATTACGCGGACCCGAAAATCCAATAAAGCAATAAAAATAAAGCTCTAAAGTCCCATAAAGCGCGACCGCTTGACTTCTTGAAGGCGCAATTCGCATTTCGCATGACTTAACCAAAATTAAATTAATTACTGCATAAAAAGTTGTGATGTGAAATTTGCGCAGATTACATTTCATTGAATTTATGGGTAAACATCATTGCACCGAGAGGCGCATCTACAGCCCCATATGACCTCGATGTCGGGTATGTCACGTCCTTAATGTCGTCTTACCTCAATGTCGGCTTAAATTTTAATTGTCGGCTGAAATTTTAAATTAAAAAAAATAAAAAATAAGTGTCGGCTTAACAAATAAGTTTTAATAATCATATAAATAAAAAAAAATATTAAAACAACATGGCTCGGATCTCCAATTTCGTATATAGGGCTCAGATCTATGGATAATTAGAGTATAGGATAGATCAATACAAAGACCTCGCACAATGATGAAATTCCCTCGCTCGCACTATGATATGGCTCGCTTAATCTATGAAGCGATCTAAACTTCGGCACACAGTGATTTTCAGACGATGCATCAGGCATTCTCATTCAAAGGGTTATACAAGGATTTATTCAAGGAATACTGCAAAGCTTCAACAGATTCCCAAAACTCTAAATTTGGGGTCACAGTGGTGTTGAATTATTGTTGAAAGAAAATTATATGACTGGATCTGTCAAATCTATTATTCATGTGCTTTCATAAATTCATATCATAAAAATGCACTGCAACATGTGCTAATCTTATACAACATTAATATGTTTTCCATTGTATAGATAATAGATCCTTACCAGCACTGAAAATTGCATTGGAAGCAGCTGCACACTCTCAGTATTCGATGGTAGTTTGAAGGTCTATAATTTCCCCTCTGAAGAATCTATATTCTATAGAAAATCATTGCCATACTAAGAAAATATCAGCCTCAAAGGTTCACGGCGTCTTCACTGGATGTTTTCTAAGGCTGTGTTGGGAAAGGAGTCGACGAGGATAGTTTGATTTGTTTTACAATTATTTAAGTCATGTATGATATATTGAAAGGTCCAGAAAGATTATTTTTCATTTCAGTAGAGGTTTTTCACATCGATCACATTGACCATGATCTCTGAGAAATAACTTCTCTGCTAAAATCTCAAACGTCCACACTTCGAAGGAGAATTGTACCCAATGATAATTTCATCAGTACTTTGTAACATATTTTCAGAATAAGAAAATCCTTCAGTTGTCATTTCCAACCACTACCAACACGTAGATACTCACAATAGGATATTGCATAACTTATCCATTTGTTTCTTCCATAATGGTGTTTCCCAATCTAAACACAATACTGTGACTATTCACCACCTCGACAATAATGGAGATTAGGGCTCCAACGAGATTATGCTGAGAGCATGATTTTTAATCCCAACTAATTATTTATCACTTGTGTGGAGGAAATATGAAAAATCAAGGACGTGAAGATCTTGGGAGGAAATTGGGTATTTCACATGGGAAAAAATCAGGGCTTGCGTGATTTTTTGACTTGGTATAGTATTGATTGTGGGTTTACTATTTAATATTTAATAAATATTTAAATATGTGGTCTGGATATTTACTATTTCTATAAATGTTGATTTCTAATTATATTTTACTACTTGCATTAAATAAATAAAGCTTATTTTTATATTTACTCCATAAAAATCTTTATATTTACAATAAGTCAAAAAACAAGTTTTATTTAGGTGAAGCCTATATGCCAAATACCATGGGCCAAATTATTATTAATACCATGGACTAAATACCATATTTATAAAAGAGCTATGGTAAATAAATAAATCAATATAAAAGAGGTATAAAGAGGCATGATAAACATATAAAAACATATCACATATCATTATAAATCAACATCTAATTATATACCAAGTCTATGGGCCAAATACCATTGTAAATAAAAGAGGTATGGTAAATAAATAAAACCTATTTTTTATATTTATTCTATAAATCTCTTTATATTTACCAACACTCAAAAAATATGTTTTATTTAGGTGAATCCTATAGGTCAAATATTATGGGCCAAATTATTATTAATATCATGCCAAAAAACCATTATTATCCCTAATATTAATATCAAAATATTAATAATAATAATATTATTATTAAATCTAATATTCATGTTAATATTATTATATTTAATAACTTTGGATTAATACAATATTAAATTTTCTATATTATTATATACATTAACGTATCATGATATATATTAACTCTAGATATATATGGAAGGGAAGAACAAAGACATAGAGTGATAGAGGTGGAGAGGTAGAGGGAGTGAGAAGGGAGAGATGGGATAAAATCAAGGAGAGGGGAGAGGAGGAATGAAGAGAGAGAGGGAGAGGAGTGAGAGAGGTAGAAAAGGGTACGCGAGGAAGAGGGAGACATAAATATGGAGGGGGGGGGGGGAGAGATAGTGAGGGGATTGGAGGGCAGAGAGAGAGAGAGAGAGAGTTATGGGGGAAGAGAGAGGATTAGAGGGAAAAGAGAGAGATGGGGGAAGAGAGAGGGAGGTAGGAGAGGAAGGGAGAGAAAGGAAGGAAGAATAAATAGGGAGGGAAATAGGAGGAGAGTGAGGGATAGAGAGATGGAGTTGAAGGGAAGAATAAATACATAGAGAGCGAGAAGTGGAGAGAGAGGGGGAGTGAAAAGGGAGAAATAGAGAGAGCATGTGTATGTTTTGGGGTGAGATAAAGAGAAAAAGGAGAGATGGGGGGAATGGGTGGGGAAGGAGAGAGGGAGGGATATATTGACAGAGTTGGAGGGTGAAGAGAGGGAGAGAGATGGAAAGAGAGAGATATAGACATGGGAGAGAAAGGGAGAAAGGGGAAGGAAGAAATAGAGGATGTGAGAGAGTGGAGAGAGGGAGGGAAAGAGAGATGGAGTTGGAGGAGGGAGAGAGGGAAGACGATTTATTTCACAGAGGGAAGAAGAAATATAGAGATATTGATAAGTGGAGAGAGAGATTAAGTGACAAGGGAGAGATGGAGAGAGAGTGTGTATGTTTTCAGATGAGATAAAGAGACAAAGAATGAGATATGAAGAGAAGGGATGAGAGAAGGAGAGAGGTAGGGATATAGTAACAGAGTTGGAGGGTGAAGAGAGAGAGCGATAGAGATGTAGGAGAGAAATGGAGAGATAGGAAGGAAAGGGAGGATGTGAGAGAGTGGATAGAGGGAAGGAAAAAAATATGTACTTCGAGGGGGGAGAGAAGAAAGAAGATTTCATGCACTAGATGAATTGATTTTAGTGTAGATGGAGATTTCTAATCCATTTTGATTGCTTGCACTAGATGCATCGATTTTAGTGTATATGTTTATTTATAATTGTATTTAATTTCTTGCACTATATACATTGATTTCAATGTAGATGATTGCTAATCCTATATGTTTTCTCACAATAAATGCATTGATTTCAGTGTAGACGATGATTTTTTATCCTATTTGATTCCTTACTCTAGATGCATTAATTTCAGTGTAGATGTTGATTTCTAATTATATTTGACTACTTCCACTAGATGCATTGATTTCAATGTACATGATTTCTAATCGTATTTGATTGCTTGCACTAAATGCATCAATTTCAGTATAGATGGTGATTTCTAGTCCTATTTGATTGCTTGCACTAGATGCATTGGTTTCAGTGATGTTGGTTTCTAATATTATTTGCTTACTTGCACTAGATACATTAATTTCAGTGTAGATGTTGATTTCTGTTCCTATTTGATTACCTGCATTAGATGCATCCATTTCACTGTAGATGTTGTTTTCTAATCCTATTTCATTGTTTGCATTATATGCATTGATTTCAGTGTAAACGTTGATTTTTGATTTGATGTAATTGGATGTACATTGATGGTACATTAATTTTAAAGTGATTGGATTAACATTGTGCATTAATTTCATTGTAAGCAGGAAAAATTATTGACAATGTACATTTATTTTTATGTTTTAGTAATTCAACCTATTAATATCGAAGAGCAAGAGAGAAAAGTATGATTTTTAGTACAATAGTTCCAGAAAAATATTTAAATAATTGAATAGTGTAGATGTTGATTTCTACGATTATTACGTGGTTCAGTATTCAAAATAGTGTTCTAACATTTGTTAGAATTTGTATTTCTAATCTTCAAAATTTCAAAGTATGATGTACATCTCAAAAATATACAAAAAATTTAATAATCTAAAAAATGTGACGTTGATGCCTCCAACTGGAACCAGCCTAGATCCATCTTACTCTAGATCTATCATGTGCCGAGAGGGATCAAATCTCTCGAGGTGCAAACCTTTCCTCAAGTTTTGCACTCAAAAAATAGGTTTGCACCTCGAGAGATTTGATCCCTCTCGGCGCATGATAGATCCAGAGTAAGATGGATCTAGGCTGGTAAACGGTAAAAATTATGAGTTGTAATATGCGAACTAATGCCATTTAATTACTCAAGCATGTGAAATGAATTATGTCATATCAAACCAAAATCCGAGATCCAACATCTTAAGTTGATTGATAGCTATTTTCATGCGAAGGCATAAGAGATTTTATTTCGAAATTATTATCAATGATTAATATCATATTTAATAGATTCATATCTATTCATGCATGTTTAATATAAATGGCAGATTTGTCTCTTTTTTATCTATACTTGTAATGTTCACTCTGTTTACTTGAAATCAGGAAACCACTTAATAGAGCGAGGAATATTGAAATGAACAAGAAAGGAAAAGAAATTGCTCAAACATTGTCTACTGAAGACTCATACATGTCTCCCTTATTTTTAGACACCACCTGCAAAAAGGATTGTGGCAGTTCATCACGGGAGGAAATGTATAAGCTTTTCAAAGACAAAAATCTAAGGGTAATAACGAAAGTTGCTACAACATGCACGAGAGCTACTTCAGATGCGACTTACTTCGATGCTGCATGTTCATTCATCCACAAGGTAGCCGCAAGGCCAAATATTCCCCCTTACACAGACATGGTTAAGTCGCTAATTGACCACTTAAGCATAGAAAAAATAACATTCAAAGGTTCCAAGGGAGAAAACATAGGGTGTTTCAGGGCAGAAGATCTACATGCAATGTACCATCTACCCTCCCCGCAACAGAAATATGACAAGGCTTTTCTGCAAAGCTTTAGAGCAAAGCATCCAAACCTCATGAAAGTCATAAAAGAATGGAAGGAAGACCAGGGAAATCTAAAGAGATATAAACTCAATTCGTACCCAATTTCCCAAATTCCTTCCCCTTATTGCTATGCTACCGGTATGTTGAGTAGATTTTTTTCAAAACCTAACACCACTAGGTTTTCAGGAGATTAAGTCCCATTGATTTACACAATCATCTATTCCTTAATTCTGAATTGGGAAAATATCCTATCTTAAAGTTTAGCCAAACACATCATAGAATATAGGAATACAAGGAGTGTTTCATCTAGAGAGATACCTCTCCTTTATATTTCTTGCTATGTCATGGGCGCAATCTATTTTTCTTCTAGTTTTCCTACTATGGGATGGAAATGGACTACCCAAGACCCTACCCAAATCCCTATTTACCACAGATCCCTTTGGGATTTGGACTTCCATATGCATTTTTATAAAAAAAAGCATGGATTCATGTCGCCTATGCACCAGATTATGTTCAATAAGAAAGCCCCTAGGGTTTTCGAAGAGGCTAGTGCAGATATTATTTCTGTGGCTAGGTGGTTTGTAGAAGATAATTTTACATATTTCAGAGTATTTGGGAGTTATGCTTCTCCCCACATCCTACAATATTATGTTCCTGATAAGTTACTTACAAGAGAGATAGCTTACCAGCTTGTTAATGGTATTTAAATAAATAGTTGAAAGATGCTAAGAAGGTCGTTTGGCCTAATTTCCCTTTACAGTGAGGTACTTTTGCACTATTTGATATTGGCCATACCTATAAGGAGGTTTCAAAGATCAATATTTTGAATTTGGTAGTAATGACAAAGAGGCTGAATGATGCAAATGATGTAATTAAAAACTACATCACAAAGCTAAAAATGAAGCCTTTTGTAAATGAAATAGATAGATTTGATGATCTCTTCCAAGGCATGGAAAATTTTTCAGATATAATTAAGTTTACAGCCAATCAACTTAACCAAGATGATTTGGAAGCCTTCCAAATTTACAAAAATAAGAGATTGGAGAGAGTTCCTCTCAACTTGTTAACTATTGAAAATGTCAACAGACCTACTCCAAGTATTCACTTGGATAATGAAGCAAAATACACGTCTAAGGATGAATCGGGTCAATCAGAGCATAAATCTCATAATTTATATCATTCTAAAAATGAATCCGAATCCAAAAAGAATAGCCCAGAAAATATAATTGATCAAGTAATGCAATAGATGGAGATGCAGGAAAAAATAGAAAGTAATTGAACAAAGTCAACTTCTCAAGAAGTTCAGCACAGTCATGACACACTTGATCGGTCAGAAAAGTCCCATACAAAGAATTTGAGTAGTGAATGGGATGATTTTTCTGAGGCGATAAAAACTCCTAAAACCAATCCCAATGCTGATTAGGTTACTATTTTTCAGACACCTTAACATTCCCAGAAGATAGTGGAAACTGTTAATCCACTATAACAAGTTCTAGAAACTCATGATCGAGAGATCATACCGGCCTATCCTATAGAGAAAATAGTTTTTCAAGTTGAATAAATTCCTTCGCTGGATATCATCTGCAGTCCTAGTTATAAGGATGTATTCAAGAGAAATAAAAGGAGAAGAATTGATGAAATAGTCTCAAACCTCACAGATGAATACGTTGACGTTTTGTGGAATGATTCCTTAGATGATCCTATTGAACATTTAACTAAATTATTACAGTATGCGGGGGCATATTCTACTGCAACTGTTGATAAAGCTACTGAGTTTTAAATTTTTCTGAAGAAGAAGGAAGACAGAATAAAAGAGAAGAGAGAGTGTTAGATCAACAAAAATCTAATTCCAGCCATCAAATGAAATCAAATATGGCCCAATTTCAAAAGGATTTTGAAAATCTTAAATTACAGCATCAAGCAGAAATCACTGAGAAACAAGCACAACTAGAAATAGAAATGACGAGATTAAAAAACCAATCGTAATTAGAGCAATTCATAAAATAAGCATTCGATGTAAATTCTAATTTAAAGCAACAACAGGAATTATTTTTCCAAGAAGCTTCTATTATTGACTCTTATTGTGACTCAAATGACATACTGATCCAGCAAGTAGCTATCCAAAAACTTGAATGTGAGAAGCTCGAGAATAAAATCTATGAACACATTCAATGGCAAGCATCAGACTCAGGAAAGAAAGATAATCTACCCCAGGTAGATAAATTTCATAAGGAGATCCTATTCAAAGATTGGAAAGCATAAATAAAGTAGGTAGAGAAAGAAGCAACGAAAACATCAATATTATCAAACAAAATTATTGAATATGTATGTGAATAGCTGGTGAAAGCAGAACTTATCAAAGAGTACATGTCTGAAATGTTCTCAGAAGTAAAACAACTAGAAACACAATGGAAGAAAAAGGAAGAAACATAAGATGAAACAATTAAAAAGGTAAATAAGTTTGATGAAGAAAATTATTGGAATTTTCTAATCAAACCTTATCATCAGTACTAGATCCTATAGTCTTTAATAGATTCAACAAAAATATTGCAACCAGTACTTTCAAATGAAATATTCAAGAGATAGGACAAATCAAGGATTTTGCAGCTAGCTCAGCTCAAGCCCATGATAGATATTTGTCAACTTCGTGACCAAATCCAAAAGAAAGGGCAGAATTCATAAATCATATTGTTACTTTATTTTCCTAGATTGTAGTTTAAGTTAGTCTTACGAGGATGGTTGTTTTAAACCTCCTCTATATTTTTGTAATAATCTATTTTAGAACATAGTTAGTTTAGTATTTAAACCCCTCTCATGCATTTAGAGAAGGGTCCATAAATTTGTCATTTTTTTTTTTAAAGAATGCACTATTGTAAGTCTGTGAATGCTTTGATGAATTAATGGAACATATCTGTTATCTTTTGACAATTAAAGTTGTTTAACTGATGTTGCACTACTATACTCTTTAAATTGCTTGAAAGTGAAGAAGACTAGATCAATTATTGTCAGTTTACATGAGTAGAACTCTATACATATGGTACTTCTATTCACCTGTATTAAGTCTTGTTTTATAGATTGAAAGTCATTTTTTTATTGCATTATATATTTGAAAAGTTATTATAGATGAATATTACAAGCACTTATGTTCTAATATTTGTCTGTGATTTTTGATTGAATATATAATCACATATATGAATGAAATATATTTTTCACAATTCTTCTAGTCAAACTATTTTGTTAGAAGAATCATCTTACATAATTTTCATCTCTTTCAACTGTTAAATTATCTATATTACTAATAGTTGAAGGATATCTCTTTAGATCTCATAAAGGTAGAAACCCCTCGGGTATATTGTAGAATAAATAGTTTATATAGATGCATATGATAGATTAAAATCATTCTCCATTTGCATGTTGTATAATCAAAACACACCCTCAAAATCATGCTTATAGGGAAATTGGTCCCATTACCCCCAGTCGGAGGCACTACACCAAACAGAAAAGGAGTTGCTTTAAGGTCTGGACTAGGTGGTTTTCCCCCATGTTTCGGCAACGGAATTCTGAGGCCTCAACAGATACATTCAAATATAGGGATTGAATTTGTCTGGCTTCAAAGATGCAAATTGGTTGGGGAGTCCAACAGAATGAAGGAATACATTAGGTGGAATTTTTACTGTTGGGTCTGTAGTGGTTTGTACAACAAGAATCATAGATACATGTCGCTCAGCTTGGTAGAAGAAGAATACAAGGCTACAAGGAAAGCAAATTGTGAGGCGGTCTAGATGAGAAAGATACTTGTTTTATTGTTTGGTTAGATGATGGATCCATATGTGATCTAATATGATAATCAAAATTTCATTAAGCTCTCTGAGAATCCTATTTTTCACGATCGATCTAAGCATATAGATATCTAGTATCACCATTTGCAGGACTATTTGCAGAGGCAGATATTGTTGCCACAATACATTTCTACATAAGAAAAAGATGTTAACACTTTGAAAAATACCTTGTAAAGAGGGAAGTTCTAGTTACATAGGTGCAAGATAGGGGTGGTTGATAATTCCTTTCTTGCTGAGAGGGGGTGTTGAAAAATGCAGAAAGAAATTCTCAATTTTATTTTTCCTTGATTAAATTGAGAAAATTCAAATTTCCCCATCAACAAACAACTTGGATGCACTTAACTTGTGTGGCATGGCTTATGTCACCTATTTTACTCAGAAAATTTAATTTGGAGTAGTTATATTTTAGTTAAGCATGTGTGGTTTCTAATGTGTAGCGATCAAGGTTAGTTATCTAAGGTCTTTTTCAATTAAAATAGTTATAATTGTTGAAGGAACTAGCGGATGGTGTGTTGTGTAGTGGGAGTTTAATAAAACTCAATGATCATCCTATTAACTAATAAATAAACCCAAAATATCTAGTGCATCTAGAGAATTTGAGTTCCCCATGCTTGGTGGAGATTACAAGGTAGTGTACCATCAGTTGTAGACTAGCTTTCATTGTACATGTCTTTCATGAAGAAAGCTGATCATTCTAAGTAATTTCGCAATTCATTTTGAGGAAACTACTAAATAATAGGGGTGTATTTTCTCAAGGAAAAGAACAAGGAAATAGGAGCTCAAGAAGAGGTATAAATTGACAAAGTCTATGTCAGAGCTTCTTCATGAGCTAAGAGATAGGTTATGCACTTGTAAGTTGTGCTAAGTTGAGAAAACAAATTTTAATACATCTCTATTTATTATATTAATGCAAGAAAACATTGGGTTTCTTTTAGCATAATACTTTCCCAAGAAAAATACCATTTTCATGTGTGTGATTTCTTATTTAATATCTAAATTTATTGTTCTAAATTATGAAATAATGTTCGTAGAGCAATTGAGTAGGTTTGTTCCTTCTGATTTTGATTAAAACTTCATGAGAAATTGCAAATATACATCATAATTTATACAAATATTAGGTGATATGAAACTAGTATATAAGGTTTCTATTACACCATGGTATTTACATGAGTGTTAAACAAGGTCTTCTGTAAAATAATTAGATCATTTTAGCCTTCCAAATATTGAAATGTAGGTGGATATTTATTTAGGGGTGTGTCTTTCTCTTCATGGATTTTTGTCATGGTGGTCACATCTTATCACTTTTAATTAGTGTTGTGAAGTTGAATGCTAACATGGTGATGAATTTTCCAAGTTCCATTCATATTCATCTCATTTCCATAGCTTTACCTAGGTAAATTGTTTATTGTAATCATATTGTAACTTTTTCCTTGATAAATTCCACTTCTCACACACATTTTATTCATTTCTCACCATTCTACTCAGCTGATCTATGTATCACATCAAATATTAAACTTTTTTCTTGATAAATTCTCATTCACACTTACACTTTACCTCTCCCCTTCTCTTAGAATGAACATGGAACTTATTTCCTATAATTACCTAAGTTATAAACTATATTTCCTCTCAAAATCACATATTTCCACTATTATAATGTGTGTTCACACCTAATCAGCTCAAGATATTTTAATTAAGATTTAACTAGACCTTAAGTTGATGTCCTAATAGTGGCCTATAATTAATTTATTGTTCTAATTCTTCAATGATGTATTTCCCGAACTTTTATTTGAAAAAATATCACTAAGGATTATAACTCAAGTCCATGGGGTACACATAAGACTAGGAATTCCTCCTTTTGGCACATATATTGATGAAAACACATGGAAAAAAATTCAATTCAACCTCATGTTTGCCTAATCCTGGTTTACATATTCTAATTCACTCATGTTTATTCATTGGCATGAGATATGAGGAGTTAATTAAGGCTTAAATTGACTATGAATACTATTTGACCATGCACCCTAGGGTTTTTAGCCTCCACCTCATACACCTTATCTACACATGAACACGTCTCAAGGTGGTACACTCCATCATGAGGATATATCAAATTCTTTCATAGCATTTTTCACGAAGTCATGTGAAGTGACTTGTGATTAGTTGACTTTGTGAAAGGGTGCACATTTGCACATTTCTTCAGGAGATTATATGAAATTGATGAATATCCATTTAAACAAGTGTTAATCTCATTGTTTATTGGGTGATAAATTCAAGGGCGACATTCTCAAAGTGCACAAATGTACACACTTCAAAATAAAATCCATTCCTCTCATCTATGGTGATATAATGCATGGTTAAGGTTTAAATGTGAACACAAAGCATAATTCTATGTATCTATTTCAGTTAAAGTGGCCCGCAATGCACAAGTACATGGCTCATTTGCCAAAGGTTATTTGTATTTTTCTTGGTCAAATGAATTCTATAAGGAGAACTCAAGAATTACATATAGTTTCATACAATTCTAAAAGAGGACCCTCATAAATAAATCTATACACATGGAAAATCACTTATTCTCTTGGAATTTCACCTATCATAGTCTAAATGTTTTACATTGTTCACCCTTTTCAACTTGATTTTTTACCATTGTTTCCCAAAATCAAACTAAAAATACTATAGTTGAATATTTCTAATGTTCATATTGCATAATCAGTGTGCCATATGGATATTGAGGGTGTTAAAGCAATTGTTGCACTCAAAAATGCGACTTAACTGATGTAGACTTACAATTTCACCAATAGTTACCCTATTAGATTTTGGTTGTGGTTGTTAGAAAAATAAAAAAAATGTGTAACATTTAGATTCATCGATGTCACCCTCCTCAAGTAATAATTTTATTATGGAGTGTTTATTTCTTGGAAAATGTCTTCATCATAGAATTTTACACGGAATTCATGTACACCTACTTTCATTCTACACATTTGATGAAGCCTTCTATTTTTGGATTGAGTATGAGGAAGATAAATTATATCCAAATTTTCCTATAAATGAAGATAAGGGTGGAAGAATGGGCCATTTGGCACCAGAATCACTTAGAACATTGTATCCTCACACTTTTTTTTAGCTATGAACTGTTATGAATATACAATTGGAATAGTTCATGACAACAAATATGATGAAAATATTTAAAACTTTATTGTGAAGGTTAATATACTTTATATTTTAGATTATTTAATTATTATTTTATTCATAAATGTATAAAATAGCTGAAATTTGAAAAATAGAGAATAAAAAAAAACTCACATGCCACCACAATAAAACAAAATATTTACCTTGGAAAATTTATATGGGAGAAAATCTAACTACAGGTAAGGTCATTTTTCTCACTTTTCTCTAGTGTGGAAATATCAAAATACAAAGAAATAGGCACTTTAGAATGAGATAGTTAAATATTATGTCTTGTAAGTATTCTACATAATCTTATCATCCTCTGATTTACCCTCTTTGTCGACACTCATAATGGTTATACTCATCTATGGTAAAGCTATAATGACATTAAATGGAACCTTGTTAACGGTGTTGGAACCACCAAAATTTAGGGTATCTCCGAGATATGAATTCCCAATTAAAACTCATACCATTTGGTGAAGAATTCCCATTCATAATATGGCCCGGTTTCCAGAGAAGTGTGTTTTAATGATGTGTCGTGGCTGCAATAAAGTATAGAGTGGTGTGTTTGCGACTTACGTGAACAAGCGTGCGACTCTATGGAAAGTCAAGTGTAACACATGAAGTTTATAACACACGAGGGGAAAGTGAGTGAGCCCCTTATAAGCCTGTCATAGTATACAACTTGGAAGGAATACACAAGCTTAAAGATGTCACAAGCTAGTTTGCAAAATAGTTCACAAGTTAACCATGATGGATATATACAACAATACACATTCAAAAAGATTCATGCCAAATAAAACGAAATAGTTCATAAGCACAAGAGTAAGTGAAATAATATACATTTCAAACATAAGAAGAATAGTCCTGCTATATTCACAGCATATGCATGAAAACGTGGAAAATCTAAGATTTTGTTAAAGCGAAATTTCCAATCATACATATACCATTGACGGACCATTGGCCCCAATAGTGGAAATTGAAGCCAACACCTGCTACTCCAAATAAAGATACTACCTCTATGCCATGGTGAATCCAAGGCTCTCACCAACTCCCAAGCTCTTGATCCTAAGGTAAAGGCCAAGCCAAAAGATTAGCTCCCCAAAATTCCCATACATGAGTTATGAGGATATATTTATACTAAACAAGGTGACTCTTACCCTCCCCTTTGTGACTCTTGGACTTCACTCATGACTCTTCAACTTCATTACATCACGACTCTTCAAATTCCACAACTTACACTTGGAATTTCACTTACAAATTATTTACAAAAGCATATTACAATATACTCGTACGCATATACTAAAAAATTGTGTTTATTCAAATAGATAGCCTAATAAGGAAAAACATGTTAAGCTTGAGTTTGGGGAAACTCCAACGCAACAAATTCCACTTGTTTTTCCTTAGCCATGTAGAGGTGCCAAGATTTGTACTGCGTGATGATTCCCTCAAAATATGCAATGGTTTCCTAAAAATTATGCGATGGTGTTAGGATGGAAGAATAATCTAGCCTCTATGGCATCCGAGTACACTCAATTGGAATTGATCTATGCTTCTGTCTTTAGTAGGAGAAACATAATGTTGATTTGGATAGGACCACCAATGTACATTTTCATCTTTTTCCTACTCACTTCAAGATATTTCTCAATGATGATCTGATTGCACTACTCCAAGTATTATTCAATCTCCTACCTCACCTAATTCCTACATTTGGCCTCAATGAGCAAGCCAACTCATGGGGTCCTATGCAATTTCACTAGGAAATCCTCATTGTTATACAATCGTTCATATGAGGCCTTAATGTTGGTAATAAACGAGGCAAGTTTTTTTTTATTCTAGATGAGCATCCATACCTTCGCTTTCTCCAACTATGCCTCTTTCCTTGTTTTCTTTCCCAATTCAAGTCGTGCCCCTTCATATCAAATTGACCATTAATGCATGGTAGCAATAATATTTTGAACAACCTTAAGAGTTTGGACATGATATTTACATTTTTGCTGCAAGTCGTGCAAGTGGACAATTCCTATTAGTATGAAATTTCTTTGGAGGTTTACCAAAAACAATTCACTTAAGTCACTGATTATAAGTTACCCTAACAATAATAAGTGTTTTTTTTATGCGTCAAATATGAAATAATAAAAAGAAAAAAATTGCAGTAAAAGGATATATGCAATCCAAAATAGCAAACAACGATATAAATCCAATGCAATAACCAAATTCTGAAAGACTTTAAAATGAATAATAATTTTATTGATAACACCTCGTGAAGGATATTTACAAAAGGGTCTACAAATCTCCCTCCATGGGATGGGTCCTTTAAATGTCCTTGATGCATCAGTGATTGATTCTCTCTCTCAATATGTTAAAAACCCAAAATAATATGTAGAACGCTAGTGGGATCTCGAATGCAAGAACACACTAATGGTTATGATGCTAATGATAATGGTAAAAAATGAATAGAAAACCCTCTTATTTATAGAAAAGTATTAGGTTGATCTAAAAAATGGAGAATAATAAAATATTATTGACCAAAATCAATATCTAACTGTCAGGAATACTTTATTATATTTTTTGGAGAGGGAAAAGATATTCAAAATGGTCAAATATCTTTGTTAAAAAATAATTAACAAATAAAATGATTTAATAATTTTTTCATGAGGGTTAAGGAAGTCGTGAAAATTAAATAAATTTTATTAAATAATAGTTTAATAATTATTCCAAAAGTATAATTAAGGAATAATAAACAAATCATGATTTATTTTATTATTCCTTGGTGATTTAGTCAAATGTGAAAAGGAACAATTATAAAATAATGATTTAATAATTATTCCTAGAGGAATAAAATGAATAATGATTTATTCAATTATTCTCATGGGGTTTTTTAATTTTAATCAGAAATAATTTGATAAAATTTGTTTACTAAATTATTTCCTATAGTGAAAGTGATTTTACTATGGTAAAATTAAACCTACATGGTGTATTTCGATCCACCTAGTCAGAAATGGCTAGGTGATCTTCTTTTCATGACAAAAACTGCCTTATGCATGGTGACAATTTCTTCATACAAGTTGTGCATAGTTTCTCCCAATTTCGATACTTTTTCGAGTATCGCTGCCTTCAGTTATTCCAAATCAAGTTGCGCGGGAGCTACGTTCTGAACTTTTTCTCAAAGATGTTCAAACTCTTGCCTAACATCTTGTAACTTCTTTTCCAAATATTTGTTCTTGGCCATCACATACTCAATGTTTGACTTTGCTGCACCAGTGAAGGCCAAGTTGGTTGCGACAATGGAATTGGGATTCCTTCTAGTGTCTGCTACAATTACCCTTTCTTTGATAAATGCAGGAGATGTGAGGTTGTTCAGAAAATGTTTCTTCCATGCTTGTACAATTTTTTTCTGAAGCTTGTCATAAGTCATATTGTACGTGTACATAATCATACCTTCATTAAGAGAAAAAATTTCCTCTCCCTCACATGGAGCTTTCTATGTTTGAGGAGGGGGAGAGGAAATGGTGACCTGTTTTGTGCTTGGCATCAGGTCAAAATCTTGGTTTGGTGGCTCCAGTTCCACCTCAATGTCTTGAATCTTAATTAACTCTTCAATCTCTTGAGCGAGCTCTTTATCTTGCAGGTATTCGCTCTCCTCTCTGGGTAGTCAGTTTTTCTCTTGCTCCTTGACTTGTTTTAGTGTGGCTTATTCTTCTCTAATCTTCACCTTTCTTCTTCTTCCTGCTTTTCCTTTTCTTCTTCTTCCCATTTCTGCTCTTCTTCCTTCAATATCCTCTTCTCTTTTTCTTTCCTCTACTTTTATTTTGCTTCCTAAATCCTTTGTTTCTTGCTCGACCCTAATTTTAAGGCTACTCTCAAAATTATTGGATCCTCTTTCATACTGTGGCTTCACTCTCCCCCTGTGGTACATGCAATCTTCTTCTTACCTTTTCCACACAATGTGTTGCACCCTTCCACTAGTACTACTTTTGGAGTGGCTTCTTTTTGCAAAGTAACCTGTGGAGCTCCTACAAAACTTACCATTGCGTGGGACATAGAAACATTATAACAATTCTTCCATGGTTCCTCCTTCAGGCTATAGAATGTCCTACTTAGCCACTAGAAATGAAAAATTTCACAGTGGTCTCTAAGAACATTCTTAGGATTGTACAGATTGAAGTCCATAACATCGAATGAAATTTATTCTATCACCATTCCTTCAGTGTCCGTGACTTTTACATTCTTAATCTCGTACAATCTAATTTGAATAGGAAGATTTGGCCAAGGTGCTTTCTTCTTCCTATGCAAAGCTACTTACAACCTTGTGGAGAGATGATACGTAACTTATTTCATGACTAGCGTATCGATGACATACCTTATTAAAATATGTGGTGACTTCTGTCCACCGAAAAAATTGAGGAAAGTTTCATCTGGTGAGGAACACCAATATGATATCTCCGACACCAATTCTATTACTGCATGTGACATGCAAGGTGTTTATTCCTCAAATATAACCTCATATAATAGAATGAGGAAGTGGTAATTCAACCTTTTAATTAATCCTCTATGGCTGCACTCCGAAAGTAGCCTACAGTAGTTGTGCATAATAGTTTTCATGCTATCCAAGTCGAATTCATGCTAGGGAATCAATTACGAGAAACAATTTCATCTAGTGGATAAGAAGAAATATAAAATCTAGCTTGACCTCCCTTGGGAGGATTCGTGGTGTTGGCTACATGGACACTCAACTGTTGAGCCAACAAGTCTGACCAGTTGAACGGTTTCCCTTCATTCAGAACTTGGTTCAATAATAATTTCCTCCCTTCAGGGAAGGTCTCAGTGCTCTTCTGACCATAGATTCTACAACATAGAGCTATCAAGATATGATAGGCCCTCCTGAGAGGTTTTTTCTTGTACGTCTTGGTGGATCTCTTATAGAACTTTGATGAATATTTCACTTATATTTAAATATTATAATTTTTACTCAAGTACCTAGTGGTGGCATAGAAGTAATAATCCGTGATTGATTTTTTCTCCGACAAATGATACATGATATGGTAATCTATTTCCAGGAAAGAAGAAAGCTTTTTTTAACTGTCATTGTTTAGAGTCATAGTCTGAAGATCTGTATGTGAAATTATCCAGCTCACAGTGTCTGTGCATGGGAAAGATGGATATTTTAATGAAAACTTATGTAATCCCATATGTTGAACATTTATATATACCAACTGGTCTTCCAGATCTAATTTCAACCTTCTTACGAAGAATGCTTCATTCACTTTCTTACATGTGATATCTGATTCCTTTTCTATGAACAATTGAGTATCTGAATAAAATAGAAATTTTACTCACGTACTCGCAACTACCTCCCTGGTACTGCTCAATCTAGTATCCTCTGAAGTAGCTCTCTTGGGTGACATGATATTGATGATTAATGAAGATAATTTCTCAACAACTATAATACCTGTAAGAGGAAGAGGCATTCATGACAAAGATGAATTAGCTTCAACAAAATGAATCACAAAGAAAGATCACAGTAGAAACCAATGTACTCACAAGGAATTTTTTGCAATTCTTGAGGTCAATGGAGAGGGACTGACTACCTAAACTGCGCATTGTGAAGTATCAAGAACTAGTGATGCAACTTGAGGCTGGAAACTGCACAATGTTCAGTTTATATTGGGAAGACAAAGGGAGAGACTACGCATTGTGCAGTCTCAATAGCCTAGGAATTATGATTGATCCCTGGAAATTTGCAATGCAAATTTGGTTCAGCCTTGTAGTACACATTGCGTAGTCTCAAAGGCCAAGAATCAAGCTTGGGCCTTGGACTTGAGCAATGCCCAGCCAGACAAGGCAACTACTCGCCAAAGGAAGTGAAAATATTCCCGGAAAGAGTATGGGAAACTTGTATATATGAGTGATTGTGCAAGTTAAATTGTATATATAACTAAGGAAATATAAGTTAGTGCAAATTAAGTGTGGAAGATCAACATGCAAAAGGAAAAACAAACATGCATGGAGAGTCATTGAAACAACGATCACCGATGTGCAAAAACAACAAAATTAATGCGACACTTGTAAAAGGTGAATGTTGTACTGAACCAACACTTCAAAAAGATAATATAAGTTAAAATTCCAACAAACATGAAGAGAAACAAGAAAAATAGGACTCACAAAAGTGAACCAACAAAAGGAAATAAAAAAAGATGACAAAAGCAAGGCTCACCCGGAAGAACGCTGCAAATTCCACCGAATGATCCTTGATCTCCATGGGAATGCTATAGATCAGAGATTGAATGAAAAATTGAGCTCTAGAGTATTATATTAAATAGATCTAGACTGATTAGGTTTTATGATGTGCATGCCTAAAATTAAGGAAAAGTGACACTTGGAGGAAATTTCCAAAAATAGTAGGTGTGCCACCTTTGGGAAACTAATTAATGACTCCCTATTTTCTAGGGATTCTTTTTTAGTTTTTCTTATTTGATTTTTTTCTTTTTTTAGGAAACCAGGCACACACACTGCCAATAAATATTTTTAGTTCCCAAGGACTAGGAAATTCCTTAACTTAGTGCATTGTGCATTTTCTGAACTTAAGGGATGTTTTGTGTAGTTTCTAAGCTTAAGGTTGGGATGTCTCTTAGAATTGAAAAATTTCCAAGATTGAGAACGGATTTCATATTTGGATTGTGAAATTCTCATCCTCAAGTCTGGCCTACCTTCTAATATTCTGCAATTTATGGAGGCTAGCCTAATAAAGCTGCAAGAATAATTCAAGAGTTGGCTTCTGTTTGAAATATATCAAGTAGGGATAAACTTCATCACAATCACAACATGAAAATATAAGTCTTGATCAAAATATGAATACTTGATGATAGTAAAAGATAAGCTCCTATGGACAGAAGGGAAGGCTCCAAAATCAAAATATGGACAAAATTTGGAGGGTGGTTGTAGCAACTACAACAATTGGTGACACATTGGTAGAACTCCATCCCTATGTATATGCATTGTCTCATGCAAAAAAGGTCTAACTTTTAAGGAGGTATATTCCAGTTCATTGATCATCGTAGCTTCTTTAATTAGCTTGAGTTTAATATATATTCCCTACCATTCTCTTCATTTGTGGCATACTTAAACAAGCAAAGTCAAGCTCACATATTTCAGTTGGGGAAGAGGAGTATATAGATATACAAGTGAAACAATATTGTAAGAGTCTTATTTTTTATATTTGGTGTTGCTTAGCTACCAGTAGACTTGGAAAATACCCCGATGGAGTCACTTCAAGAACACAAATATTTCTCTACTGCTAGAGAGCCTCGTGAGTAGCCCGGTGGAGTTTCATGCTTCACCTCTCTACATAGGAAGCCTTTCTCTTCTTTCGTCCTTTATTTTTTTTTTCATTTTTCATTTTGTTCATAGAACTATGCATAGGCACTTATTAATTTCATGGGGCGGAAGAGGGATCCTGAATTGTTGAGAGAAGAAGAGGTTGTTCCTTCAACTAAGGATATTTATATACCACTGACATACTTGTTAAATTTTCCTCCCCTCCTTAATCTACTCAAATGAGTTTGACAAGGAAAAAATTAAAATCATAAAAAAACTGATCAGAGTATGTGGTACTAGTTATAAATGCAAGCATCATAATTACACTATGCCTTTCTCTGAAAATAATGTGTTTTCCATAAGAGTACCATCGATTAAAATATGCAAGATCTAGGCAAAGAGAGAGAATATACAGATAACAAAGTGTTTACATTAGAACAAATTCCTCATGAACTTAACTATGCTTGCTTCACAAACCAAACACTGTCTCATGCGAAATCCATCCTACAACTGGAAAGAAACAAAAAAGCAAGGCTAAAAGTAAATAAAACCAAACTCAATAAATAAAACAAAAAAATTACCCCTACTCCTATTCTAACAAAGAATATGCCAGGCTCACATAAAATAAAACTTCCAGTGTAACCATTGATGATTAGGTTGACCTATATAGGTGAGGGAATACATATAAATAAATATATTCAACCATAACAAAAAATAGGAAAGATGAATAGATGCATGCCATGACATTTGAATTTTGAAAATATATGCAAAAAATGACAGGAAAGCACATGCAAGACACTTTGCGGGTGCATTATGGTGTTCATCCACATCATGACCAGGAAACATACACAAATATTCTTTTGAACTTCCAAACTAGGTGAACATAAAAAATAAGAATAAAAAATAATTTTGTAATAAAGCTCACTCGGTATGACTCCTCCAAATATTGACCGATAGAATCGTGAAAAATAGATGGAGGGCATGAAAATTGAGATACATACTGATTTTCAATTTGTGCGATAGGGTGATGAGGAGCCTTAAAAGATGCAACACTATTCTAATCAAAATTGGAACTTACATCGAGACTGTGAGAACTTGACATAATCGTCAACATGGGCTGAAGTGCCTCGATAACTTCCAATATTTACAAAACATCAAAAGGTAGATCTTCAAAAATAGGTGTCTTAGAAAGATAAAAAACAAAGTCATGATAAGATGAAATAGTGAATATATCACGAAAATCATGATCATAAAGTTCAAGATAGAAAATTGTGGCATTCTCATGATATGATGAATCGTAAAGATGGGAATATTGGAAACAAGAAATTTCACCCTATGTTTCTTGGGAAAGATCAAATTATGGATTGTAATATTCCTAATTAGCCCAAGTTAATAGTAATGTACAATTTTATTTCTTTTTTTTGTTGCAAGAATAAAATTGTAAAGGAGGATAAAATAAACTCCTAAAACAACAAAATAAATCAATGCCCATGTGAACAAGGCTAAATCTGGGCTGCCTAAATAAAACCCCCTTATGTGTGAAAGGGATTGTGATAATTGACTGGGTCAACAGGACCAAATCCAAAACGTTGTCCAGATGCAACGTACCTCCTACATGCACAGCACAGATCTAGTTGGAGGCTACACATGTGAAAGGAGCTAAACCTATGAGGTGGTTTATGGTTTTGCAAGACTTTCATCCTATAAAAGAAAAAGGAGAAAAATAGGAGAAGGTTGTTGATGATATTATTTCTGAAGGATTTATATGTTTAGACACTTCTCATTCTCTAGATGTTTAGCTAAGAATAGAATTGTTTAGCACTTGGGTGTTCCTGATCGGGAATCCCACCTCTTTCCTTGAGAAGCCTCTTGGAAGAGTCTTACATTTCTTGTCCACTATCAGGCATTTGACCAAGCTTCTACTTCCAACTACAACGTAGATCATGTTGAGGGTTTGGTTGTCTTTGTAAGCTACAACAAGTGGAGGCTAGATATGTTTAGATCAAAGCCATTCTAGTGCCTCTTTTCACTGGGAAATTCTTCTATCCCATTGTCAAGAGTGTATTGGATCATCAGAGCTTTAGATCCATACCTTGGCATCAGGCCAAACTATTCATCAAGTCTACAGTGAAGTTTTTCTTCCAAGACTGCGTTATTTGCAAGAGGAAAGTTGCAGTGAGTTTTGACAACATTTGAGGAGTGATCTCTAGTGATGAGAATTTGTCTCTGACTGTGGTGATCCATGGATTTCTATCCTTATCCATGTCATAACAAGATATGATCTGAATACTCCTGTATAAGCTTTAGGAATTTTGTAGAATTCTACAGATCTGCTGCATGAGATCTCAGATCTACTCCATATGCTTCATGTTTTGTTGAAAACCCCAAGGGGTATGTAAAATAGAGACAGTCTACTGTAAAAATATGATATAGATATAATCTGTTGTACAAATATCTATTCTAGATCTATTTTGTAACCTACAACTGTTGTATGCTCATAAAAATAACGTTGTCAAGGCTTTTGCAGTGAAATACATTGTTGCAACACCTCTTTTAGAGGGTTTTTCTCATTAAAGTCTTCTATATTTCTCTTGTACACTAAATACACCACATTTTAAATCTGATTTAATATTGTATAAGATATTTTTGAGCTATCATATTGGTCTTCTACTACTGTTCATTAAAATTTCATTATTTTCCGGGCAGTGTTCTTTATATTGTTGTAGCCCCTTCTTTGGGCAGTTTCCAAGCAATACTAGGTGTGGGAGATATTTTTAACTGACTTAGTTTGATTTTTTTCTGATATCCTCTTAGATTTGGGTCTTATATTATCATATCTAAGGGATCGAAGGGCTGATTTCATATTCTATAGCATCCATTTCTGAAAAATGCGTCTTTCAGACATGCCTAGCTAGCAGTCCCAATTTGGGGATATTACAGTGGTATCAGAGCAACTATCTTGGCATAGCCTGTGCTTTGATTATTGAAGAGCCAATATGTATTTTCATGGAATTAAAAGATAGATGAAGAAGTGTGGTTACACTAAAGACATAGAAGAAAAGGGTAAGATCCCTTTTACTTGAAGTTTTTAGAGAGAAGAGTTTTCAAAAACTCTTTCTCAAGCTATGTATGTACTGAAAGAAGAAATCCAGAGAATGAAGAGGTAGAGAAATGAAGATCCCTGAGGAGGATTCTTACATCAAGAAATCCCCAATACTTCTTACCATGTGTGTGAGTATTCAGCCACACAACCTGATCTGCAACGTTGGAACATGCCTACTTTCTTGTCAAAGAAAGAAGGAAAAGGAGGAACACCAAAGGAGGAATTGCTTGGTGATTATCTCCAAGAATATGAGTCTCTATCAAAGAGATTCAAAGAGAATATTAGTTTCCCAGAGTTCTATCAACTCAAAGAAGCAAGATCCAACACCTACAATATAAGAAGAGGGTGCCTTCTACACACTTTAGGTAGATTCTCTCTACCTAATTTTGATGGATCACCTAAAGACTCAGCCAAGTCTTGGGTAAGGAAGCTTGATTTCAGCTGCATCAAGTGTTAGAGGAAGAAGCCTTGGAAGTAGCAGAACTGCATCTTCAAGAAAAGGTTTATGCTTGGTGGCTATTTGAGTTGTATTCCTTGAAAGGGATAAATATCTCTTCTTATGCAAAGTTCACTAGGGGACTAGTGAAAAGATTTGATGTAAGACATTCTGAGACTTCTTGGGGAGAAAAAAAGAAGCCCAAAAAATCTGAGTCGTTGCATAAGTTGGAAGATTCCATGGAGCCAACTCCATTCTTGAACATTGTTGAAAGGGTTGATGATTGTTGAAAGGCAAAAGGCCCACTTCAGCAAGAACTCTCTTCTCAAAGAGAAGACATGAGGGTTCCTTCTTCACTAAGAGATCAAGAAAAAGGATCTCTTGATGATGAAGCATTCTCCAATGAGGAGGAGAAGGGAGAGAAAGAGAAGAGAAGATCCTCCAGCACTGTGACAGCATGAGGAGATCTATTTTCATTTGGATATGGAGATGAAGCAATGGCTTCCACTATAGGGGTTCTTGCACCTTTGCAAGGAATTCCTAAGGATCTTCCATGTGGAGGACATGAGAAGTATGTGTCTATGCAAAAAGAGAGTGAGACAGAACAAAGGAGGGATCACAAAGCTGATACACTATGAGAATATGGGAAAAATGCTCTAGTCAGAGGCACTCTTACACCACTAAGAGGGGTCTCCAGATTTCATGAGACTTCCACACATAAAAGAGAGTTAAAATTGCGTAGTGGAAGCAGGGACATGAGGATCCCATCTATTCTGCATACGAGGATGGTCCCTGAAGCCTCAGTATCTAGTCACAAACCACCTAGGAGGCCACCTAATTCATACTTTTTGGGGAAGACCTCACAACTTGCTGCTCCAAACTTAGATCCAGGAGGGTTTGGAGCACTTAAAGACAAAGCTACAACACTGGGAGACTTGGGTAAGCTCAAGGAGGAGGGAAATCATTTTCCCCTATCATCATCACCCACTCTCCTTTCTGATCCTACGCTGTGGGAGGAGAAGAAGGGAAGGAACAACCTTCCAACACACATATTTAGCATAGGATATGTCAAGGGAAGGATCAGCAACATGACATGCATTTCTATTGATGCATCATCAACGCTGTCATTGTTGAGTAGTGTAGATTTGTATTGGAAATCCCAACCGCTAGTGGACTATTCCAAAGATCTGCACACATGTATGATACTTGATGACCAGCTGCATGAAAAGGGCTACTTAGTCCAAGGAGAAGTCATCTATTATCATCATAGAATCTTTTTTCCTAGAGCTTCTAAGCTCAAGAATAAGATCCTACAAGGAGCTTATAAGGAGTTCTGTTTCAGCCATCTATATTCCATGAGGATCTACAACATCATCATGAGGAGCTTTGATTAGGAAGGCTTGAAAGAGGAACTGTATCAGCATTTTCAAGAATGCATGAGCTATGTGGAGTTGGGGTAGCCATCGGACTCTATGCAAGAGTCATTTCAGCCATCTCTTCCTTATTTGGAAAGGGGAGAAAGATCCATGCACAACTCCATGTGTATGAGAGACTTTGTTGGTAAAGGATATGTTCATGTAAAGCAAGTTTATTTTTCTGATTTTACATGTTCTTTTACCATTTTTATGTAGGCCATAACTCCTAAAAGGAACATTGTATCATGTAAATCTAATGGAAATTGTTGGGCCATTAAAAATTCTGAATTTGGCCAGTCCCTTGATGTGCAAAGGGAGATTTATTTTCATGATGGTTGCTTCCCAAAGGCACCAAATTTATCTCACATTTTCAGCAATAGTGAGATGACTTGGGCAGCAAGTAAGTGGTGGGAAAAACACTTACCATATTTGGATCTTATGGAGACAGGAGATGCTCTGCGCTGGTTCCACATGTGGGACTATGACCCACCTCCATATGTAGAAATTCTGTTTGTATGTACATTGTTTTGAAACCTATCTGGATGATGTACTTGTGCTTTTCATAGGGATGTATGGAGAAAGGAGGGAAGGAATGCATGAGCCATATGGAATGGCTAATCCCCATGTACTTTATGTCTCATATTTCAGGGAGAACATTGGGAAAACCATGTTTGTTTCCTATGATCTATTGTCTTCTTATGAGATGAACTATTTGTATCTCATGAGAACTTTGGTGGAGCAAGTCATGGAGGGATGGTTTGGTGAACACTTGGCATAAGGAGGAATATTAACTCATGTTTGTGTCACCAATGGAAGAGGAGATGAGTTGCAGCACTAACCTTATCAGTTGCTTGAGGACAAGCAACATTTTGGAGGGGAGGACTGTAATATTCCTAATTAGACCAATCTAATAGGAATGTACAATTGTGTTTCCTTTTCTTGTTGCAAGAATAAAATTGTAAAGGAGGATAAAATAAACTCCTAAAACAAAACAAAAAAAATCAATGCCCATGTGAACAAGGCTAAATCTGGGTTGCCTAAGTAAAACCCCTTATGTGTGAAAGGGATTGTGACAATTGACTGGGTCAACAGGACCAAATCCACAGCGTTGTCCAGATGCAATGTACCTCCAAGATGCACAACGTAGATCTAGTTGGAGGCTACACATGTGAAAGGAGCTAAACCTATGAGGTGGTTTAGGGTTTTGCAAGGATTTAATTCTATAAAAGAAAGAGGAGAACAATAGGAGAAGGTTGTTGATGATATTATTTCTGAAGGATTTATCTGTTTAGACACTTCTCATTCTCTAGTTGTTTAGCTGAGAATAATGTTGTTTAGCACTTGGGTGTTCCTGATTGAGAATCCAACCTCTCTCCTTGAGAGGCCTCTTGGAAGAGTCTTGAATTTCTTGTCCACTATCAGGCATTTGGAAAAGCTTCTACTTCCAACTACAATGCAGATCTTATTGAGGGTTTGGTTTTATTTGTAAGTTGCAGCAAGTAGAGGCTAGATCTGTTCAGATCTAAGCCATTCTAGTGCCTCTTTTCACTGGGAAAGTCTTATATCCCATTGGAAATAGTGTATTGGATCATCATAGATTTAGATCCATACCTTGACATCAGGCCAAACTATTAATCAAGACTACAATGCAGTTTTCCTTCCAGGACTGCATTTTCTGCAAGAGGAAAGTTGTAGGGAGTTTTGGAAACATTTGAAGGGTGATATCTAGTGATGAGAATTTGTCTCTCACTGTGGTGATCCATGGATTTATGTTTTGATCCATTTCATATTCAAATATGATCTGAATACTCCTATATAAGCTTCAGGAATTCTGTAGAAATCTGCAGATCTGCTGCATGAGATCTTAGATCTACTCCATATGCTTCATGTTTTGCTGAAAACCCCGAGGGGTAAGTAAAATAGAGACAGTCTAGTGTACAGATCTGAGATATATCTAACCTGTTGTACACAGATATGTTATAGATATAAGTTGTAACCTACAGCTGCTGTATGCTCATAAAAATAACGATGTCAAGGCTTTTTCAATGAAATACATTGTTGCAGCCCCTCTTTTAGAGGGTTTTTCTCATTAAAGTCTTCTATCTTTATCTTGTACACTGAATGGGACACATTGTAAATGTGATTTATTGTTGTATAAGCTATTTTTGAGCTATCATATTGGTATTCTATTATTTTTCATTAAAAATGCGTTATTTTCTAGGTAGTGTTCTTTGTATTGCTGCAGCCCCTTCTTTGGGAGTTTCCAAGCCATACTGGGTGTGGGAGATCTGTTTAACCCACCTAGTTTGATTTTTGTCTGATATCCTCTTGGATTTGGGTCTTAGATTATCAGAATAAGGGATCTAAGGGCTGATTTCATATTTTGTAGCAGCCATTTTTGAAAAATATGTTTTTCAGACATGCCTAGCTAAAAGTCCCAATTTGGGGATATTACATGGATTGGAAAGATATGGAAAAGAAGATTCTTCCTCTCCATGTTTAGATGTGAAACTGAGATTCCTGACGAACAACCTACATCCAATATCCTCATAATGAATATTATGTTTAATGAAAAATTCAAAAAAATGACCAGTGTGCTCGAGAATGGTTGTTCTACCTATTATCCTTGATAACACTTAGAGATAGTTTGGAGTTAATTTTTAAATTATCTTGGTTTTTTAAATTTTATGAAAATAAAATAGATGTACAAATTGTTAGTTTGTCATTTGGTCATCTAGTGAGTGTGTAGAATTAATTTGAGATTAAGTAGGGTCCACAACATGAGTTAGAATCCAAATTTTCATTTCTGTAGGTCTCACTTGATCATAATTATGTTTTAGCCACTTCTGTAAAATTTTGTAGCAGCTCCAGTTTGGAAGACAGAGGGTTTGCTACAGAAGTTTCTAACACTTCCATAGTGGATCTATCACTTCCGCCAGCTATTCCACTACAAAATTGTGTTTCTGTTAGTAATGTTACATTCTTTAAAATTTGTGGTTCAGAGTCATGATAAATCATAATCATGCGTTAGTATTCACGTTCAACCCAAATGTTCACACCTTAAAAGTTCATTATTTCATCAATTATTTTCCTTTTGAGTTTGGTCTTGTTGTCATAGGAAGGTCTATTGTTTTCAAAGGGAGATCTAGTTGTTATTCGGTGAATTTTCAAGGAGCTTACTATGTGTTGCAGCCATGGCACAAAATAAGTAGTACAAAGGAGGCTTTGCAGTAAGCTATGAATGCACGGACATGAAGCTGTTAGAAAAAGACCCTGTTTTCATCCAATACTTTGCTAGCATGGGATTCCTGCATTTTTTCTAGACATTGTAGGGTTTCCATGGAAATATTGCTAAGTATTTTCCATCAATTTCACAGGAATAGAAATAAATGTTGGTTCGCTGAATTTTGCAATCTCCCGTGATACCATTTTATATGGTAAAAAAATTCCTAGGTCTGGTGAGATTTGGTTCAAAGTTCATAAGTTCCACTCATAGAACTAGGATTAGTTTCTCAAGGATGAATAAAAAGTAATTCAAATGATGACTTGCACTCCTAGGGTTTGCCTCAAAGAGAATTTTTACAAATTGCTAATGGTCATCCATAAGTATTTTAAATGTGAAGGCAGGTTCAATATGGTTTACCAGTATCACTTCAGATTTCTCTTACATTTCACATGTAAATAAACTATGGACATTCATTTTTATCTTTATAGGATTTTGAGGAAGATGGTCAAAAAATTCCAGGCTAAACGTGATGCTTAGCAACACTTCTCTTTTCCATCATGGCCTCATTAAATTACTTGTTGTAGAAGATATGAATAAGTTAAATAGAAATTGGCTTACCTTCTTGTTCTTGAGTGGTTATGAGCTATATGTTGCCACCCCTTCACAAAACAATCCAAAATATCAGTCAATAAACCCTAGGGAATAGAACCAACCAGAAGCATAACCTATAGTGAAGACTTCCACAAGAGCTGGGAAAAGGATGACTAGAAAACAAAGTAAAGGGAAGGGTAAGTTTGATGATATTCTAGAAGCCATTGAACTTGAAGAAAGTCCAGTTTTACAGCCTCTGCAAGTTACAAAGGCAGAAACTCAGAAAAATTATAATATGGCCAATAAACTTGATTTTACACAAGAATAACAAAGATTTATCTTTAGAACAAGAAATCATGTTACGAGATCAATGCCACAAACCGAAAATATGCCAAAAGTGCCCTTAGAAAAAGTAGAGCCAACAAATAGAAGAAAAGGAAAAGAGCATGTGCAAGAAAAAAGTTAGATAGAAGTTTTACAACATCAATTGGGAGAAGCTAGACAAGAATTGATTGATTCTATACTATTTTTTGATGATTTCAAGGAGTATGTGTCAAAACAGCTAAATTTCTATGAAAAATTTGGAGAAGAATCCAGAAGAATGGTGAAGAGGACCCTACCTTTACACAAGATGTTAAAACATGTGTACAAAAGTAACAGTTGGCTACAGGAAGACAGTAGCAAGTTGCAGAGACAAGTCAAAGCAGTTGAAATTAATTTAGAAATTATCAAAGTTGAACTCTCCAAAATAAATCTCAAGCTCTTAGTTGAAGTAACAAAAACCCCTCAAGTATGGTAAATTCCTCACTTTTTTCCTATATTGTGAATTTTTTCCCTATATTATGCTAAATTAATAGTTTAATCAATATAAATGGTTAGACATGCTATAAGGAATGATAAGAAGACAAAATAAATCATAAAAATAAAAACTCAGAAAATTCAAAATTTCATAGCAACTCCCCATAGTTAAGCTGAAAATTTGCTATGAAACTACAGTAGCTTAGCATTGACGAAAATGCAAGTGAAAGTTCCAAATAAGGGAGTTCTAATGGCATGATTTTAGCTAAATTGCATAAGTAAATACTTCAGAACTTGTAGAGAGATCAGAAAGGTACCAGAGGAGTGCTTTTGTAGCTTGCTACCAAATTTTGCTACGAAATTGTCAAACCACTTTTTCTGTGCTATAGTTTTTTATTTATGATCATACAACAAGGAAGTCAGATGGATAATAGGTCATAGGAATGCCAAAATCATCATATTACAACTCCTTTTTTTTAGGAAGACAAGTCTAGCACACTCAACATTTGATTGGATTCGATAAGGTTCAACAACAAAATATTTGAGGTCTTATAAATGAAAATAATACTATCTGTATTCAAATTGTGTCAAAACATAAAATCCCTAAGAAATATTGTGTATTTTCTAAGTCAAATAGAATTACGTCTCTTGTCATGATGGTCGAATCTAGCTGCACGTGGCAGATTTTGTAATTAATGAAAAATGGAGATCTCTCTCTCTATATTTGTAGTTTTATGAATCTGCACAGGATGATTGATGATGTGAGAAAGACCACTTTTGTAAATATTTATCTAGTTAATATACATTTGAAACATACTCTATTTTTCTACCTGAGATTCATTTTTGGATTTCATGTTACCTCATTATGCTTTTATGTTGTTATCAGTTTTCATGGATTTTTTGATTACTTGGAATTCAATGAAATATTGCTCCAACTTCCTTCAATTTGCTGTGATTTAGTGTAAATGTTCATTTCACACAAGTTAATGAAAAAACACCCTAGCTTCCACAAAACAATGTGTTTGTAATTGAATTTTATTTCAACTAACTCCATGCCCAATGGTGATGATTATCACACTTTCTTTCACCTGCAAAATCACACAAAAATCCATAGTTAGACATCTGCAATTGATTTTTATTCAGAACATTATACAGTTTTCCTTGAGAGATCCCTCTCATGCTAGAAGGGCTAAATTCTAGCTATGAGTGTTTTGAAATAGTTATTCTTGGTTGGAGGCTGATACAACCCAACCTTTCTTATCAAGTGATAACATTTTGGTGCATGTGTCAGGAGCTGAAAGTTGCATTAACCTGGGTGATTCATTTCAAAGTAGCGGAACTCGTGAAGGTAGCAGGAGATGATAAATTTCAAGGTTGTACTTCTACCTTGGAAAATTCACTAACATCTTCATCTTAAAACTGGCTCCCAAGAATATTTATACGAGAAACCGAGATCCAAATCCATTGAAGATAGTCGATGATCTAGAGGAAATGGTAACTTATCAAAATCATATCGACAAATATTAGATCGAACTACTGATGATGAACAGTAATTGGACAACACAAAAGTTATACATCATTCACCTGGTGACTCCAATATTGAAGAAATTAGAAATTCATAGCTTCATGGTAACACCACTGGGGAAGTGAGAGACTTAGATAAAGCTACAATGTCTTCCAGCTATGCATGTGTGGATTTTTCAAATATTTATGGATTTCCAAATATTTTTCCCAAGGATGCATATCTTTTAAGCATTGGACCTAAATTTGATGGAGAATATTTAAGCTTGACTTTAGAGCATGTATCAAAGTTTCGTTACTTTAATGAGCTCTTTAGAGTCAAACAAGAAGATGTATTCATTATACTTTTACATGATTCATTTCAAGGAAAGTGTAAAAGCTGGGTGGAAAGGATACTTGCTAGATCTATTAAATCATTTTCAACTTTTTTGCTTATTTTCTTGGAAACATGGATGGAGAAGTGTTAGGTCCCTATATTACTAGTGTATTCCCTTATTATTGTTAGTGTATCCCCCTTATTGTTATTTTTGTACCCCCTTAACCCCCATATTGTTATTATTGTGCCCCATAAAAGCCACCATTGTTATTGTTGTGCCCTTACATTATTGTTGTTAGGTCTTCTAGGATTATATTGTGACCCCATGTACTCTTATATATAGAAAGGAGGTTTTTTCATTTGTATCATCCAAGAATTTTTCATTTATGTAATTTAAAGGAGTTTTTCCCCTCGAAGTGGCTGATTTCTAAGGCGTTGAACTCTCTTTTATTCTACTTTGGGAGTTGTTTTCATAACATTTGGTATCAAAGATTTGGATTCTAGGGTTTCACTGCTTCAAACATGTCATCGTGGAATGTTTGCTATAAGTTTTTTTTCTACAAAGGTTTAGAAGATTAAAAAAAACCATTTGCAAAGAAATCTGGAGGAACTTCGTGTAAAAATTTCAGATCTTGGTTCACAATATTTTCGGAGATATGATCTGTGGAATTTAAGGTTTTTGCAACCTCTTGAATTTCATCTCAAGTAGGTAACCTTGAGAAAATCGTCATAAATCTCTCTTTGAGCATCGCATTGGAATTATGTAAAACATGAATGATATTACATGGACTTTAGTTTCTTGTCCATCACTTTTAGAGCCGAAGAATGAACCAGAGACACGTGGCATGATATACAAGTTCAATCTACTAAACTGTTCCATAATTAGGCCATTGTGAGAGATTGAGCATAAATTTCCCTTGAAGAATCCAAATCAGGTCAGACATGTGGCATTGGAAATAATATTCAGAGGGATACTAAAGGACTGAAGATAAAATCTCGGGGATCTGAAATTAGAGAGATACATTAGTTTCAATTTATTAATATATCTCCTCAAAAGCAAGAAAAGGTGTGTATTTTTTTTCAAATTGCATAAGTCTTGTTTGAAAAAACAGTTTGAAGTCATTCCAAGGGCATATTGAAGCATAGATATCAGTATTGGGTTTTAAAATTCCCCTAAATGAATTTAACACCCATTAAGCCCTCAAAAGGCTCAACTATGAATCATGAAGAGGAAGAAGTGCAACATTATATATCAAAATTACAAGAGAAAGTGCAACAACTTTCACTCTCGCAAAGATAAACAAAAAATGAAATGGAAGTTTTGATGAAATGCGTAGAAGCTAGATGGATGGTTTGAAGAAAAGGGTGGAAGCTAAGATGGATAGTTTGAAGAATGGCATGGAAGCTAAGATGGATGACATGGGAGAAAAAATGAAAGACAACACAGAAGACATGAATAATGATCTAAAAGAAGACATGGAAGGTTTGAAGCAAGGTTTGACAAAGTTGATACAAGAAATGATTCCTAATGGTGAAAATATAATAGAGGAAATTCATGATGAAAACAAAAGAAATGTTAATCATGATTTCATAAACGTTAATTTTGGATTGAAGAACCACCATATTCCAAAGATCGATATGATAAATTTCGATGGCAAGGATCCTGTAACATGGATACTACAGATGGAGAAATATTTTGATCTCAATAATGTGCAAAACACACAAAAGGTATGCATTGCAACTCTATGTTTAGAACAAAATACATTTGTATGGTATCGATGGCTTTGCTCTCATAAAAGAATTGTCACTTGGTAAATTTTTACGTCCGAAATGATAGCACATTATGAGGATACAAAGAGAAACGCCTTCTTTAGCCAATTGATAAATCTCAAAAAAAAGGATTCAATGGTGGAGCACATTGAGGACTTCCAAAAATTGAATATAACAGTAACTGATATTTGAGAGGAACATAATATTGATGCCTTCATAGGGATTTTAAATGATAACATCCAACATGAGGTTCACCTTTGGGAACTTGATTCATTGGAGAAGGCATTCAGGTTGGAAAGAAAAATTGAATGTAAAGTTATGGCGATAAAGAAGCCTACCACTCACATCTATAAAGATGGGAGTTTTGCTACACCTAGACTTCCACAACCTACAAGGTTGACAACACAACAATTGGAAGAAAAAAGAGCAAAAGGGTTTTACTACATTTGTGATAGAAAATACAGTAAAGGTCATAAGTGTGTTGAGAAGAAGTTATTTTACATAGATTGTGAAGAGGAGGAAGGAAATGAACAAGAAACTTCAAAAGAATAGGATATAAACTAGGACCCAACACTAGAGAAAGAAGAAATGAGTCTGACCATATCCTGTAATGCATTGGCAAGAATTACCACTCCTGAAACTCTCAAGGTAGAAGGAAATATCAAGAAGAATAAGGTAATAGTGTTGATTGATTTGGGTAGTCCCCATAATTTTATTCATTTTAAGGTAGCCAAGGAATTAAATTGCTTCCTATACCCATCACCAGAATGTCAAGTGATGGTTGCAAATGGAGGAAATATAAAATTATTTGGAAAATGCCATAATATCAAGCTAATCATGGGGGAACATGTATTGAATAGTCCAATTGTTTCCATCCTAATGGGAGGTGCTGATGTTTTACTAGGAGTACAATGATTACAATCTTTGGGGATGGTAGCTTTTAATTTTCAAGAAATTTTATTTAACAAAAAAAATCAGAAGGAAAGGAAGTTGAATTACGGGGTATCGAAGGGAAGTCGGGAAAGATAATAAGCTATAATGTCATGACAAAGCTTCTGAAGGAAGAACAACAAGGCATAATTGCACAATTATGCTCACTAGAAGTTCCAACATAAAAATCATCCATTTCTCCAGATCTCCAAAAAGTCTTGGAAAATCATTCCAAGGTGGTTGAAACTCCCAAAGGACCCCCACCTATTCATGATCTTAGATCATGTTATTCATTTGGTTCTAGGATGTGTTCCTCCAAACATCAGTCCTCAGAGATATCCTTATGTCCAAAAGAGAAAAATTGAACGTATGATTGCAGAAATGTTAGAGGCTGGTATAATTCAACCTAGACAAAGTTCTTTCTCTGCTCCAGTAGTAGTGGTGCACAAGAAGGATGGATCATGGTGCATGTGTACAGATCATAGGGAGCCCAATAATCTCACTATTAAAGATAAATTTCCCATTCCTTTGATTGATGAATTACTGGAAGAATTACATGGAGAAATTTATTTTACCAAGTTGGATCTTTGTTTAGGATATCATCAAATTAGAATGAAGACTGAAGATATTCTAAAAACAACATTTCAAACTCATGAGGGTCATTATGAATTTTTGGTCATGCCTTTTGGCCTTACCAATTCACCTTCTACATTTCAAGGGTTGATGAATTCCATTTTCAAACCCTTCCTTATAAAATTTGTGTTAGTATTTTTCAATGATATACTAATCTACAACCGGTCTTGGAAGGATCATGTTCAACATGTTGACATGGTGCTTAAACTATTGGAGGAGAAACAGTTATATTCAAAAACATCCAAATGTGGTATATCTAGGTCAGATTGTATCTCAGGAGGGTGTCAAGGTAGCCCCTAACAAAATTAAATTCATTAAGGAATGGAAAGTCCCCACAACCATAAAGCAGTTGCAATGATTTCTTGGGTTAACAAGGTATTATATCAAGTTTGCTAAGAATTATGGGAGAATAGCAACACCTCTAACAACATTATTGAAGAAAGATACATTTTCATGGACTCTTGAAGCAAGTAAGGCCTTTGAACATCTTAAAGAGGCAATGTGCCTAGCACTGGTCTTAGTTATGCCAGAATTCACAAAAACCATTATTGTGGAATGTGATGCCTCATGACATGGAATTGGTGTTGTTTTAATGCAAGAAGGAAGACCCATTTCTTTTGAAAGTCATCCAATCAAAGGAAAGTATTTACAGAAATCTATTTATAAGAAGGAAATGTTGGCAATACTGCATGCAATAAATAAATGGTGACCTTACATAATGGGAAGACACTTCAAGGTAAAAACTGATCATGATAGTCTTAAATAATTTTGGAACAAAGATTATATTTAGAAGAGTAGCAAAAATGGGTCACAAAGATGTTGGGTTATGACATTGAAATCATCTACGAAAAAGGGAAGCTAATTTTTGTTGCAGATGAACTCTTAAGAAAGGATGAATAGGTGGAAACATTGCTTCTTAACATTTCTATTATCCAACCAGATTGGATAACTGAAGCAAGGGATGAATGGAACAATGACGAAGAAGTGTGGACACTCATTCAAAAGTTGCAGTAGGATCCTAGTACATCTGATACATTTAGATGGAAAAATGATTTCTTATGGTACAAAGATATCTTATATCTTTGTAAGGATTCCAAGCTAAAACAAAAGATTCTTTTGGAACTTCACACCTCTCCCTTAGGACACTCATGATTTTTAAAAACTTGCCAAAGGGTAAAGAAAGAATTTTTTTGGGATGACCTTAAATCTAATATTAAAAATTTTGTGGCGGAATGTTTGGTTTTCCAACAAAATAAAGTTGAGACAATTAAGACCTCGGATCTTCTACAACCTTTATCCATTCCAAATAAACATTGGGAGGAGGTTTCAATGGATTTTAGCACAGGTTTACCTAAGTCCGAAGGAAAGAGTGTCATCATGGTGGTAGTTGATAGACTTACCAAGTATGCACACTTCTGTGCATTATCTCATCCATTTAAAGAAACTACAGTTGCTACTACATTTATGAAAACAATTTGAAATCTACATGGAAACCCAAAGATTATTGTAAGTGACAAAGATCCCATTTTTACTGGAAATTTTTTGGACGAAATTGTTTTCTTGTTTGGGTAGTCAACTAGCTCATAACTCATCTTATCATCCTCAATCCGATGGGAAAACTAAGTTAGTGAACAAATGTTTGGAAGGATATATTCTTTGTTTTGTACATGATAAATAAACACAATGGGTCAAGTGGTTACCTGATCTAAGTATGAATGCTATCTTTTTTGTGCTAATTTCACCTTCAGTTCAGAATTTATTTGTTGATCTTATGCTTGATGTACATAGGTTTCCTTGTTGCTTATGTGTGTCAAACAGGTAAATTAAATGAGTTTTAAAATTGAATTCAAGAGAATAAAGTATGAAAATCAAATGTTTAACAGCAAGAACAAAATACACAACAAACCATCACAATTTATCCATCAACATCAAGTTTTGATGAAGGAGTTCACCCCTCCTGAGCTACATCTCCTTAGTCCAGCTTCCATGACTTGGGCCTCTGTATTAGCACAAAAGTGAATAAAAATTTGTTTACATGCCTCAAATTCTCTTGAAACATACTCCAATGAGTCAAGAATGTCAAAATATATCAGAAATGACTATTCAGTCTCTCAATTTGACCTTCAGTTGATCTAGGCATGGCCTACCCTCCTGGTGGCCCTCGGCTTATATTTTCTTCAAAGTGACAAAAAAACCTATAGGATTGATCCTCTACCTCTGAAACCTGTACCAATGTCTTTAGAGCATGCCAATATGCTAGGAATGCCTCTTCCTCAACCAAAATTGGTCGAAAATTGATCAAGATATGGCTCATTCAATTTTCCTAGGAAATCTCCTCCAGATATTGAGAAGACTCCAGATAAGTCTGGCAACTTTGGAGGGTCCGCCGGTTTTGGAGGCGTCGCTAAAAATCGACCAAACTATCAATAGTCTTAATTAATGTTAAATATTTATTAAATGATGGATTAAGGTGCATTAACCGCATTTATGAAAATCTAATATTAGAATTTGTATTAGCGCCTAAATCATGGGTTAAGGGGTAATAAACCCCATGCTTAACCATAATCCCATGGTTATGAAACTCCGCTCCTACCTGGTCTTCATTGTTTGGTCACATGGGGAGGGGGATGGCCCCCTCCAAAACCCCCTGGAGATTTCGTATAACATTAAATATATGGTATATGCATAGGTTATTAAGAACTATTGTGATGCCACCGATGGTAAGGGTAGAAAGTATGGTGGGGGAGGTCACGGGGTTGAGCCCCGAACTCCGCCCAACCCCTTCTATACTTTTTACATTGGATTAATATGCCACCACATAAGTTCATAACTTTGGTTAATACAAAATATGTGCTCCACCATAATAGACTCAGATATGGTAAGAGATGTCAATGGAATTTGGTTTATTAACCAATGTTTAAATAAAATGCGCTTGAATCATACTTGGAATTTCGAAATTTGATTTGGATCAAACCTTTGTAATATATGAATAATGCCACCATATAAAATTAAAATTCGAACTTTGGAGTTGGAGATGTCCACCAGAGGGAGCACGTGGCGGCCCCTCATTGCACCACTTGTTAGCCTCTAGTTGGATACCCGTCCATATAAAAAATTTGAATTCAACATTAGGAGAGAAATCCTAAAAAAAAATCACCTTCAAACAAAACTAGCGAATCTTTTTGTGACATTTTTCACAGTGCCACTAGGGAAAATTTAAAGAATATTCCTTGCATGCTGACTGGGCTACCATGTCATCAACCTATCACTATTTTGCAATTTAAAAAAAATAAAAAATCTTGTTCTGAACGGCGGTCAACAGACTATAACTTCTTCATTTGGAGTCGTTTTACGACAAAATGAAGTGCACCAAATTCTTGGCGACGAGTCGATCGTGGTCGTTTAGTTTCCAATCAATTCTGAGAACTTTCATTTTTGAGCTTATATTTTGAGCACCTAATAATTCCTCCCCACTAGAAGCCTTTTAGACCCCAAAATATCTTTGATTACTGATAATGTGGATGAGGGTATTCTTCCCTCACCCTTCCCATCTCTATCCATTGAAAATTTTCCATTTTCATCAATTGGAGATTTTCACAAAGCTTAATTTCTTCCTTGATTCTTGCAACCTTCTCTTGTTGTCGTTAACACCGTCAAGCTGCAATTTTTCTGAATTTTCTGAGCAACAAGCTATTTTGCAAAAACCATATTTTTCCCATCTTGGTCATTAATCAAAGGAAACTAAAAAATTGTCTCACCTTGCACACTATCATCACGGCAATTCTTAGTTGATCTTGCTTTATACTGGCATCGAATCTTGACCAAGTATCTTCGTCATTTCCACGTATCCTTTGGAAACCAAAAACAAGAATTTTTGGAACCCATGCCTTCTTTGCCAAGTTGCTTTGCCGCTTTCTCTTTGACCTTTGCACTCCCTTACACCGACATCTTATTTCCAACACTGCTCAACACTGATGTTGACTGCTTCAAATATGTCACATCTTGTTCACCTCCTTTTAAGAGAAAATTGCTAGAATCCTGAAACATCTCATTACAAGCATAAGAATATTTTTGAAAGGTTTTATTGAAAACATCTCTTTGTTTGATCATGAACAATGTCAAATTCTGACTTGCATTCATTATCCTCTTCATTTCTCCTGCATGTATAAGAGGCAAACTTGTCTTCTCATTATGTGCTCTAACTATGTACTCAATACCATATTTAAACAAGTGATACTTATCGTCATTGGCGATGAAATGATGCTTTCCTATCATACACATAAGGAATTCCAATACAATACCTGATATCTCAAGTGACACCACATCAATTTCAACTTGATCAATAAAGTTTGAATTAATGGTGAATCTTAGTACACACTTCCTTGTAACCCATAACTTTTCATTCTTTCATATCCAATCTAAATGATAAGATCTTGTATGTCTAATAGTTTCAAGGTCTAGTTTCTTAACCAAGTATTCGTAAAGCCAGCTAGCTTGTTACCCACAATCAAAAAATGTATCAACCTTGGTATGTTTAGAGAGAACTCTAATATGGAAAATTTATATTATTGTATATTCATATTGAGTGACATTTGAACAATTTGAATAACTAGTGCTTGATATGTTCTTACCTTTCAAACCCATGGTTGTAATCTTTGTCTCATCTCATGAATCTGACCCTAAGTCATGTTCAACTATAGCAACAATTTTACCATTGTTGGATGAATTTTCCAATAATGGTATTCATCATGGCCATTCTTCAAACAATTTTTGCATGTGAGTTTTTCATTCTCTCTTTTGATAGAGATATTTCTCTTTCCTATTCCATAAAACTTTCCATTTCCTTTACCCTCACTTTAACTTTTCTCATCTATGTTTTGTTTCCCTCTTTCTTCTAAATGTGTGTCTTGAACACAAACCTCATCTATGTTTGTGGGATTAAACATGATAATAGTGTTCCTAAGGTTATTTTTCAAGCCCCCAATATAATTTAAAAAATTTTCTTGAGAATATAAATTAATACCCAAAATAAGAGCTCGTCTCCTAAATTCATGACTATAATCTTGCACATTTTTCCCTTTCAACTATCTAAAATTTTACCAATCCATAATTTCCTTTTGCATGTAAGAAAATGGATATAATTCCTTTTAATGGCAGCAATAAAAATTTACCAAGATATAGAGATGTTACCGTAGTTTTTAATCTCGTATTGAGTCCTTTATTCCCACCATACAAGTGCAAATCCTTCCGTCCTCAAAGAAGCCAATTGAATCTATATTTCATCTTCATGAAGGTTTTGAATTATGTAATACACCTCCAATTGACATATCCAATTTTCCAATATTTTTTCATTTACCTCGCCATTATAAATTGGAATCTCAAATTTGACATCAAGTTTGAGTAAGGGTGTATAGTGGCTTTTGAGTGAGTGTGGGTAGTTTTTGTGGTGGAAATGGAAGATGATGTTGATGGAGAAGATGAGGATGATGATGAAGGTGGATTCCATTCACTGCCCTTTCAAATTTTCTCTTCATCCTTCTTATCATCTAAATTTCCTTCTCCATGTGGAGGCTTAATCCTTCTCCTATCATCCCAGTAGTAAATGCATCAAACATAATTTTAACCATCCTCTTTATGTCATTGAAGTCTCTCTTGAAATCACCCTCCTTTGAATGTCCTTGAGTCTCTCCAACACCTGACATGATGGCTATGGATTAAATCTCAACTTCTGATGCTTGTACCTTTTCAATCAACTCAGCTTCTTGTAGAACTTGTACCTCCTCAATCTCAACTTCTTGAGACAAAACTTGAGGTGCTTCAAGTGTAGCTATGAGTGGAACTTTGGGTGAATACGGTTCTATTGTAGCTCTCCTTCTTCTGGTCCTAATCTCAGGACTTGCAACCAAAAATTCCCCTTCACCTCTCTACAACTTTAACCTTGTCAGCGTCACAAAATTGCAACCATTAAATTTGCACAAAACTTAAGCAACTATCACGAAAATAACCTTTCCTTTGAACCAATCTCTGATACCAACTTGATCTGAGTATGAATTTTATTTTTGTTGTGCTAATTTCATCTTCAGATTTAAAATTTATTTGTTTATATTATGCTTTATGTACATAGGTTTCCTTGTTTCTTATGTGTGTCAAACAGGTAAATTAAATGAGTTTTTAAATTGAATTCAAGAGCATAAAGTATGAAAATAAAATGTTGAAGAAAAACAACAAAATACACAACAAACCATCACAATTGATCCATCAACATAGAGTTTTGATGACGGAGTTCACCCCTCCTGGGCTACATCTCCTTGGTATAGCTTTGATGGCTTGGGCCTCTATATTAGCTCAAAATTGAATAAATTGTTTTTTACATGCATCAAATTCTCCTGAAACATACTCCAATGAGTCCAAAATGTCAAAATATATCAAAAATGACTATTCATTCTCTCAATTTTGCCTTTAGCTGATCTAGGCATGGCATTCTCTCTTGCTGTCCCTCGGGTTTCTGTTTTCTTCAAAGTGACAAAAACACATGTAGATTTGCTCCTATGCCTCTACAACCTGTACCAATGTAGTCAGAGCACTCCAGTCTGCTAGGAAAGACTCTTCCTTAGCCAAAATTGGTCAAAAATTGCTCAAGGTATGGCTCATTCAATTTTCCTATGAAATATGCTCCAAATCTAGAGAAGACTCCAGGTAAGTCCACCAACTTTGGAGGGTCTGTAAGTTTTGGAGGTGCCGTTAAAATTTTTCCAACCTAACTGCAATCTTAATTAATGTTAAATATGGATTAAATGGTGGATTAAGGCGCATTAAGTGTGTTTATGAAAATCTCGGATTAGAATTTGTATTAGCACGTAAATCATGGGTTAAGAGGTAATAAACCCCATTCTTAACCATAATCCTGTGGTTATCAAACTCCATTCCCGCCTGATCTTCGTATTTTGGTCGCATGGGAAGGGGGTTTCCCCCCTTCAAACCCTTGTTGGAGATTTCATATAACAATAAATATATGGCTGATGCATAGGTTATTAAGAACCACTGTGATGGCCCGATGGTAAGGGTGGCAAGTATGGTGGGGGTGGTCGCGGGTTGAGCCCCGACCTCCGCCCAACCCCTTGTATACATTTTTCATTGGATTAATGTGCGACAATAAATGTTCAGAACTTTTGTTAATATAAAATATGCACTCCACCATAATAAACTTAGACTATGGTAAAAGATGCCAATAGACTTTGGTCTATAACCCAAAGTTTAAATAAAATATGGTTTAATCATACTTGGACTTTGGAAATTTGATTTGGATCGGACCTTTGTAATATATGAATATTTCCACCATATAAAATTGAAATTTGAACTTAGGACTTAGAGAGGGTCCACCATAGGGGGCACGTGGTGGCCCCTAGATGCACCATGTGTTAGCCTCTGGTTGGATACCCATCCATATAAAAAAAATTGAATTCAACTTTAGGAGAGAAATCCTATAAAAATTTCACCTTCAAACCAAACTAGTGAATCCTGTTGTGACACTTCTCACAGTGCCACTCGGAAAAAACTGAGGAATATTCTTTGCATGCTGAATAGGCTACCATGTCATCAACATGTCATTGTTCTACAATTTTTTTAAAAACGTTTTCTTGTTATGAACGATGGTCAGAAGAATATAACTTCTTCATCCAGAGTTGGTTTTCAATGAAACAATCTGCATCGGATTCCTGGCGAAGGGTTGGTCGTGGTCGTTCAGTTTCCAATCAATTCTGAGCACTTTCATTTTTTAGCTTATATACTGAGCCCTTGATCATTACCTCTGGCTGAATGATGGTATAACACTTCATTCCATATTGCAGCAAAAATGACCCCATTTATGGCACTTTATGGATATCATCCACCATCCATAACATCATATTTAAGAGAAAATTCTAAGGTTCAAGAAGTGGAAGATCACATCAAGAATCAACAACAAGTTCTCCAACTCCTAAATGATAACCTAAATTTGGCACAAAATATAATGAAATAATTGGCATATCAACATTGCAACGAGAGAAGTTTTAAAGTAGGATACTGGGTATTTTTACGACGACAACCATACAAACAAATGTCCCTCAAGCAAGATAATAAGGATAATAAATTATTGCCAGAGTACTGTGGTCCTTACAAGGTGCTGCAAAATATTGGTATTATGGCATACAAATTGGACCTTCCTGCTTCTTCTCGAGTGCACCCAATTTTCCATGTTTAATGCTTAAATAAGGTTATAGGTGACAAACTTCCATTTCAGACAATATTTCCAGAACTTGATGAGGAAGAAAAAATCATATTGGAACCTTAAGAAGTCACGGAAACAAGAACTTGACAACTACGAAATCGATCAATTTAAGAGTATCTCATCAAGTGGAAGAACTTACCCACTGAAGAGTCCACATGGGAGGATGAGAATTTCATACATAAGCATCCAAATCTACTCAAGAATTGAGGCAACACTTTCTTTAAGGATAGGGGCATGTTAGGTCCCTATATTACTAGTGTAGTCCCTTATTATTATTAGTGTAGCCCCCTTATTGTTATTGTTGTACCCCTGTAGCCCCCATATTGTTATTATTGTGCCCCATAAAAGCCATTATTGTTATTTTTGTGCCCTTACATTATTGTTAGGTCAATTAGGATTATATTGTGACCCCATGGACTCCTATATATGGAAAGGAGGTTTTGTCATTTGTATCATCTAAGAATTGTTCATTTATGTAATGTAAATTAGGTTGCCCCCTCGGAGTGGCTGATTTCTAAGGCATTGATTTCTATTTTCCTCTACTTTGAGAGCTTGTTTCATAACAATAATACATAGTTTGTGGCATTCTCTCTTTCCATTCAGGGGTTCACAGAATGGAATGATATGTTCTTTGATATATAAGTTGGTAAGACCTTTTCTTCATGACTATTTTTTTATTTAAAGTCATATAAAGGAAATCTTGAAAATAAGATCATAGTTTTAGATGAATTTTCTCATGATCATGAAAAAGGTTTTGAGGATGCAGAAACTCAAATTCAGTCTTATCATTTTCAAGTTCATATGTAGTCTTTTGAAATTTTTTTCCAACCAAAACAAATAGAGGAGGTATTGTCTTTTGACATCAAGACGGAGAAATGTTTTTCTTTAAAAAATAGATTTGATGACACAACTGAAAACATACGATGACATGGAAAAAGTGTGAATTTTTCAAATGTGAGGGTTTATTTCCTTAATATTTTGAAAATATTCATCAAAAATATCATATATTTATTGATCCTATAGCAGACTATATGGAGGGTTTTTTCATTTTGAGTTTTCAGCCAAGTTTTCACTGTGAGAAACAGATCCATTATTAGTTGCCATTATATTTTCTAGCTTTGATTTTGTTGATGCACAATCAAGCAATCCTTTTATTTCAAAAGCTACTTGACTGGCTTCACTCGAATTTTTGTGTCATTTGATTTAGCAGCTTCTCATCAATATAGGGTAGGTACATGTGTGTGTAAATAATATCAGTATTCCGAGCATTTTTTCAGCATGTAAATATTTAGTTTTTAGCTTGGATTGTAGTTTAGTTTGGTTGCAGACATTTTAAAGTTGTAGGGTAAGTGTGGGATCAGCCAAATAGAAGAAAGGTATTGGTTTACGAATTTAGAGATCTGTGGTTCTTTGTTATACCACAGGGGTATGCCATCCCCATTGTAGCCAATTATATCCTTCATAACACTTAGAGATAGTTTGGAGTTAATTTATCAAATTAGGCTAGGTTTTTTAATTTTTATGAAAATAAAATAGAAGTACAAAGTGTCAGTTGGTTAGTTGGTCATCTAGTCAATTTATAGAGTAAATTTGAGTTTAATTAGGGTCCACAACATGATTTAGAATCCAATTTCTTATTTGTGTCAGGGTAACTTGATCATAATTATGTTTTAGCCACTTTTGTAGAATTTCATAGTAGCTCCAGTTAGGAAGAAAAAGGGTTTGCTGCAAACGTTTATGACACTTTCTTAGAGGATCTGTCACTTATGCCAGATATTTCACTACAAAAATATGTTGTTGTTAGTAACAGTACATTTCTTAAAAAAATTTAGTCAGAGCCATGATAAATCATAATCATGTGTTAGTATTCACCTTCAACCCAAACGTTCACACCTTAAAAGTTCATTCTTTCATCGTTTCTTTCCATTTTGAGTTTGGTCTTGTTGTAATAGGAAGGATTATTAGTGTCAAAGGGAGGTCTACTTGTCATTGGGTGAATTTTCAGGTGGCAAGAAGCAGCTTAGGAGCATACTACATGTTGCATCCATGGCATAGAAGAAGCAGTACAAAGCAGGCTTGGTGGCACACTATGAACCTAGAAACATGAAGTTGTTAGAAGAAGACCCCATTTTCATCCAATACTTTTCCAAGATCATATTCTTACATTTTTTCTAGAATTTGTATGGTTTCCATGGGCAGATTGCTAAGGATTTTTCCATCAATTTTGCAGGAAAAAAAAGGTTGGTTTGATAAATTTTGTAATCTCCCCTGATACCATTTCACATGCTACAAAGATTCCAAATTCTGGTGAGATGTGGTCCAAAGTTCATAAGTTCCACTCATTCAACTATGATGGATTTCTCAAGGATGAATATAAAGGAATTGACATGACTTCTGGCATTCTTATGGTTTTCCTCAAAGATAATTTTTCCAAATTGTTAATGGTCATCCAAAATTATTTTACATGTGAAGGCAAGTTCAATATGGTTTACCAATATCACTTCATATTTCTCTTACATTTCACAGGTAAGAAACCTCCGGACATTCCTTTTTATCTTTATAGGAATTTGGGGAAGATGGTTGACAAATTGTAGGCTAAACATCATGCTAGAAACCCTTCTCTTTTCCATCATGGCCTCATCAAATTACTTGTTGTAGAAGAGATGAATAAGTTAAACATATATTTTCTTACGTTCTTGTTCTTGAGTGGTTATGAGCTAGATGGTGCCACCCCTTATAGAAAAACTCAAAAATCCCAATCAATAACCCCTAGGGAATAGAAGTAACCAAAAGTATAACCTATAGTGAATACTTCCACAAGCACTGCAAAAATGATCTCTAGAAAACAAAGTAAAGGGAAGGGTAGTTTAGATGATATTCTAGAAGTCATTGAACTTGAAGAAAGTCCAGTTTTACTGCCTCTAAAAGCTAGAAAGGCAGAAACTCAGAAAAAGAATAAGAGGGACAAGAAACTTGACTTTACACAAGAAGAACAAGGTTTTATATTCAGAAAAACAAATCATATTACAAAATAAATGAAACAAACAGAAAATATGCTAGAAGTGACCTTAGAAAAATCAAATCCAGCAAAGAGAAGAAAATGAAAAGAGTTTGTGCAAGAAAAAAATCATATAGAAGTTTTACAAGAGAAATTTAGAGAAGCTAGACAAAAATTGATTGATTCTAAACTATTGTTTGAGGAGTTGAAAGAGGATGTGTCAAAGAAGCTATATTTCTATGAAAAAGTTGGAGAAGAATCTAGCAGAATGACAAAGAGGACTCTACCTTTACACAGGATACTAAAACATGTGTAAAAAATGAACAATTGGCTACAGGTAGACAGGAACAAGTTGCAGAGACAAATCAAAGCATTGGAAACTAAAATATAAATGATAAAAGTTGAACTTTCAAAAGGAAATTCAATCTCTTAGCTAAAGTAACAGGCACCCCGTTAGTATGGTAAATTCCTCATCTTTTTCCTATTCTATGAATTTTTTGCCTATACTATGCTAAACTAATATTTTCATCAATATACATGGTTAGAAAGGATATAAAGAATGATAAGAAGACAAATAAATCATGAAAAATAAAAAACTTAGAAAATTTAAATTTCCGTAGCAGCTCCCAATAGTTAAGCCGAAAATTTGCTACGAAATTGTTGTAGCTTATCATAGTGGAAAATTCAAGTGAAAGTTTTAGCTAAGGGAGTTCTAATGGCATGAGTTTAGCTAAATTGCATAAGTGAAGACTTCAAAACTTGCAGAAAGATCAAAAAGGTACCAGAGGAGTGTTTTTTTAGCATGCTACCAAATTTTGGTACGAAACTGTCAAACCACATTTTATGTGATATAGTTTTTTATTTATCATCAAACAACAAGGAAAACAGATGGATTACTGGTCATAGGAGTGCCTAGGCCCCACATAATCATATTGGAACTCCTATTTTTCAGAAAGACAAGTCATCAAATTCAACCATGTCAGCATATCCACGTGGCAAGAGCACATCAACATGTCCAACATACTCAACATTTGATTGGATTCGATAAGATTCAACAACATAATGTTTGAGGGCTCATAAATGAAAATTACCATATTTGTATTCAAATTTTGTCAAAACATAAAATCCATAAGAAATCTCATATTTTTTATAAGTTAAATAAGGTGAGGTCTCTTACCATGATGATCGAATATATCCCTAGGTGGCAAATTTTTTATTTAATGACAAATGGAGATCTCTCTCTATATATTTGTAGTTTCATGAATCTACAAAGGATGATTGATGATATGAGAAAGACAATTTTTTGTAAATATTTATCTAGTTAATATACATTTGCAGCATACATTGTTTTTCTATTCGAGATTCATTTTTAAATTTCATGTTATTTCATTATGCTTTTATGTTGCTATCATTTTTCATGGCTTATTTGATTATTTGGAATTTAATGAAATATTGCTCCAACTTCCTTCAATTTCCTATGATTTACTATAAATGTCAAATTCACACAAGTTAATGCCAAAAATGCCTGAGGTTCCAAAAAACATGTTTGTATGTAATTGAATTTTCTTTTAACTGACTCCATGCCCAATGGTGGTGATTATCACACTTTATTTCACCTGCAAAATCACACAAAAATCTAGAGTTAGACATTTGCAATTGAGTTTTATTCATAACATTATATATTTTTCCTTGAGAGAGCCCTCTCATGCTAGAAGGGATAACTTCTAGCTACAAGTGTTTGAAATAGTTATTCTTGGTTGGAGGTTGATACAACCCAACCTGTCCTATCAAGTAATAACACCACCCTTGCCATAAAAATTCAGATTTGACAAGTCATTAATAATTCCCACAAACACTTTCATATTTGTGGTTCTTGAAAAACATGTGAGGGGTTAAGATTTTGGAAGAAGCCATTTAAAGGTGTGAAAGGTTCAAAGAAACTTCATAGGTTTAGCTTGTCCTCTAGCCCTCCTTCTAGCACCAAAAATGTTGACGGCGCTGGACCTTCCAACATTAAGGGGATCTCCCCAATATGAATTCCCAATTAGACCTCAAGCCATTTGGCGTAGGAGTCCCATCTAGAATACGACCTAGTTGTTGAAGAAGTGGGATTTAATGATGTACCTTGGTTGTGTTGGGTTTGCGTTATATTCTTTCCAAGACTAGTCACGCGCGAGGGGGTGATACCCCCCTTGTACATTGCACTGGGTGCAACATACGGGGGGGTCACAGGGGGGCAGTAGCCCCCCCTGTCGGGGTCCGGGGCAGTGCCCTAGAAAATTTTTTTGGTCATTATTTTCCAGTGGGCAGACCTGCCCATGGTTTTGTGCATGAGTTTGCACATGGCTTTGGGGCATGATGGTTTTCTGCCCCTGGTATTTTGTAGATCCAGTCAAGGGAACTACGATTATGTTCTAATCCAGGGATAATGGATTGTGGTTTATATATGCTTCGGCATGTATATATATGTGTTGTAACACTAAAAAGAGTATAATGAAAAATCAAGCTGGTCGTCCCAGTTTGGGATTTAGGGGAAAATATCTATGTTTATTTGTTTTATGTTTTATGCTCTCGCTATTTTTTATATTCTGTTTTAAATATTCATTCGTAGATAATTTCTTTATAGGGTTAAAACCCACATTTGGTATCAGAGCAGTTTCGGCTTCAAGGGGATGCCTTTGCTGCTAAGGGGTTTTTTGCTCGAGCCTGAGGTAGACCCTGTTCAGTGGGAGATCTGCGGAATCGATTCTTCCGGTGAAAGAAGATGGTGAGTGGTGGGAAGATAGAGATCAAGAAATTTAATGGTCAGAGTTTTGAGTTGTGGAAGCTCAAGATAGAGGATCTACCGGTGGATAAGGACTAGTGGATCGTGGTAGATCCTAGTACTAAACCAACGGCAATGTCAGATGAAGATTGGAAGAAACTGGATCGGAAGGCAAAGAGCACAATACGGTTTTGTGTCTCAGATTCAGTATTATTGAATGTATCTAGGGAAGCTACGACAAAGACTTTGTGGGAAAAGCTAGGGAATTTGTACCAATCTAAGTCTCTAGTGAATAAATTGTTCCTGCGGAAAAAGCTGTATAACCCGAGGATGAAGGATGGAGACTTAGTGATAGAGCATCTAAATGCCTTCAATACTATGGTAAGTCAGCTTTCATCTTTTGATATTAAAATCTTAGATGAAGATAAGTGCATCAATTTGTTGTGTTCTGTACCAGATTTGTGAGACAGTCTGGTTATTGCAACAGGTAGCAATACAGCTACCTTGAATTTTGATGATATTGTCTCAGCCTTGCTGTCAGAGGAAATGAGACAGAGAAATATAGAGGGTCAAAATGGAGATGCCTTATCTTTACAAGGAAGGTCCTAGAACATAAACAAGAATAACGTTTCGAGTGGGAGATCTAAATCTAGAGGGAGATATAAATCTCCTAGAAAGTTTGTAAAGTTGTGCTAGAAATGCGGAAAGGAAGGGCACTACAAAAAGGACTGTGGATCTAAAGCTCCTGAGAAATGAAAGCGATCTAATGATGCTCCTTCTACAGAGGCAAAAACCACCTCATATGAATGTGGGGATGTGTATTTGGCTTCTTCTTCAAATACACATGTACATCATGAGTCATGGTTGATTGACTCGGGTGCATCCTTTCACTTCACTCCCCATAGGGAGTGGTTCTGTGAGTATGAGAAATATGATGGCGGTGATGTCTTCTTAGGTGATGATAGGAAGGCCAGAATCTTCAGACGTGGAAAATTCAAGCTGAAGCTTCAAGGTGGAAGCATTAGAACACTTCTTAGTGTTCTGCACATTCCTGCATCGGCCAGAAATCTGATTTATGTAAGCCAGATGGATGATGCAGGTGTAAAAACAGTGTTCGATAAAGATACCTGTAAGATGGTTCTGTAAGCACTTGTATTAATGCGGGGAGTTCACATTGGAACTCTGTACAAGCTTTAGGGTAGCACTTTTTTTGATGGGTGCAATAGTTATGTGGTTCCCAAAAGTGGAGCGGAAAGCCTAGCGGTCTCTGGAGAAAATACCATGCTATGGCATCAAAGGCTTGGACATATTGGAGAGAAAGGCCTTTGGATACTGCATGGAGATGGTAGGGTAGAAGGTATGTCTAATAGCTCTCTGGATTTTGATTTCTGGGAACATTTTGTATATGGGAAGCAAAATCGGGTGAGTTTTACTTATGGTGCTAAGAGGGAAAACAAGATATTAGAGCTTGTGCACAGTGATGTGTTTGGACCTGTGTCGGCTCCATCACTGGTTAAGTCTGTGTACTATGTTTCATTTATAGATGACTTCTCAAGGAATACATGGATATATTTCTTGAGGAATAAATTTGAGGTCTTTGACAGATTTAAAGAATTTAAGGCTCTGGTGGAAAACCAGACAGAGAAGAAGATAAAGGTGCTGAGGATAGATAATGGTGGGGAGTTCTGCAAGAAGGAATTTGAAGACTTCTGGAAGAAGTGTGGTATATCATGGCAGAAAAAGACTCCATACACACCTTAGAAAAATAGAGTTGTAGAAATAATGAACAGAACATTGATGGAAAAGGAAAGAAGCATGCTCAATGGTACCGAGTTAGGACAACAATTCTGGGCAGAGGCAGTGGATACTGTATGTTACTTGGTTAATAGATCACCTTCATCATCGTTGGAGGATAAGACTCCACATGAGGTATGGACTGGTAAGCAACTCTCTCTTTCACATCAGAGGGTATTTGGATGTGATGCATGTGTACATGTTCCAATGGAGAAAAGGAGAAAGTTGGATAATAAAAATGAAAGGTGCATCTTTATTGGGTATAAGGATGGTTTAAAGGGTTACAAGCTTTGGAACCCAGAAACAAGGAAGGTTGTGTACATCCAAGATGTGGTGTTTAGAGAGGTGAAATATGTGGTTAAACATGAAGTCCTACCAAAGGAGTCTGAAAAGATATAGTTTGAGCTAAAGGAGGATGAATCAGACTCTATAAGAGAAGACGGCTTAGAAGAGGAAGAGCCACAAACTCCAGCTATGAGAAGATCGGTTCGGGAAAGAAGACAACCAAAAATGTATAGTACATTTGATTTTTGTTCAAATTTTTCTTTAACTATAACTGATGATGATCCTAGAACCATTAGGGAGGAAGTAGATTCATAGGATAGAAAAATTTGGAAGGAGGCCATGGTTGATGAAATGGCATCCTTGCATAAAAATGAGGCATGGGATCTGGTGGATTTGTCGGCTGGAAGGAATCCCATCGGGAGAAAATGGGTGTTTAAGAAGAAGAAGAATGTAGAAGGCAAGGTGGAGAAATTCAAAGCTCACTTGGTAGAAAAAGGCTATTCCCACGTGCCGAGAATTGATTTTCGTGATATTTTTTCTCCTATTGCCAAAGTTACTTCTATTAGACTACTTTTATCTGTTGCTGCTGCATTTGATTTTGAGGTAGAATAGATGGATGTGAAGACAACATTTCTTCATGGGGATCTAGAAGGGGAGATCTACATGAAACAACTTAAAGGATTTATGGTGAAGGGGAAGAAAGAGCTGGTATGCAGGTTAAAGAAGTCTCTGTATGGGTTAAAACATTCACCAAGGATGTGGTATCAAAAATTTGATACCTATATACGGGGACTTGGCTTCACTAGAAGCAAGGAGGATCACTATGTTTAATTTAAATTAATTGGTGACCATGTTATTTATTTGGTCTTGTATGTGGATGATATGTTGTTGATTTGAAATGACAAAGAAATTATCCAAGATTTGAATACCCAACTGTTCTCCAAATTCGACATGAAGGATCTTGGTGCTGCAAACTATATTTTGGGCATGGAAATTAAGAGATATTGGACAAAGAGGAAGCTCTGGTTAAACCATAGGAAGTATGTTGAGACTATATTGCAGAGGTTCAAGATGCAGGATAGTAAACCGGTGAATGTTTTGATTCCTATAGGTACAAATTTGTCTGTTGAACAGTGTCCCAAGACACAAGAAGAAGAGGAGGACATGTCCCATGTTCCATATGCAAGTACAGTGGGTAGGCTAATGTATGCAATGGTATATACTAGACCAGACATTGCACATGCAGTGGGAGTATTGAGCAAGTTTATGTCAAACCCATGGAAGGAGCATTGGAAAACAATGAAGCGGATTTTCAGATATTTGCGTGGCACTAGTGATTATGGCTTGTGCTACCAGGGAAGACTAGGATTGGAAAGAGTGTTGGACATTCATGGTTTTTTTGATGCAGAATAGGCTGGAGATCTGGACCAAAGAAGATCTACAAGTGGGTATGCTTTTAGCCTATTTGGAGGTGTAGTCAGTTGGATAAGTAAAAGACAGTCTGTAGTGGTTCTTTCAACTACAGAGACAGAATAAATGGCAGCCACTCATGCAAGCAAGGAAGCAGTTTGGTTGTAGAGATTGTGTTCAAGTATGGGTTTGGTGCAGCAAGCTATAAGGATAGACTGTGATAGCCAAAGTGAAATTTTCTTGGCTAACAACCATGCTTATCATTCAAAGACAAAGAACATTGATGTTCAATATCACTTTGTGATATATATGGTTGAGGCTAAAAGGGTGTTGCTGGTAAAGGTGGACACTTTGAAGAATGTTGCAGATGCATTGACAAAGTCTGTGGGCACTGTAATATCCCAAATGGAAATAAACAACAATATAAAGCACATAAATAAGAACTGTAGCAACTAAAGATACATCACATGAGAAAAATACAATATGGAGAATGTTGAGCCATTTTATTAAATACTGAAAGATAAAATGAGTACAAAGGTGATCTGAATGATGGCACCTTGGCTTGCACTAGGCAAGCATAGAAATAATCTCAAAATATATCGTGGAATGGCTTCTCCCTCAATGACATCGTAATCTCCAAGCTGCTGGTGCTGCTGCTGTGCTACTGGTACTACTGGAATAAACTAAATCTTTGGGGATTTTCTCCACATTAGGAAATTATGAAAATTTGGGAATGGCCTTTACTTCCAAAACCCAGAAAACCTAGAAATAATTTCAGAAATGGCCGACCGTCGAAAATGGTTCCCTTGAGGCACTATGTTATTCCTCAAGGAGGGATGCTGGTTTTGAAATATCTGCTCCAAATAATGGCCCCGGACTCCGCCAAAATGCTGGAATAGGGAAGGGTTGGTCCCTTACCCACTATCACGAGCTGAATCCACGAAGAAATCCCCAATCCAAAACCACCTCCCCTCAAGACTGCATCCTCCCTCGCACTGACTGCATTGTCTATCTCAGTGGATGCTCCTCTTGTGGTAGCTACAACTCTCTCCAATAAAACAAGGATGGAACTCCTCACCCTAGCAGGCACTTGAAGTCCCCTGGGGCTAAGGTTGGGATCTCCGAGCGGAGACACCTGATGTACTAAATAGTACGTGCAAACTTTGCTAAATAGCAAGCGTGCTCAATGTCAAAAGAAAAATCTCTAAGATGCATAATTAGAATGAGAGAATGAGGAGCCTCCTCCCCTTTTTATGCATTGAGAGCCTTTCTCTCACCCAAGCCACACAAACTGCATTGTCCCTCTTGGCCCATGCTATCCCTCTCTCACTGCGCGGTCATGGGCCCATGCTGCCACTTCCCTTACATTGCCACTTCGTCCTCCTAGGCCCCACGCTGCCAAATAATGATATGATCAAGTGACTTTAGGGAATTTTTATTTCCTAAGTGTAGGTTGCGTGTCTCATCACTCACTTTATTAACTAAATTAACTTCAGAAAAGAAAAACTGGAAAAAATTAATATTACCAATTAGCTGCTGCTAATTGGGAATATTACAGTCCTCCCCGCCAAAAATTGCTTGTCCTCAAGTAATGCCTAAACAAGCCTCCTCTCTAGTTGATGCTCCCCACCATCACTGCAAAATGTGCCTGCGTCCCATATGCGCCACTGAATCTTCCCTGTCCTTTGTATCACCCTAATATGAAGGGATCTCTCAATGCCAGGATCCCAAGCTATCCTGTCCAACATGAAGCTCCACTTGCCCCACTCACCATCTTGCCATGCTAATGAAGTCCCCCACTTCATTAGTGACCCGCTAAAGCTTGATGGAAGATATACATAGTCTCCCCATGTAGTATAAAACTGACCCCTAGAGGTTATCGAGCTGTGTAAAGCTGTAATTCTCAAGTCACCTACTAATCTCATAGAGGTGCCCCCATGCTGATGCTGTGCTACTCTGATCATGAGATAATCCATTCATGCACAGACTTTATCCTCCTCTCTTGCGACCTAGTGGTAGGAGATCTATGAGAGAAAATCTCATCTGGCCTAGGCATCGCCATGATGCCAATACCTACCCATCTGAATGCAGCTCTAAATCTATGCAGTAACAGAGAAAGCCTTCCTTGCCATCCGATGAAGGCCTCCGTGTACCCCCATATGCCAACCCAACAATGAACTAAATCACTCTCTATCCTGACTCTGACCATTGTGAGATAGAATGGGTTATCAATCAACTGAATCTTTGCATCCCATAGTCGGACCTGTTGCACCATAGCTCTAACAACTGTGGGAATCCCTCTGTGCCTCATCTCTAGGTCCTGCTCATGACCAATATAGAGGGTCCATATATCATGGGAAAATATGATGCATGCTAACCTACCTTGTGTCTACCACTGTATAGTACCAATGATCGTTGGAAGCCATATGTGACAAATAGCCACCCCTTGAATGCAATCAATAGATGGATATCTGATACTCGCAATTGACTCCAGGTATGTGGATCCCTCTTGTACCTGCCAACCATCTCATCTGGGTTTGCCAGCCACTCTCTCGATAATGTGTCGATACATTGTCTGGAGCCCAGACGCATGTTGGGATGCTACCTCTATTGTACCTGTTAGCACCCTGTAATTAGCAAGATTGGCAAAAGTTCTACTGCAGGGAGAACATTATTTCAACCACTTTGGGATTATAGGGTTTAGCCCTCCTGAATTCGGAGAGGGATCTCTCTAATAAGTGCAAAGATGGATTTGTCTTTGAAGTTTTGAGTAATGATATTAGGCTAGTTATGAAGTTCAAGGGTTTTTTTTGTTTTTGATGGTTGAGCATGATTACTGTTTGAGGTGGAAAGTTCTACATGCAAAGAGTTACAAAGGTGAGAAGTTGCAAGCAACAAGAACAAGCTTTGGCCAAGAAGATAGATAATTGCAGGTTTTATTCTAGTGGGCTATGGGGTCATAATAGGGTTTAATTGAAACAACAAGGGGCAAGAGTGGTCCATGGGGCAAGTCATCTATGTCCAAGGATCTCTTTAAAGTTTGATTTATGGAATGAAATGATACAACAAGAAGGGGAATTAAACATATGAAGAACAAAGAGTAGCCTAAGATCTGGTAAGTACTTCTAAACTAGCCAGCTTTTGACATACACTTAAGAAAGACATAAAAGTAAACTAGGATCTGGTAAGTACTTTTCAACTAGCCAACCTTTGATACACTTTCAATAGAAAACATTTTAAAACAAAGGGAAATTTGAAGGCAACTGTTGGAGTAGAAACTAGCGGGCCGGGTTCACCACAAATCCTCTCCTAGCTCTGCTTTACTTGGTAAATTTCAAGACAAACACAAAGATAACACAGAATGGCCTAAGATCTGGTAAGTACTTTTAAACTAGCCAGCTTTGACACATTCCAAGGGAAACATTCAGACAGTCTTTGGGGATAAAACTAGGACCAAGGCACACCATATCTTCCATAGTTCATCTCTACTTAACATGAAATGAAAGTAACATCTAAGAACAATATTCAGCTAAGACAATAGGATGAGGGAATACCAACATTCCTATGCTTAGAATGAATTAAATCATTCCTAAATAACACAGATTTGGAAGAAAACATGAAGATAAATATTTTCAGTCAGAGAAGGGTACTGATATACAATAGGTCCTAACTCCATGCATGCTGTTCTTTATAAGAGAATATGAACATAGTGAAAACATAAACAAAATAATAGGTTACAATGGGAAAAACATCACCGTCGACATAGACCAGGATCCCATAAATCAGCTTGTATTGATGCTCCAAACTAGTTATAGCTTTAAGTCCAATGCTTTAGTTTAGCAATCATCTACGCTTCCCATACTAACTTATCTATCACAAGCAGAGCTCCAAGAGCTAGTGAACACTATTTACAAGTAGAAGTCTCAAGCTCAATTACATTTCAATGTTCAGTAGCCAACTCAACCAACCCCTCTCTCATCCTCTCCAGTAGTATTTATAGAAGAATGAGGAGGTGAGATCTGATAAAAGATCTCTAAAAATAATTAATACAGACTTAATGGCTTCTCGGCCTTTGGGGAGGCTCAATGAAGAAGCTTGCATAGGTGTCCTCTGTATTAAATAATTTACATTAAGATTTAAGCTCGGTGGGAGCTCTCCTTGACTTTTGAGGTTCTGTGTTGTGTTAAAGTAACTCTGCTGATATTTTGTCATTAATTTTATTTGCAGAATAAACTTCTCTGGCTATGCTGAGGCAAATACCTGATCTTGATCAATAACTTCGGCCTCTGTTTGAATGCTTTGAGGCACAGGTGGCACTGTGGTAGCTGGGAGGAATCAATTTGCCTCAGATGTGGTGGTGGAGGCTTTCTGTCTAATGAAACTTTATGATTTACCTTTAAATTGTGTTTTAATAGGGGGATTAGGCTTTTGATAAACCATATTAGACGTAATCCCCATAGTTCTGTCTTCAATCTTCTATTCTGGTATATTTTTGTCTTCGACACTGATACTCTTTGATTTGTGCATGATTCATTGTGTTTGTTGGTGTGCAGGGTTGCGTAGGGGTTGTATGGCATCAAAACCTCAAGCATTATTGATGAAATGAGGAGTTGAACCCTGCAAATGTTTTCCTTTGATGAATCGAAGGTGGGAGGATCGCCACCCTCAGTTTTTGAATTTTCTTCAGTATAGCGGAAAAACCATTTAAACCCGGAAAAATATGAACAACATTATAAAATCCTGCATATATATAGGTTTTCTGGTTCAGAAGGCATGTGGAGAGAGCATGGTTGTTGGATGGCATCATCCAACGGTCGAGATTGATTATAGGAGGTCAAAGGGAAGGCGGAAGAAGAATTTAAATAGGAGTAGTCGATCGCGCAGTGATTGATGGTTGGGAGTGGAGGTGAATAAATAACATGAAGGGGTCACATTATTTCGGGAAAATAAAATAAAAAGTGGAGAAAAAGGTTTAAAACCTTTGTTTCAGCGAAAAATGGTTGAAAAATTAGTGGGGAGCTTGGGATGAATGTGGGCTGTCGAATGAGATCAGCCCAGGTGATCAACGGTGGAGATTGGGTACCACAAAACCTTAGAAAAATGCCTCGAACTTCAAAACCTTTAATTAAACCACACTGTATAATGTTCTCGGGTCCACATTCGGTGACTGTGCGAGGAACCCATGGAGATCCGCTCCAATATTTTTTTGCCGCGTGGATGCGGATGTGGCGTTGGGGACCACCGGCTCTTGTGGGACCGTTGACTGCCACTTTGGATGAGGGGACCAAGGCGATGGAGTGTGGGTCGTCGATCTGTAGATTAGATCGACGACGAAGATGTTTTAAATAACTGCGCCGTACCACATTTATCTCACGGGCCTCTTTAGAGCGCGATCACCGTCCAAGGAGCTAGCCTTAGATCGGACGGCGCACGTCAATATCGCGCCGAGCCGATATCTGACCTTTAATGCTCGGGGAAAATGGTATTGCCATACCGCCCAAGGCCACGATTCGGTCGGTGGTGTTGATCGCTGCCGATCGGGGAAAACCGCTTTCCTCTCAAAAGTGGTGCAATCAACCCGCCTGGTTTTGAATAGTTAATGACCGAAAATATTTAAAACCCAAAAATTTAATATAATAAAGGCCTAAGCTTTGGGTGCGGAAAATATATTTGCAATATGGTTCAACACCTGTCTGTGGGGCCGTGGGTTATATGGAAAGCAACATGACCAGGGGTTTTATGCACAGGGCTAATCGGCTTCGGAGCTTTTACCATGGCAAAAGATTTATGCGCTCGGCTCTTTGCGATGCGATAGGTGCTCGGATGGCTAGCGCTTGGTTCCAGCACCAAGGCGCGTGTAGTGAAAATGGCTAAGGACTTAGCTCAAGGGGCTTAAACCTTTAGACAAGAATATGTATTTTTATGAAGTTTTTAATGTTTTTCAAGAGTTTTGAGTGTTTCCAAAGGGGGTTTCGATGGGGGAAAGGGGAAAATATGAAAATTAAAGATTTCATGGGGGATGAAGGGGTTAAAATTAGGTTAGTTTTGGAAGTGGAAGGAAGGGGAAAATGGTGTTTGCAACAGTATTTTGTCTTTGAAATCAGCAGAATTTCTAAGTGTAAAATGGGCACATCAGTGAAGATTTGGACAGAGGCATGAGGCCTTCAAGAGTCTTCAAGAGCCAACACTTTTTTGCAATAAAATTTGTTCCTTGAAGGCTCCAAAAATGATTTAGCCACGTTTTGGTATAAAAAATTTCATAGGTGGCTAATAGTACCCAGTATCCTCTGCTCATGCATGGTCTCAACATGCCCTGAGAAAAGAGTGAGGCATGTCTCCCTCATGACCCGCTCCCCAAGCATAGGCTCAGTGATGAATGATGTGCCACCCCTGCAGAGGATCATCTCATCCCCTAACCTGTGGCTATCAACTAGTGCACCGACCTAGTGCCACTGCTGAGAAGTCTCTCCCCTAGTGTGCTAAGCATCATCCAAATATCTTAGGTGAGTCTCGCGTACCCTACTGCTCATACCCAATGTTCCAAAGGAAAAAAACAAAATCAATTGTGCCCGTGAGTGATGTATAAGAGGGTTAGGTGCATGAGTTTGCATAGATACCATCAAGTATCGCTCATCTATCTCCCCATCGATCCTGGGTGAACTACCCCCAAAGGTATGCCTGGTGTTCCTGTTTGTGAGTCTCCCTGGAGGTAATACTCTAAGACCCTGATGTGCCACACCATATGTCCTCGCATACAACCGATCATCCATGTACTCCTCGTCATACCACTGCACATTGAGGCATATCCCTGTACACTACTGGATACCCCCTACTACATTGTACCACCCTGTACCGTCTCGTGCCTTGTCTGTGTCAAGGCATCAGTCACTCCTCGCATGTTCTGAATGTGATGTAGGACACTCCTACTCCACAATGCAGTCCCACACACTACAGTACACCACCATGCAACTCCATGTCCACCGATAGTCCACTGCTCAATGCTAGATTCTCCTACACATCATTGGATGTGATGGCCTAGAGTTGTGTCTCTACATGTCGGACCACCCCAAATCAGTATCATAACCTCCACTATCGCATCGCTATAACCACCGACGAATGGATCATCACTCCAAACCCTCCTCGAGGATTCCGAGAAGTGAATCTCCCTATGTGTCAGTAATGATACCACCACTGCTTGGCTCCGTTGTGACCTCTGTGCCCCACACAAAGGTGAAGAATCCTTTGCTCCATACAAGGCACCATCTGGTGTCCTGCCAATGCCACCTCCTCTGACAAGCTCCTGCCAAGGTATGTTGATCAACCTATGACCTCGCATACAAGTGTCATACCAAGACAATCTAGGGAGTTTGCCCATAAACTGGTTGGCCACTAGAGCTGATTGAAACTCCCCTAGCGAATGCACATGCTCAACTGCTAGGCCAACTGTACCCTCCAAGACATAGTCAACCGACCTGCCTGGGAAATGAAAGGTAGTCCCACCTAGATCCCAATGCCAGTCTGGGGTTCCTATATTCCCAGCACCTAGAAACTCCTGCTAAACTACACCCGAGTCCACCAGTATCTCCATAACCCACTCCACCATGTACCAACTGAAAATCTCTCGCCATCCAACCTCAACATGTGGATGTTGCACCCTGTGCAACTCCGATTGTCTCATCCCACTATCCAAGTCAACGTATGAGATCTGACTAGGTGGCTCTACCTCTCTCTCTCCAATGGAAAGAGGTGACCCAAAAATGCTTCTAGCCCTGTCTATGCATGCCTAAAGGGCGCTGCTCTGACACTCCAATGTGCCCTCTAGCTATACCATTAGGGAATCTAGTGATTCCCCAATGTGGCCCAACCTGGCTGCTGACTTGGCACAAGCCACTCTCATGCCCTCTAGCTCCTCGTTCTGTAAAAAAATATCCTCTCGTACTGATGTGGCCTTCCCTTTCAAAACTAGAAGGTCAGCTCGAAGCTGATGACACCATTGTGGGGGACCATCGTCCAATACCTCTGTATCTCCTAGTCCCTCATCAAAGCTGGATAATTCTCCTAGCACCTTGCCCATCTGTCGTGCGCTGCTACCACCTGAAGACTCAGACACTACCGCAGTCATCGCCTCAATGGATGACACCACTAGGGTAAGCTCTACTCTCTCTACTAAGATGTCAACTGATATGATCAAAGAAGTCTCCAACACAGGTGACCTCTGCATCATACTGGGTGTATCCACATGCTCCCCATGATCCTATGTGCCCTCATCCTCCAAGTGCGAGGTAGCCATTTTGATGACTTCCCCCTCCGTTATTCAGTCAAGCTGGAAAGAGGTATCTAGCTTTTCCACTCGATCCCGAACCGTGAAATCAGTGGATCCATCATACGTGGGAAAAGGTGTCCTCCCAGTGGTACGTTGCAACTCTGAACTCTGCATGCTAGACCCCCCACTGTTCCTTCCTCCTTCATCTTTCTTGAGCTAACAATAATCTCTAAAGGGAAAAGCCACTCTCAAGTTTTCCCCCATGGACTGTTATTCACAGAAATAATCTCCAAAGGGTATATGATCATGTCGCCTACCTTTCTCACTCAATACTGGAGGTAAGAATGTAGGCATCGTGATTCTGATTGGCCTACTGAAGGCTGGTGGGTAAGTGGCTGGTAAAGGGTGTTCATACTGTTGTGAAACCCCCAAAGTCTCCCCAACTAGGAATTCCTGATGGATGCTCTCATTCTTATTCTGTTGTTTGAGTCTTTCCAACATTCCCTTCTATCCTTTGGCTAAATAATTTAGGGCCTTAAAAATGCTACCAAAGGTTGCTTCCTATTTTCTCTTTGACTCCCCCATATTTTCCACCTCTACTGCCTTTGGTGGGTAAGATTTTGCCTACCCTCTTCGTTCATAGAAAAATATCCCCATGGCTGAGCCAAGAATGAAGCTTTGATACCACTGTAATATCCCAAATGGAAATAAATAACAATATAAAGCACATAAACAAGAACTGCAGCAACTAGAGAGACATCACATGAACACAACACAATATGGAGAACGCTGAGCCATTTTATTAAATACTGAAATATAAAATGAGTACAAAGGTGATCTAAATGATGGCACCTTCGCTTGCATTAGGAAAGCATAGAAATACTCTCAGAATATATCATCGAATGGATTCTCCCTTAATGACAGTGTAATCTCCAAGTTGCTGGTGTTGTTGTCGTGTTGCTGCTACTGCTAGAATAAACTGAATCTTTGGGGCTGCTCCACACCTCATAAAATTATAAAAATTTGGGAATGGCCTCTACTCCCAAAACCCAGAAAAACCCAGAAAGCATTTCAGAAATGGCCGACCCCCAAAAATGGCTCCCTTGAGGCACTATGTTATTCCTCAAGGAGGGACGCTGGCTCTGAAATATCTGCTCCAAATAATGGCCCCTAACTCCACCAAAATGTTGGAATATGGAAGGGTTGGTCCCTTACCCACTAGCCCGGGCTGAATCCACCAACAAATCCCCAATCCGAAACCACCTCCCCTCAAGACTGCATCCTCCCTCTCACTGACTACATTGTCTCTCTGTGTGGATGCTTCTCTTGTGGTAGCTACAACTCTCTCCAGCAAAACAAGGATGAAACTCCTCACCCAAGCAGACACTCAATGTCCCCCAGGGCTGAGGTTGGGATCTCTGAGCAAAGACACCCAATGTACTAAATAGTACGTGCAAACTTTGCTAAAGAGAAAGCGTTCTCAATGTCAGAAGACAAATCTCTGAGATTCATAATCATAATGAGAGAATGAGGAGCCTCTTCCCCTTTTTATGCTTTGATAGCCTCGCTCTCACCAGGGCCCCACCAACTGCATTGTCCCTCTTGGCCCACGCTATCCCTCTCTCACTGCGTCGTCATGGGCCCACGCTGCCCACGCTGCCACTTCCCTCACGTTGCCACTTCGTCCTCTTGGGACCCACGCTGCCAAATAATTATATGCTCAAGTGACTTTAGGGAATGTTTATTTCCTAAGTGTAGGTTTCATGTCTCATCACCCACTTTATTAACTGAATTAACTTCAGAAAAGAAAAAATGGAAAAAATTAATATTACCAATTAGTTGCTGCTAATTGGGAATATTAAAAGCACTCAGAATTTCTCCTGGTGTAGAGAAAAAATGGGTGTTTCAAAGATGGGACAATGACTCAGCTCTCTTGTGGCCCCCTCTGGAAAGAAAACAATAAGTGGGAGAATGTTGGGTTTGTGTTATATTCTTTCCACGACTAGTCACGCGCGGGAGGGTAACAAGGGGGCGATAGCCCCCCTTGTACATTGTGTTGGGTGCAACGTACGGGGGAGTCACAGGTGGGGCAGTAGCCCCCCCCCCCTGTCGGGGCCTGGGGCAGCGCCCCGAAATTTTTTTTTGGTCCTTACTTTCTGGTGGGCGGACCCGCCCATGGTTTTGTGCATGGGTTTGCACATGGTTTTGGGGCATGATGGTTGCCGGCCCCTGGTATTTTGTTGATCTGGTCAAGGGAACTATAGTTATGTTCTAATCCAGGGTTAATGGATTTGGGTTTATGTATGCTTCGGCATGTATATATATGTATTGTAGCACTAAAAGGAATATAATAAAAAATCAAGCTAGTCGTCCCGATTTGGGATCCAGGGGAAAATTTCTATGTTTATGTGTTTTATGTTTTATTTTCTTGCTATTGTTTATTTTCTGTTTTAAAGATTCATTCGTAGATAATTTCTATACAGGGTTAAAACCTACAAGTTGCAATAATGCATAAAGTGGTGTATTTGTGAATTTGGTGAACATGTGTGTGGTTCTTCGGAAGGTCAAGTGTAATCCATGAAGTTTATAACACATGAGGGGAAAGTGAGTGAGTCCATTAGAAGCCTTTAATAGTACACACTTGGATGGAACACACGAGCATAAAGACATCACAAGATAGCCTACAAAATAGTTCACAACTTAACCATGATGGAAATATACAACAACACACATTCAACGAAATTCGTACCACTATAAATGAAATAGTTTGAATAAGAATACGAATAAGAATAAGTGAAATAACATGTATTGGAAACATAAGAATAATAGTCCTGCTATATTCACAACATATGCATGAAAACATGGTAGCTCTAAGTTTTTGTTAAAGTGAAAATTCCAATAATACATATACCATTGATAAACCACTAGACCCGATAGTGGAACATGAAGCCAACACCTGCTACTCCAAAGAAAGAGACTCCCTCTATGCTACAGAGAAGCCAAGGCTCTCACCAACTCCCAGGCTCTTGATCCTAAGCTAAAGGCCTAGCCAAAATCACCTTACATGAGTTATGAGGATACATTTATAAAAAAAGGGATGATTCCTCACCTCGCCTTTATTACTCTTGGGCTTCCCTCATGACCCTTAAAATTCTTTACAAATGCATCTTCAACTTTATTACATCATGAATCTTCACATTCGACAATTGGCACTTGTAATTTCACTTACAAATTACTTACAAATGAATATTACAATATACTCATACACCATATAATACAAAATAGGGTAGAGTCAACTAGATAACCTAATAAGGAAAAACATGTTAAGATTGAGTTTGGGGAAACTCCAGTTCAACAATTTCCACTTTTTTTTCCTCGGTCACGTAGTAGTGCCAAGCTTTGTACTGCACGTGGAGTCGCTCAAAATTTTCGATGGTGTTAGGATGGAAGTGGACTCTAGCCTCCATGGAATATGGGTATATTGATTTGGAGCTGGGATGTGCTTCCATCTATATCAGGAGCAACATTGTGTTGATTTGGACAAGACCATCAATGTACTTCTTCATGTTTTTCTTGTTCACATCAAGATCTTCCCTAGTGGAAATCTATCTGCACTTCCCCAAGTATTGTTCAATCTCCTTCTTGACATGATTCCTACGTTTGGCCTCAGTGAGTGAGCCAAATGATGGGATCCTATGTGATTTCACTAGAAAAATCCACGATGTTATACAATCATGCATATGAGACCTGAATGTTGGTGATGAATGAGGCGAATTGTTTTTTTTTATCCTGGATGAGCATATGAACCTTCAATTTCTCCAACTCTGCCTCTTGCCTCGTTTTCTTTCCAAATTCAAGCGGTGCCCCTTTGTATCACATTGATCATTCATGCATGGCAGCAACAGTTGTTTGAATAGCCTTAAGAGTTTTGACATGATCTTTACATCTTCCCCACAAGTTGTGCAACTAGATAACTTCCTTATGAATGGTGAAAACTTCTTCATACAAGATCTATATAGTTTCTCCCAATGTCAATACTTCACTAAGCATCATTGCCTTAAGTTCTATCAAATAAAATTGCATGGGAGCTGCCTTCTAAAATTTTTCTCAAAGTTGTTCAACCTCTTTCCTAACAGTGTGCAAATTCTTTGCCAACTATTTTTTCTCAGCCATCATATACTTAATGTTTGACTTTATTGCACCTATGAAGGCCAAGTTTGTTTCGAAAATGGCATTGGGATTCTTTCTCATGTCTGCCATGATCACCCTTTCTTTTATAAATGCATGAGATGCGAGGTCCTCTGGAAAATGTTTCTTTTGTGCTTATATAATATTTTTCTCAAACTTTTCATAAGTAGTATTTTACGTGTCTATAACCGGATGCTCATCAAGAGGAACAATTTCCTCTCCATTGCTTGGAGCTTTCTCTGTTGGAGGAGGGTCAGACTGAATGGGGACCTTTTGTGTGCTTGGCATTAGGTCAAAATCTTGGTTATGTGGTTGTGGTTCCACCTCTATGTCTTTATCACAATTAACTCTTCAATCTCTTGATCGATCTCCTTGTCCTCCGATTGTTCGCTCTCCTCTCTTGGTAGCTCGTTATGCTCTTGGTCCTCGGGTTTTTTGCGCGCGACTTATTTTTCTTCTAATCTTCACCTTTCTTCTTCTTCATGCTTCTTCTTTGTTTATTCTTCATGTTTCTTATTTTATTCCTTAGATCTCCTCTTCTCTTGTTCTTCCCTATACTCTTGCTATGCTTCCTACATCCTTTGTTTCCTCCCCGACCCTATTGCAAATTTTTCTCTTAGAATTATGGGATCTTCTTTCATCTTGCAAATTTTCTCTCCCCCGGGGATACAAACAACCTTCATCTTACCTTTACCACTCACTGGGTTTTTATCTTCCATTGGTACTTCTTTTGGAGTGACTTCTTTCTATGGAGTGGCCTGTGGAGTTTCTGGAAAACTTACCGGCTCCTAGGACTTGGAGCCATTATAACAGTTCTTCCATGGTTCCTCCTCTGACCTATAGAATGTCTCGCTTAGCTATTGGAAAGTAATCCTCACACAATGGTCTCTACAACCATTTTAGCGATCATTCATATTGATGCCTAGAGTATTTAATGTAAATTTTTCTATCACCTTTCCTTCGATGTCCATGACTTTCAAATTCTTAATCTTGTACAATGCTATTTTCATAGGAAATGTTGGCCAATGTGCTTTCTTCTTCCTATGCAAAGTTGTTGACAACCCTCCAGAGAGATGATACACAACTTCTTTCATAACTAAATTAACGGTGGCATAAATTGGTAAAATATGTGGTGAATTATATCTACCAAACACTCTGAGTAAAGTGACATTTGATGTAGCAAATAAATCTTCTATCTCTGACACCACTTCCATTGCCCCAGATGAAATGCAAGGTCGGTCCTCTTCAATGACCAAATTGTATAAAGGAATGAGGAAGTGGTTAGTCATATTTTCCATTAATCCTCTATGGCTACACTGTTAAAGCAACTTGCAGTAGATTTGCATGAGAGGCTCTTGTGTTGTCAAAGTCCAATTCATTCCATGGAATGAATTACATCTAATAGATAAGAAGACATGTAAAATATAGCTTTCCTACTCTTGGGAGGATTCAGGGCATCGGCTACATGGAAATTCAGTTGTCATGCCAACAAGTTTGACCAGTTGAATGATTTCCCTTTGTTCACAGCCTAGTTCAGTAAGGATTCCCACGTTTTGGAGAAGGTCTCAGTGCTCTGCTAACCATACATTCTGCAACATATAAATATCAAGAGATGATAGACCCTCCTGAGATATTTTTTCTTGTAGGCATTGGTGGGTGTCTGATGGAACCTTGATGGATATTTCACCCAACTTTTAACAATGTTATTTGTACTCAAGTATTTGGTAGTGGAATAGAAGTAAGAATCCATGAGTGATTCTGGCTCCATCAAATGATACATGAGATGGTAATATGTTGGCATAAAATCATCAAGCTGTTTTCAGTTGAAATTGTTCAGAGTCATAGCCTTGAGATCTATATGTGAAATTATCAAGCTGACAACGAATGCGAATGGGAAAGTCGAATATCTACATGCAACCTTATGTAGTCCTGATCGTTGAACATTGATATATAATTTTCGATCTTGTAGATATGGTTTGAAGCTTCTTGTTAAGAATCGTTCATTCACTTTTTTCCATGTGATATTTGGTTCCTTTTATATGAATAATTGAGTATCTGAATAAAATGGAAATTTTACTAGCATACTCTCAACTACCTCCCCAGTACTACTCTCTGTGGTATCCTTTGAAGAAAATCTCTTGGGTTCCATGATATTCGTGACTCAAGAAGAGAAGTGCCCAACAATGGCAAGACCTATAGGAGGAAAAGGGAATCGTGAAAAACATGAATTAGCTTTAGTAAAATGACTCATAAATAAATATCACAACAACAACCACTTGACTGTTGAACGTTGCAACAAGAAACAATGAAATTGGCATCGGGAAACATCATCCTTGATCCTAGTGAAAATTAAGCACCTACACTAGGTGGGGCCCACATGGGCTATTTTTAGGTGTATGTCTATTTTTAGAATGGTGATCAAATTCTATTTATAGTGGGAGTCTATTTATAGATGGTTGAGCAAATTCTATTTATGGATGGAGTTATATTTTTGGAATGCATGTGCGAAGTCTGTTCATAGATCACATTTCTAAAAATAGAATGCATGTCGATTATTATTATCTCTTAATAATAATTAGACAATAAATAATAGTATATTCTCTTGAAGCACTTGATTTCAGTTAAATGATGTGGCAAACCAGTTAGCTGAAGGAATTTCGAGTTCTAAGGTTGGTTGGTTGGACATGCAAGTGGACTTAGTTGTAACTGAGTGATTCGAAGTTGTAATAGAGTTGGATGTGTAGTTATGTGAGTTGTAAAGTAGTTTAACTCAGTTAATTGAGTTAAACTCAGTTGTTCTAGTTGTAACTAGCTGTAAATAAAGTTACACTAGTGAGAGATCAGTGAATTAAATATTAAATTAATTCACATGGTGTGATATCACATGCAATTGAAGATTTACTATTGTTAACTACATGGATGTCAGATCTAGTGGAGACCTAGTTGAGAGATAGGTGAAAGGGATAGTTTGACTATTAGTTGTGACATTAATGGGTGCACACTTGCAACCAAACACACATTGGAGATGCCTATGTGTATTGCGCAGTCAAGGCAATCTAGAATTAATCATTCATAGGTTCTTGACCATCAGGTATTGCACAGTGGAGGCAGGCTATCTAAAGGCAATAAATTGGCGCATTTATTTTCCAATTTTTATATGATCGTGTGAGACGATTGTATATTGTACTGAAAGATATTGGATTATAGTTTTGTATGAGATTTTTTCATGATCTATGATATCTACATAATATATGATAGTGGGGTTTTTAGCTTTATGCTTTCCCCATAAAAACAATTATGTTATGTGTGATTGATCTTTCTTCATGTGTTTGCAATTGCAAATTAAATTTCTGCAAAGATTTTAGTAGAAGGATTTTGTATTTAACAGTGGCATATAATAGTTAGATCAGGATAATCCAGGACATACATGTATTTTGTATAATTTCTACATGGACTAACAAGAAAAATTATGCAATTCTTGAGGTCAAGCGAAAGGGAGTAGCTTCCTAAACTGCACATTGTGTAGTCTTCATGGCCAATGATGCAGCTTGAGGCTAGAACCTACAAAATGTGTGGTTTAGCCTAGGTAGACTGAGGGAGAGAATGCACATTACACATTCTTAATGCGCAAGGGATCGAGCTTGAGCTCTAGAACTGTGCAATATGTAGTTGGGTCAACCTAGTACTATGCATTGCCCAGTCTAAGAGGCAAAGAATCAAGTTTGAGCCTTGGACGTGCATAATGCCCAGCTAAAGAAGGAAACTGATGGCCAAAGGAAGTGCAAATATGGTTGTAAATAGTATGGGAAAATGTCAGATCTAAGTGATGGTTCAAGTTAATGTGTATATATGACTAGATAGATCAGTTCAAATTAAGTGCCAAAGATCAATGTGCAAAAGGAGAAACAAACATGCATGGAGAGTCACCGAAACAGTGATAACATAGTTACCGAACAAGAGAGAAAATTTTAAGGATAGATATCTATTTGAAAGTTTAGAAACCTTGACGAATCTTAGTAATCTAGAATAGAAAATATTTAAAAGGTTTGATGATATTTTTGTAAAAACATCAAAAAATTTTATTATATTATATTAGTCTATATAAGGTCTTGGCAATTTTTAAGGTAAAATAATTTCATACTATAAAATTTGGGCAAATTAATTTTAGAAAATAATGGAAATTGGCGAATATGTTTTTGGGAAAAAGTGTAGAAAATTAGCCCACCTGCAAATATTAGCCCCTAAAATTTTCCCTACAGATCAAACGGGAACTATTACCTCAAAATGGGAACTCTACCAAAAACAACATAAAAAACAATGAAAAAACAACTCGAAAATGAAAAGTTTTATTCTGGAATAACCTTTTTTTTGGGGTAAATTTTCAACATTTTTTAAAAATGGAAGAAAAACCCAATTTTTTTTGTGTGCAAAAAACACCCCGAAAATGAAAAATTGTATTGTGGAATAACCTTTTTTTTTTCGGGGAAAATTTTCAAAATTTTCAAAATTACACGTAAAAGCCATTTTTTGTGTGCAAAAAACATCGCAAAAATGGAAAATGTTGAAACAAAAAATTTATAATAATAAAATTTATATTAGAAATTAAAAAAAAAAAAAAAAACATTTTAAAATACTTGAAAAAAAAAGCAAATTTCATAACATTTTTTTTTTAATTAAAAAATTTTCAAAATAAATTAAGAGAAAAAATTAATAAATAAATAAATAAATAACATTTTAAAAAGTAAAATTTAAAAATATATTAAAAGTTCAAAAATACGAAATAAAAATATTAAATTAAAAAAACAAATTACAAAAAAAAAATAAAAAAAAAAATTGATTAAAATATACAAATTAAATTTAAAAATTAAAAAATATTATTTTTTTTAAAATTAAAAACAAAGAATTAAAATTTGAAAATAAAAAATTAAATTAAAAAAAATATATTAAATCATTATAAATTAAAAAATTTAAAATTTAAAATTAAAATTAAATAAATAAAATTATTTAAATCAAAATTGAAAAAAATATATTAAATTTAAAAAATATATTTAAAAAACAAATAAATTATAAAAAATAAGATATATATATATATATATATATATATATATATATATATATATATATATATATATATATATATATATATATATATATATATATATATATATATAGATAGATAGATAGATAGATAGATAGATAGATAGATAGATAGATAGATAGATAGATAGATAGTACATCTTATTAAAATTTCATAAATAAATGAATAAATAAATTAATTAAAAAAAAAAAAACACTTTTAAAATGGAAATTGAGAAATATTTAAAAATCAATTAAAAATGGAAAATTGAAAAAATTTAATAAATAAAGAATATTAAATGACAAAAATAATTCAAAATAAAAATTAATTTAAAAAATAAAATTAATTTAAATATAAAATTTAATTTAAATAAAAATATAAAATTTTATGTAATTAAAAAAAAAATTAAAATAAATAATAAATTTAAAAAAGATTAAAGAAAATTAACAAAATTTATTAAATTTTATTAAATTAAATTAAAAAAGTAATATTAAATTTAATAAAATAAAATATGAGATTAAATTGAAAAAAACAAATATGAAATAAAATAAATAACAATAAAAATTAAAAAAGAATATTAAAAACAAAATGAAGATATTAAAATTAAAAATAAAAATAAAAAAATCAAATTAAAAATTGTGCCGCTCAGGTGGCGACGGGGCCAACCGCTGGGCAGGAGGGGGTTGCTTGCAACCTCCCCGCCCATCCAACGGTCAGCCCCTGTAGCCACCTGGGCGAGAGGTTGATTCTTGAAATCGACCTCCCTAGGTCGATTCTCAAAATTGACCTCCCCAGGTCAATTCCTAGAATTGACTTCCTAATGGAGATTCCCTGAATCGACCACCCTAGGTTGATTCCGGGAATTGAGCTCCCCAGGTATATTCCCGGAATTGACCTCCCAAGGTCGATTCATGGAATCAACCTCCCAAGGTTGGTTCCCGTAACTGAGCTCCCCAGGTCAATTACCGAAATGGATCCCTGCATGTCGATTCCCAAAATCGACCTCCCCATGTCGATTCGTAGAATCGACCTCCCACTGCCACATAGCGGGCGTAATTAATTATTATTTTTTAATTCGATTTTTATTTATTTATGAAATTTTAATAATTATTTTTGTCTTTAGTGATTATTTTAATTTTTTTATTATGTATTATATTTCATTTTTTTTAATTTAATTTAATATTTTATTCTATTTTATTATTATTATTAAATTTAATATTTTTAGTTTTTTTTTTTTTAGTTTTTTAAAATTTTAATTTGAAAAATGGATTTTTATTTTCTTTTCATTTTTAAATTTTAAAAATGGTTTAAGTTTTAAAAACAATTAGTTTTCCTTTTTTGTTTTTACTTATTTGAATATATTTTTTCTTATTTTTTTGGTTTTTTAATCTTAATTTTTTAATTTGAAAATATCTATTTTAATTTTCTTTTTATTTATTTATTTATTTTTTAATTGAATGTTTTTTTATTTTAAAATTTTTTATTTTTACTTTCTTATTAATATTTTTTAATTTTTAATTTTAATTTTTAATTATTTTTTATTTTTTATTTTTATTTTTCCATTTTTATTTTTATTTATTTTGTTAATTTTAACTTTAATTTCTTATATATATATATATATATATATATATATATATATATATATATTATTGGGCCAAAATTGTGAATTATGGATAAAACACGCTTCCCTAGACATCTGCTAGTCTAGAACAACAACTGAAAGGCTATACGACTATTTTTCCCAACTCTAAATAGATACACAGAGAGGATTGGAGGCTTACTTGATCAGGCGCTTCCAAATGGCTCCTTCCATTGCTTCTGTTGCATCTTCAAATTCAAGTGGTTTTATGCTAAATGCTTCCTGCAAGAAAGAACACTGAAACAACAGAAGATGCAATAATATAGATATATATTCAAGCTAGTTAGCTAAATCAGTAAAGCATAAACCATAGACATGAACCAAGATCTTGCAATATGGAAAATCAAAGCCAATATAGATGCATATAGGGAAAAATAAGCAGTATTCTTTATTGATGATAGAAGGAGAGGTTACAACCAAATGACTAATTTAAAGTGACCCTTCCAGCAATGTCCCCAAGCCTCATCGCAGTATAAATATTTCTAGCAACAACTATACAAATCTAGCTCTCAATTGAAAATTCTCCAGGATTTCTCTACTCAAATTCTTCTTCTCAAGCACTTATATCTGTGCTCAATTTATAGATGAACTGTAGGTTGTTTTGCAATCAATGACTTTCCCATAATAGGCAAGACATGTTTCCAGTCATGTAGATGTCAAATGGACACTTTGATCCGAAGCTTGACACATGTGAACTCTTCTAGAAGGCACTGGCCAAGTGGAGATTCTGAAACAATGAGAATTTCGCTCCCAATGTGACCAACACACTTGTGAATGTTGGGAAGTGCTTTGCAGAGAAACCTTGCATGGGGCTACCTGCATATGCAACACACTTAGGCCCCTTAGAGCCTTCGTTGGTGAGCTCTCATATGCTATATAATAAGCTTCAAACCTTGGAAACCTTTGCTTGATGAAAGTCTTGCTTGATTTGTATTGTTCTTTGTCTTAGGGCATGTAGCAACTGAAATGATAGGGAATGATAGGACCTTAATAATTGGTCCTAGAGATGATGATGAGTTAACTAGGTCATTGGGAATGGTGCCCAAATTGACCTCTAACAATTGCCCCCTAAAGCATGAGATCCAAATAATAAAAAATTTTGATTGAGATGCTTTACACTGTGATGGGTTGGAAACGAAGCGGAGTGGTCACCTGCATCAATATTATAATACATTACATCATGATATATCCTCGTTGATCATAATTGCTGAGGGTAGGAATTCCCATGTTCAGCATATAAACAATCTAATAACATGTACATAATTCAGAAATTTATCTTCATTGGAATGTTGCCTAGATGTAGACATGTCTATAGATATAGGCCCATGTTTGGATGACAATCTGTATGTAAGGTCACCGTATAGATGACGTGTAAAACAATCATGAAATCACAGCCTGGATTGATGAAACTAGATCTGGGATCTTCTTATCTCGTTCACTCGATCATTCAGGTACAAGTCTAGCCATGAAAACATATGATTTGTAGTCGAACATGGAAAGACATCGTTTGATTACTAGCCAATGATGTGAGTTGTTAGTACAATAAACCTCCTCTTCCCTTTGGTATTCATTTCATTTCCAATTTCTGCAGACTTTTAAGTTTTTAAGGCCCCTAGGGTAAATTCTGCCCAAAATGACGGCAACGCACCCCTGAATGTCGAAACCTGTGTTGCATAGCAGGTACAGTGAAGGGTGCCTGCATATGCAATGCACTGTCTCAGCCCAGGGAGTGCGTTGCATGCAATTCAAGTTTTTGGTTTTCATGTTGTGCCCAAAATTTGCCTAGTTTTTTGCAATGAATGGAATCTAATGGGTCTCATGGTTGTATTTCAGGTTTCCATCGGATTAAAATGATGATTACATGGAGGGAAAGATAACATGAAGAACAAGATATGATTTCCTTGAATGATCCGGGTACTGTAAGAGCCCTAAGATATTGTGGACTACTTAAGTACTTTAAATTGTAGGGGATGAGGCAAAAAATAGAACTCTTGGAGTTCTTATTTCAAGCATGGGATCTAATGATAGATGCATTTCACATTAAAAATCAAGTGGTTCCCATAACAATTGAGGATGTGTATTTTCTCACAGGTTTGTCGAGGAGAGGTTTGCCCATTTCTCTCACAGGGTCTACCGTTGGAGGAGAGACAATGAGGGATTATGTTATGCAATATTGCTATCTAGGGGTAGAACCTAGCAAAGATGGAAAAATAAACATTCGGGATGTCAGGGATTTTCCTTTGAGAACCATCCTTTTCACGATCACTAAACTTGCTGGCACCCTTACTATACATGTAGTGAACAAATCGTATATGCAGTATGCGCTAGAGTGTTTAGAGCTAACAATCTCCAACTGGTCTGAAGCTGTTCTATCTCAAATAAAGGAACAACTGAATAAAGCAAAGGGAGAAAGGAAGAATAATTTCAGTTATTGTTCAATCCTTTTCTCCTTCACTTTGGAATGGATTCCACTGATGTAGCCATAGCATGTAACACTGGATATATCTAGTCCTAGAGATCCTCGAATGCATTGATGGGTAGAACTCATGGGATCTGTCAACTCATGTCATGACTTACCATTTATGGTGTTCATCAAATTCCCTAAATGATGATTATGTTCGACTATGTCTTTTCTAGCGTACGCTTACAGGTTTGGCTGCTAAATGGTACATTGAGTTACCTAAAGCTTATTTAGAAAATTTCACTGCCCTAGCTACTGTCTTTTTGACCCATTTCCAGTTAGCAATCAGATACGAAACTAGAATGGAACTCTTGACCAACTTCAAACAGACTAATGCTACTCACATTTCTGATCATATTCATGAGTGGCATCGCCGTCGACGAATGGTCAAGACATTTTTTCTGGGTCATCTCCTTGATGAATGATTCATTAAGTCCTTGTTACCATATAAACTGAGGATGTGGCTAAGGGTGATGTCGTCACATAAGAGCAAGTTATCGCTCATGCCCAATATTTGGACTTGATTTACACTCAGTCCAGCACGCTCTATGAAAAAATTCCTAATGCGTTGCGATCTAATTTCAATGTTCCTCCTCAAATAAAGGACTCTCATGCCAGAGATGGCTTGATAGGCACTGCAAACACACACCACACTACTGCATTTGATCCTTCTCCTACGTCCGAAATTAATTCCATTTCAGTTAACAAAAGAAAAAGTAACAAGCAACCAAGAAGTAAGAAAAAGGGGAAATCAAAGAAAAAGCAAACTTCTAACCCGCGGGAAAGATCATCTGATCAACTGTCTAGACCACGGAAACCTCATTATCCATGCATAATCTGTAATGAGGAACACTTTTTTAGGGATTGTCCTCATCATGCTGAAGTCTCAAAAATCATCAAGACTTCCCGTGCGTCAGCTGTGTTGAAAAACCCATTTCCAAATCCAGACACAAATATGGTTGCTACGGATCTAGCTCCTAGTTCCCAAGTGTTAATGTTATCCACCACAAAACCGTCACAAGATATTTTGGCGTCAAATCATAATAAAAGCTATGGTCGTCTGGCCACTGATCAACCTACTACCTCGACAACGAATCCATCTACTAATTCAGTACCACTTACTATTATTCCTGAATTAACAATTAAGCCACCGAAGGGAGTAATTCATAAATCAACATATAATCCTCGAGAAAGAGCTGCACAAAATTATAATATAGTTGAAGATTTGGCTCAATCCCCTTCATCTATGTCTACTCTTGAGGTATTACAAATTTTTCCCTCCTAGAAGAAAACTTTATTGTCGGCCATTGGTGGAATTGATCCTACTGATTATAATCTTGTCATCTTTAATGATACGAGCTATGTACCGTAGCTACCAGCAGAATTGGCATTCTCCATACAAGTAAATGTTCTCAATCACCTTGTTCATCGCACTATTATTGATGAGGGAGCATATACCTGCATTATGTCTCTAAACTATTGGAAGTCACTTGGCTCGCCATGATTATCACAATCATCAACGACGTTGAAGGCTTTTGATGGAAGAACATATAAACCTTGTGGTATTATCAATAACTTGCATGTTGAACTAGGGGAAAAATAGTGATTATTGATGTTGAGGTTGTCGACGGACCCCTTGAATATAATATTTTACTTGGAAGACCATGGGTATATGCAATGACTGCAATTTTTTTTACATACTTTAGAATGATTTCCTTTCCACATAAAGGTACAATCACAGTCATTAATCAATTATCCTTTTTTTCCTCCATTTCGCAGGTATCTAGAAGCATTTTGTTTGTTCACTTACCCCAACTAGAAATTCAAAACATTGGTGTAGGAATCTTAAAGGATTCCACTCTTATGGGAACCTTTGCATTACCGCCACCCGCAACGTCGGCAGAAATTGAAAGTATAGAGACTTGCTACATGATCTCTTCCACTCTATCTGGCTTAAGGGAGAGTACGGGTGATTCTGAAATTTCTATGTTGGATGAATTTTTACCGCCCATCCTTATTGAGCTGGCATAGAAATCAATCTATTTGGCTTGGGCGGTAAATCCAAAATCAGCATCGCCAAGTGTTTAGGTTGATCATTCCTTAGATTTTGGTACTCCATCTGATCCATTTTCCTCAAAGTTTTTGATAGATGAAAATATTTTGGAAGCTATGATGTCAGAAGGAGAACCATGGGACGATTATCATCATCATTCCCATCTTCCTGATTATGAAGAAAACAATCTTAGTGAACTATATCACCCATCCATCAAAACTTTTTTTTTGAATTTTTTACCGATTAATACAATCGATTCCGAGCGAAATTTATCAAATATCGAAGAAATGATTTCTATTGATATTTCGACCAAACCGGGCTTTGTAGAAAATATTCCTGTCAGTGTATCTTGTTCCCCATCAGAACTTGATTCATATTGCTCTTTATTTCCTGAATTTCATGACGTATTCATTTGGTCTTATGAGGAAATGCCAGGCATAGATACTAGCATAGTTGAACAGACTATTAATATGTATCCTAATGTCAAACTGGTGCGCCAATGGCTTCATCCTGTTCATCCAAAGAAAGTCGCTGCCATCAAAGCAGAAGCTGAAAAACTTTTGCGCGTTGGTTTCATTTACCCTATTCCGCTAACTGAGTGGGTTTCCAATATCGTTCCTGTCATGAAAAAACAAGGAACCATTAGAGTGTGCATCGATTATTGGGATGTCAATATGGCTTGTCCAAAAGATCACTATCCTACTCCCATTATCGACCAAATTATTGACGACTGTGCTGGATGCGAAATATTTTCTTTCATGGATGGATTTTCTGGCTACAATCAAATCAATATCTGCCCATATGACCAACATAAGACAACATTCATATGTCCCTAGCACACATTCGCATATATGAAACTTCCATTTGGTTTAAACAATGTTGGGGTAACTTTTCAGAGAGCAATGTATTATGATTTCAACAACATCAAGAACATTGTTCAACCATATCTATACGATTTACCAGCGCATTCACGAAATCAGACTGATCACCCAATGCATTTAAGAGCCATTTTCTTACGGTGCCGACACTACAAAATACGCCTCAATCCACATAAATGTGTGTTTTGTGTTGGTTCTGGTTGATTGCTCAGATACGTAGTCTCAAAATAAGGAATTCGAATAGACCCAGTGAAGGTACATGCCATTCTTGATTTCCCTGCATCATCAAATTTACTTCAAATACAGAAACTTCAAGGAAAGGCTAACTTCCTGAAAAGGTTCATTCCAAACTATGCTGAAATGGCTAAAGGATTTACTCGATTATTGAAAAAGGGGGTTCCCTTCCATTGGGACCAAGTTGTGCAAGCTTCTTTTCATGCTCTCAAGGATACTCTTGTCCGAGCATCATTAATGTATCCTCCTAATTAGCAAAATGATTATTTCCTATATATCGCCACGGCTGAAATGACCATTGCTATGGTTTTGGTCCAAGTAGAAGATGGAATTGAACATCCAATCTATTATTTGAGTCGTAATCTCAATGATAGGAAGTTAAGTACTCGTATGTAGAAAAGCTTGCCTTGGTAGTTGTTCAAGCTGTCCAAAGATTTCGTCATTATATCCTACTCAGAAAAACAACAATAGTTTTGGATTGCAACCCCATGACTTATATCTTATCACGTCAATTGTTGGGGGGGAAATATTCAAAATGGATTGTCATTTTGCAGGAATTTGATTTGGAATTCATCAAATCCAAGTCAAAGAAGTCTTTAGTTTTGGTTGAGCTTCTCTGTGACCTTCCCTCTGATAGCACTGCAACTACGTTGGAACCATCAATTCCTGACGAGTCTCTATTTCTGATCGGATCATCTGATCCTTGGTATGGGGATTTCATCTTTTATCTCCAAACCCAAACTTTTTGACCTAATACCTCTCGCTCTTAACAACCATGTATTTGATGCCAAGCCAAAGATTATCTGATCGTTGGCGATACACTTTATCATCGTGGTGTCGATACAATTTTAAGGAGGTGCCTCACTCATGAGGAGGTCGAAAAAGTGTTAAAATATTGTCATGTTGGGGCTTGTGGTGGAAATTTACCTAGATATGCTACCGCGCAGCAGATACTCCGTGCTGGTTACTTTTGGCCTACTATTTTTCGAGATTGCATCCTCGCAGTCAGAAGTTGTCATGCGTGCCAGATTTTTGATCGTAAGATCCGCAAACCGCCAGCGCCAATGCATCGTGTTGTCTCTTCGGGACCATTTATGAAATGGGGTATTGACTTCATGACCTGTAACCATCCTTTGTCTGGGGAGCATGGTTATATTATTGTCGCAGTCGACTATTTTATCAAATGGGCCGAAGCGATGCCTACATTCAACAACACAGGAGAAACAACTGCATTGTTTTTCTTTAACCAAGTTATTGCACGGTTTGGGGTCCCAGAGGCCATATTTACAAATCATGGGAAGAATTTTCGTAACCACATGATGTCTGAATTGACTGCTAAGTTAGGATTGTCACATGATAATTCTAATCCTTATTATCGACAATCAAATGGACAAGTTGAGGCTATTAACAAAATTCTTAGATGAATGTTTCAACGAATGATAGGAGTCCATAAAAGGAACTGGCATTTGATCCTATACTCCGCCTTGTGGATGTATCGAACCTCAGTGAGAAACGAAACCAAATTTACTCCTTTTCAATTGGTATATGGTCTGGAAGCTATCTTACCAATCTAATGCAAAATATCATCATTAAAACTCGTGATATACTTGTTACCTAACACTTGAGAAGAAGAATCACGTCTCCTTAACCTCATCCATCTTGGTGAAACGCGTCGTGAAGCTCAATTTGCCAAAAAAACACATAAGAGACGTATAAAGGCGCAATACAAAAAAAATATCCAGCCTCACATCTACTCAGAGGGCGACTGGTCCTTCTTTAGGATCAAGAAGCTAATGTAATAGGTACAGGGAAATTCGAGCCATTGTGGCATGGCCCCTATATTGTCAAAAAATCTCTTGCTAAGGGTTTCTATGAGTTAGTTGATTACAATGGAATTCCATTGGCACAACCTAGAAATGGGTTGTATTTGAAATGTTACTATGCTTAATCATGAGTGTAGTAATTTTTTGTATTATATTGTATATATGTTGTTGATTTTCATTCACTATATTAATTTGTTTTTAGAGTTTTCTTGACATTAAGAATCCGCTTTACAATTTCATCGCAGAAGTTTGAATCTTCGGAACCATTTTTTGGATATGCTAATGGTGCTAGTTGTAGTACGCATAATCTATCCTCTACAGCGTGGGCCATTTTCACTCCGAATGACAAGTTAGTGATTTTTCAAGGGATTTGTATTGGTAGATAGATGAACAATATTGCTGAGTATAGCACGTTGATCAAACTTCTCTCTGATGCCATTCATTTGGTATTAACCGCATAATCATAAGGTTAGACTCACAACTTGTAGTACTACAACTTACTATTGTTTATACTGTTAGAAATCCAACACTTTTTAGATTGTTCCTAAGAGTTCGACTTTTGGAAAGACGTTTTGATTTCATTCAATATCAACATATTTCCAGGAATTTGAACGCATGGACTGATTCATTATCTAATCAAGTTTTAGACAGACATTTGCAACATATGTAAAGAAAATATTCACATCATTGAATAGGATTGCACAATAAACATAGGAAAAACTTTGAAATAATATAGATAGATAGTTATAGGTTTTTAAAAAATTTGTGCCCAAGACACATTGGTCATCTCACCTCAAAATGTATGCAAAACGTCACAACTAAACTAGTGGTTCTCATGGTAACATGTTATAGATCTAGCAATCCTACAGAGCAACTGCATCCAACGGTTAGAAACCCAAATAGTGTTTCGATGCAGTCACATGGGTAACTCTTTGACCCAGCAATCCGAAATTCTAAAGCTCAAACCCTCTGTGTGCTACTGAAGCTCAGCCAGAGTCTCAGCCATATCAAGGTCCTGAAGGACTGTTCTCCTGACATCCCTCTCTGCTGGCACATCTGCTTCATGCTCAGGTTCCTCTACTCGTTGAACACGAATGATATATGCATTACATTAAACATTTAGTTTAGTATTGGAAATAAATCAAAACACAAAAACATTGTATAAATCTTAGAAAAATAAAAAAACATGGTCAAAACATTCTTACCCATTGCTCCCCAGTGGAGTTGCCAGTTTGTTGGGCCAGAATTGTGAGTTACAGATAAATCATGCTTCCCTATACAGGTGTTAGTCTAGAGCAACAGGTGAAAGACTATACGACTATTTTTCCTAACTCTGAATAGATACACAAAGAGGATTGGAGGCTTACTTGATCAGTCGCTTCCAAATGGCTCCTTCTGTCACTTCTATTGCAGCTTCAAATTCAAGCGGTTTTGTGCTAAATGCTTCCTGCAAGAAAGAACACTGAAAAAGTAGAAGATGAAATAATATAGATATCTATTCAAGATAGTTAGCTAAATCAGAAAAGCATAAAACATATACATCAACCAAGATCTTGCAATATGGAAAATCAAAGCCAATACAGATGCATATAGGGAAAAATAAGCAGTATTCTTTATTGATGATAGAAGGAGAGGTTACAACCAAATGACTGATTTGAAGTGACCCTTCCAGCGACGTCCCCAAGCCTCATCATAGTATAAATCTCTCCAGCAGCGGCTATACAAATCTAGCTTTCAATTGAAAATTCTCCAAGATTTCTCTACTCAAATTATTCCTTCTCAAGCACTTAGATCTGTGCTCAATTTATAGATGAACTATAGGTTTTTTTTCAATCAATGACTTTCCAATAATAGGCAAGACATGTTTCCAGTCATGTAGATGTCAAATGGACACTTGGATCCGACGCTTGACACATGTGAACTCTTCTAGAAGGCACTGGCCAAGTGAAGATTACGGAACAATGAGAATTTCGCTCACAATGTGACCAACACACCTGTGAATGTTGGGAAGTGCTTTGCAGAGCAGCCTTGAATGGGGCTACTTACATATGCAACTCACTTAGGCCCCTTAGAGCTTACGTTGGTGAGCTCTCATATGCTATATTATAAGATTCCAACCTTGGAAACCTTTGCTTGATGAAAGTCTTGCTTGATTTGTCTTGTTCTTTGTCTTAGGGCATGTAGCAACTGAAATGATAGGGAATGATAGACCCTTGATCATTGGTCCTGGAGATGATGGCTAGTTAACCATGTCATTGGGAATGGTGCCCAAATTGACCTATAACATATATATATATATATATATATATATATATATATATATATATATATATATATATATATATATATATATATATGTATGGAAAAACTGTCTTTGATGTTTTTTTTTTGTTTAGTTTTTTCTTCTTTAAATTATGTGTTTTTCTGAATTTTTTCCCCATTTTTTTTCAATTTTCGAATTTTTTTTTTTTTTTTCAAATTTTTTATTTTTACAAGTTAATTTTGTTTTTTTTTCCCATTCTTATTGTTTTTATTTTTTCATACATTTTTTTATATTTGGGATTTTTTGTCATGTTTTTCTTATTTTATTTTTATGTTTTATTACAAACATGAAAATTACCACTCTAAAAAAAGTGGTTGATGCTGCATCAACACTTTTCAAAATTTGCATGAAAATCACCTCTCTAAAAAAATGGTTCATGATGCATCAACAATTTTCAAAATTAGCATGAAAATCACTTACATTTTAAAACAAATGTTCATACTTCATAAATAAAAAATTTAAAGTGTCAAAAATATGCCAAAAAAAAAAACGGGGTGATTCTGCATCACCACTTTTCAAAATTGAGTGCTCTGTTTGCTACCTCAAAAAAGTAGGCATCATTTTAGTTACCTATTTGATCGGTAACTACATTTGATCACCGATGTGCAAAAACAAAATAATTGATGCGACACTTGTAAAAGTTGAACGAAGCACTGAACCAAAACTTATACAAGGTAATATAGGTTAAAACACCAACAACCATGAAGAGAAACAAGAAAAATATGACTCATATAAGTGAAACGAAAAAAAAACGATAGAAAAAGCGACAAAACAAAATAAAAGTAAGACTCGCTGGGAAAAGCACCGCAAATTCCACTGAAGGCTACTTGATCTCCTTAGGAATGTTAGAGATCCAAGATCAAATGTACAAATGAACTCTAGAGGCATCTATTACATAGATCTAGGTCGATTATGGTTTATGAGGTGCATGCCTAAAATCAAGGGAAAAGCGACAGTCTGTGGAAGTTCTAAAAATAAAAAATTTGACACCTTTGGGAAAATAATTAATGACTCCAAATTTTCTATGGATGCCTTCTACTTTTTGATGTTTCAAGAAACCAGGCTCACACATTTCCAAGAAATATTATGCAGTTCCCAAGGACTGGGCAACTCTTTGACTCAGTGCATTACATAGTTTCTGAGCTTAAGGGATTATTTGAGCAATTTATGAGCTTAAGGTCGGGCTAACTCCCAGAATTGGGCATTATCCAAGCTCAAGGCTGGATTGTCTATTTGGATTGCACAATTATGATCCTTAAGGTTGGCCTGCCTTCCAATATTGCACAATTTTTGGAGGCAAACCAAACAATGTTGCAAGGTCAAGTCAAGAGTTAGATTCTGCTTGAAAGATATCGATCTGGGATCAAACTCATCAGAAGCACAACATGAAAATATAGTTCCTTATCATAACATGAATACTTGATGATAGTAAAAGATAAGATCCTATGGAGAGAAGGGAAGGATCCAAAATCAAAACACAAGAAAATTTTTGGAGGGTAGTTGTAGCAACTACAACAAACCCCTAGTCATCTTAGTGGCCTAGTATTTAACATAACCCAATAGCCATTTAGGGGTGAGGATTTTATTTCCCTCAATTAGAGTTATGATTTTAGGGCTTATAGAATTGTAACTTCCTCGTCTCATATTTACCCAATTTCACTTGCTTTCCAAGGTAAACATGAGACGAGTGTCACTATGACATGACATGACTTCCAAGTTCAAATTAAGGAAGTGGGGCTTACAAAGTGAACACATACTAAAATCACATAGAGGCCACATGTCACTTATGAGTTGGACAACCACTCCAAGTAATAAATCCCTGTACTCAAACCCTTTTTCTCTAACTTAGCACCCTAACTACACACACAACAAGGAAAGAGAGTAGCTATGAGTCCCCAACTACATACACAAGCCTTATTCCATACAATTATGGAATAAATCTTGTAATATCAGGTGTTGTAGAAGCGACACTGAAGAACATGTCAAAATAAGAGGTTGTTCAACATTTGAATTCTCTTGTCTCATAACCTTAGGGCTTGAGAATAAAGCCATACGAGAGGAACACGAGTGAGAATTTCCAAGTTCAAAAGTGTTGTGCAAGGTTGGACCATTTGAGTGTGCTTTGGCTACAAAATTAATAGGAATGGAACAACATATGAGTGAAGAGGATTATTGCTGACTATATGCTATTTTTAGAATTCTTGCAAAATAGGGAATGTGCTCATGATCTATCTTGGTGTACTGAAAATAAATCAAAGTTGAAGAAGGCTAAGAGCAAGTTAAAGTTCCAACTTAGGGTGCAAGAGTTCATTGAGCATGTGTGAGTTGATCATAGAATGGATGCAATTGTGTATGTTCAGAAGCATCTTGCACCATCATTCGGTTCCACCAATGTGAAAGAGCTTCATCATGCAAGGATGAATCTTGCTTTTAGAAGCACAATCAAGGTATTATTAGATGCTAAGCAATGGGATGATTTGGTCCAGCAATTGAAGGAGGAATTCTGCAAACTATATAGAATGATAGGTTATCTGCTCTTAAGAATCAATTTTGTTATGAGGAAAATTGTAAAAAAAAAAAAAGACCCACTGTGAGAGATTGTGGAATATGGCTTCAAATTAACCTTTCTCAAATCATGTCCATTCTAAGCTTGTGTGCTACATTTCAAAAAAACTAATGGATGAAGATAATACACCTTTGGTTTTACCAAATGGTATGTCTACAATACGAATGCTTTGGAGGAAATGAAAAAGAAGAACAATGGAAAATGCATGGGAGATGTATTTCGAAAAATTTGGCCCAATTTGAAAGTGGCTTGGCAACGTGCTTGAGACATATTGACTACGAAACACCTACACCTGGATTGAAAGTATGCCATTATAATATGAATACAGATCTCTCAGGTTGTTATTTAAACAAGGTTCTTTGCGTCATACAGCAGGTATCAAAAAATATCCATTGTATGCAATGTTGGCATTTAATTCACGTCAAAACGCACTATGGGTCGTTAAATCCAGTTTGCAAGCCAGTGAATTCATCAATAAATGGTGTTCAAATAAACGAGAGTTATGATAATGCAACACAATGAAGGAATAAAAATGCATATGATAAAAAGGTTATAATGATACGATGTGATAATGTTGGATGCATGCAATAGAAACTATAAGAATGTGATCCAAGTAACACAATTGAAGGTCGTAATGATGCAAAATGAGACAAAGTGTGATCAATGATAAAATGCTATGATAAAAGGTTTTGATAATGTAATTCTATGAAGATTGCAATGAAAACGATAAATACAATGCCCTAAGATAAAGACTATGACTATGGTTATAGGCTATTATATTCGTTATAGTAATGCATACGACACTCCATGGAAATTTCAAGTCGATTAAAAGGGAAAGCGTAATTCTCATATTGCATTTCATTGTTGAGCGGTTGTGACTTTCGATGACAATATTTCATTAGAAAAGTATGTGTTCTGTATGAACGATGTATCCAATCATGAAAGCTTTAAAACAAGGAAACATTTCCTATGATATAGGCCTGATCTTAGAATTAAATATACATATATAAATCAGACCTAGTGTCAATTGCATTTATACCATGGGACATTGAAAATTATATTATGTATCTCTACTTGCTGCCGGAGTCCGCTTTTCAGTTAGCACATAATAGTGATCAATGAGATATTAATTAATTATGTCACAAGGATATCATTCAGATTGCATTGAAGAAGAGACGTTGAACCTGCGTACTATACTATTGCGGAGTGGATTACACGTGCAGCATATTGTTTTAGGAGTTCATGCCGAGAAGGAAACATAGGCTAAATACAAAAGCAAGCTCATAGAATTAAAAACTTAAGCATAATGGGTGTGGTAAAGAGAATCAAATGCAAAAATTGGTGCCTAGATGCCCCATTCAAAGAGTTTACAAAGAAGTTTGGTTACACATAATTCCTATTATGATTTAAATGAATTAAGTAAAAGAAGTATAAGAGACTATCCCAAGAATCTGACAAATATATCATTACAAGGTGTAGAGATAGAGTTTTTCCACTACCTTTTGAGAAATTATGTTAAAATAAAGGATTGAATATACATAATTTTCAAGACAATATATTGGTGTTATTGGTTAGATATTCCCAATGTACTAGGTTGATCTACTTCACTCATGATTTAAATATACTCATTCAAATGTAGATATGCAAAGTAATTAAAAGAAACCAAGAAAATCCAAGGAAGATTACATTAAAGCACACGCCAAGACAAGCATCACATAAATACAATTGATAGATCAACTTGACTCTCAAGATAAAACTCATATTTAAGGGTTGTGAACTCTTTCAAGTCTCTCAAGATTGACTATATCAAGCAATCTCGTGGAGGAGTAATTGTTAGAACTGTTTTATCTTGTTATAGTGAATTATTTCCATCTTGTTTCCTACTCATTTGTAGTGTGCTTGCAGGATTGAAGCGATGAGGAAAATTGTTGCATAGATATGTGATGTCAATTTGTGGCAACCTTTAAATAGTAAACTCAAGACCAAGGTGACCCTAGAAAGTTGCAAAGACATAAAAATGTTTCTTAAAGTGCAATATCTTTCCTAGAAGTTGCTACATTGAAAGTCGTTTTTTCATAAAATGAAAAATCTCAAAATCCTATACAATTCAATAAGAACACCAAAGTTCATGTGGAAGTCAAATGAGCCATGGGGGAATATGAAGAGTCATGGGGAAGGTGAAAGGTCACTTCCCTATTTCTATAAATATACCCTCATGCGTCATTTATCGAGGACTTTTGGTATTGGAATTTTGTAGCATAGTATTAGTTGTAGCAAACTAGGATTCAAGAGATATTTTTCTCTTGGTAACTTATAGGTTAAGTGATTGTTAGGCTAGGGTTTGTGTTCTAGGGATGATATGAATAGCCTTCATTCCACTACTGGATCTTGAGGAGCTTGCAGTGCATGTACTTGAATTTATGACCATTTTAATGAGAATCTTTTCCATATTTACATTGATTACCATGCATTTATTTGTTAGTTTTAATGCATAATCGCAACTCCATGCATGTGTGTGTGTGTGTGCACACTTATATATTGGGTATATTTTTATGAGCTAGTTTATTGTGTATGTAAGATATATTTTCTTTCGAATCTTTGTTATCTTATTCCATGCGTTTACTAGGAATTAATCATAAACTAATTTGTAGTTATATTCTAGCATTCTCTTGTTTGTGTGTATTAAGATGGTATTAGCTAACTGTTTCTTCTTGAGGGATATAATTCTTATTATTTTGTTGTTATGTTCTTATCTCTTGTTCTACAAGTTTGTCATTGGAAGGTTGATTTCATCCTCATACTATAGGCATTTCACTCTTGTTTTCACACTAACATCTCTACATTTGACAGCCAAGAGTAACACAGTGATGGTGGCATCCGGGCCCATATGCCGAATGGGAATCCTATTCCAAAGAGTGTAGGTTCTAGTTGGGACTTTACATCGGGTATATCCCATTTCTGTTGGAGTACATTTAGGCCCATCAACGAATTTTTCCACTAGAAGAAGGGAAAATGATAAGCTGACCTTGTGAAGTCTTGTTTTAAGTCTTTTTTCTCTAAATGGATCCTTCCAAAATCCTTGTTCCGAATTTTTTTTATGAAAAGGTAAATGTTTTTGTCCCTAGGAAATTATTCAATAAATTTTCAAAGAATAAATTTTATGGCAAGGATGAAATCTCTGCATTTGAGTATATCCTTCAATTTTTTAAATATTTGTATATCTAACGATATGCATCATGACAACGCCCTATGAAAACTTTTCACCTTCACTTTTCAAGGTCATGTCAAATAATGGTATAAAACTTTGCAATATGCATCTATCCATTCTTTTGAACATTTCATAAATGAGTTTATTTTCTTTTCAATAGTCTAGCTTTGAGAAATTATTGAAAGAAATTGATGAACTTAGAATAAGACTTGATGAATCAATGGAAGAGTTTTTTGATGGATTTTGCAATATTTGCTATAAAATTCCTGATAAAGATAAGTATTGGCATCATCTAATGAGAGAGTTTCCATGTATAGTTAGTATTTATAATATACAATTTAAATCTGAATCGAACATTAACAGTGAGACATTAGAGGATTCTAGTAGTTTACTCCATAATTTCACCATTCCAACTTTTTCTTCAGGTGTAAGTCAAAGAAGTCCTCAGATCTCAAAGGAGGAATTCCTAACTTCTCTCATCCTCCTTTGTATTCATTAGCCAATGAAATAGTTTATGGTTTTAACATGAAAATATTTTCTTATGGACCAGGTAATAAGAAAAAATTTCCTTAAAAGGAGCATAGTTGTCTTGCTTTGGGAGCTACCATAGACCATATTGAGGTGAAGCAAGCTCAAACCAAAAATCACATTGGTAATCCATCCTTTGATTATCATGTTGATGAAAGTTATATTGATTTATTTAATCTTCCATCTTCCCATGATATTATCTTACCTTCACCTCCCTACCATGACCAAGGCATTGTCATGGGTGACAATGGATGTTCAAACGATTCCATAGAGCATAAACTTTATGTAGATCTATTTATCACTCAATATGGTATGAATGTGAAAATATGGATGTTGAATCAAATTTAATGGATGTTTCTTCATGATAGTCATTTCATATTCTTTAATCCTCAATGCACCATGCATTGTACCCTAATTTGTTTGATGATTTTCTACATCAGTGATTTCCTTGAATCCTTTAGATCTTTATTCTACTGGTATTGATTGTGATTACGTGCAAGTGGTGATGTATCATAATTAGGAGATGTAAAGAATGAATACATTGATCATGTCCATTTTAACCTACAATTTTTAACACGTGAAGAGGAAGATTCTACAACTCTAAAATTTCAAGAAGACCCTCTGGTTGATCCATCCTCGTCCTTAATCCATGAAGAGTCTTATGTGTTAATTGACGAATCTGATCAAGTCAATGGCTTTAATAGTTTTCATCCGATTTGAAATGTCCTCATTGACACATCTAATGATAGTTTTTCATATTCATTTCTTAATAGCACTAAGCCACCATAGTTTTATGATTCACTAATTGAAATTTTAGAGACTTGTCAAGAAGTTGATGCACTTCAATTCTCACTAATGGTTATGTCACGTCCTCACAATCTTGAAAATATCCCTAAAACTCACAAGATTATTTTCACAACTCTCTTTCTCCGAATGAATACTCACCTTTTCAGGTTTTTCAGGGTTTTATATCTGATTATTTTTAATATCATGATAGAATTTCGAACTGGTTGGAAGAGTCTTATCTAGAAAAATCTTCTGCAAATAAGCAGGCTCCCATCTCTCTTGTGTTTGATTTAGGGTTAAACATGAATGAATTCACATCATGGAGAGATATTAAAGGTTTTCAAGCTTATCATTATGTTTATTAGGACAAAGTTGCATCCTTGTTAGAACATTCCTTTCTGGCTAACTCTTTTGCCTCTAGGTGTGACCTTCTTTCTTTTGTACAAGCGACATAGTTAAACATCTTTTATTTTGGACATTATTTCATACTAGTACTAATTTCTTATATATTTGTGTTTGTAGGTCGGGAACAACTATATTGGTTATATTGAAAATTTGATAACACATAATCCTCATTTCCTTTTAGTTAGATTAGGGTTTAGGGTTAGTTCCAGTTTGTTTGCTTAAGGGAGTGGTTGTACATGATAGTTTACTATCATGGCTATTCATATTTCTTTCATTTATCTTCTCTAAATGTAATGGATTAGGTTTTTTATATCTTCAAACATTTATTTCTTATTTCTTTACATTGCATTTCCTTCCTTTTATATCATCTAGCTTCTAATACCTTGCATTGCATAATTATTTCATTTTTCATTTAGTTTTGATTCATTGCTTATGCTTTCCCTTATTGCATCTAGTTGGTGATTACATCATTTGCACTTACATGTAGTTTGCATCTAGTATTATTTTCATGCATTAATCTTCATTTTATTGCATTATTCCATTGCATGGCTTATTTAGTTTTCAATTATTTTAGTTTTTTTGGATTGTATGTCATTGCATAAACCTTTCATTATCTCCCACATTAGTTTTCCTTTATTTTCCCACATAGGTTTTCATCTCATACAGAAATTATTTGCATTACATTACATCACTCCCTTAGTTCTGATTTAGCATTATTTCTTGCATAACTTTCACATTACATGTAGATTTTTTTTGCTTCATTGCATTATGCAATAATTTTTCATTCAACATTCACCTTCCTACATTTATTTCAAAGATTTTATTTTCTTCATTGCTTACTTTGAAGTTAATTTTCTCTTCCATTCTACATTGCATTGCAATGGAATTCATCCTTCCATTCAAGCATTCTTCCCTTCATTTTATTTTTATTTATATACATAAATTATGTTGTGAAGATATTCCCTCATCTACCTTACGTGCCTTATCCACAATGATGAAATACCATCCATGATTGTGTGTGGTTGTAGTGGTCAATCCAAGAGCTAACCTCTTGTAGACATTATTATTGAAATATTATCCCTCATATATGTTACATGACCCTCATTTCTTTGAAAGGAAAATATGAGCTTCTATTTGTGGGGAACTATGATCAATTCATAAGGCCTATATATGTAACCTAGAATCTATTTATGACATGGTACTTAATGCTTCATTGTGTTTTTTCATTATTCATTTTTCCATCGGAGATGTGATGTGGAAATATGGCATGAGGGGAAACCTAAATAATAAAGTATTTATTTTCTATCTGTTATAGGTAAATTTTGGCATCATTCCCAATGACCTGGCCAAACTGGGCATCATCCCCAAGACCAATGAAATAGGGTCTATCATCCCCTATCATTTCAGTTGCTACATTCCCTAAGACAAGAACAAAATATTCATGACTTCTATTTCAAAGTTTCCAAGGTTTGAATTATATTTTATATCACTTATGAGCTCACCAACACTGCCTCTCAAGGGACTAAATGCATTGCATATGCAGATCCCTCCATTCAAGGGTGCTCTAATAAGAACTTCCCGACATTCAAGAGTGTGATGGTCAAATCAAAGAGAAATTCTCATTGTTTCAGAATCTCCACATGGCCAGTGCCTTCTAGAAGAGTCCATATGTGTCAAACTTTGAATCCATGTGTCCATTTAACACCTCTTAGCTTGAGAACATGTCTTTCCTATTATTAGAAAGTAACTAATTGAGAAAATAAATTATGTTTCCCTATAAATTGAGCACAGATCCTAGTGCTAAAAAAGGAAGAATTTTGGTAAAGAAATGATGTTGGATTCTCAATTGAGAGAGTGGTAGGAGTGATATGATGCTGGTGAGATGTTGATTGTGATGAGGCTAGGATGATGTTGGAGCTGGTGACATTAGATCGATCATTGGTTGTAACCTCCCCCTTCTACTCATTAATAAATATTGATGTCCATTTTCCCATATATGTATCTGTTTATGTTTCGATTTCTCATATGATGGACTCTCAACTGATATATATGTTTTATGTTCAATCGATTTAACTGATTAATATAAATAGACATTTTTATATTGCAATATATTTGTTTTTTAGTGTTTATACTTGCAGGAAATAGTCCGACAATCTAAGTTGGATTGGAAGCTACAACAAAAGTGACAGAAAGAGAATAGGAAGTGCTTGGATCACAAGTAAGTTCCTCTATCTTTCCGCGTGTCTATTTACTCTTAGATAAAGCGTCTTCAAATTCTTTGATCCATTTTTCTAAATTCATAGCATCACATTTAGGGAATTTTATTTATCTGTAATTCACAATTCCGCATAACAAATTCGTGACTCCACTGGGTATTTTCCTTACCATTCCTGGTGTTTTTGCCTCTTCTTATCCACCTAGTAGCATCTACTATCAATTATTAGACTTTTGGATCAAAGAATTGCATTGGAAGTGTGTTCTGTAGCTTGAATTTTGAATCTCTGTTGCACCCAACGCACTGTTGGTCAAGACATAGTGCTTTGCATAGCACTGTCTCCCACTTAGGGGTGCTTTGCAACACACTGTCTCCCTTTAGAGACTGTGTTTCCCCCTTAGCCAACCAAATTCCCTTTGAATTTTTCATTTCCATCATACTCAGCCTTTTGTTTTTTGTGTTTTCAATTTTCTGATACCTCATACAGACCAGTGAATTTGCCTGATTCTTCCTCCTTTGAAAATTATGTTTGTTTAGTGTCTCTTTAAGTGTTTTTCTTTATCATTGACAAATAAAATTCAAAGTATTTTATTTATGCATTAGATCCATTTGTTTTCGTAAAGGAAATTGTCGTTAAATTCTTCATTTCCTATAGGAAAAATTGTAGTTCCATTCTTCATTTTTCCTAAAAGATGAATTGTTGATAAATTCATCGTTTCTCAAAGAAGAAAGCATTTGTTTTTTGTTGATCTGATGCATATAGTTTCTGTTTTGCATTCACATTAAGGTGACTAAAAAGAAAAACCTGCATTTTCATATAGTGAATTGTGTGTTTTGCATAGGAACAAGTTAGGAAAGTTGCATATTAGTTTGTGCTCTTTGTTGTTTTCTCTCAAAAATAATTGCTCTTTCTCTTTAGAAGCTAGGATTTTCATTGAAAAAGCTAAAATTTAAAGTTTTCTTATCATTTTAGTTTGAATTTTAGGAATTTCCATCACATCATAGTGGTGAAACTTGAAAGGATAATTTATAAACAAGATCAACTTAAAATTTACATTAGTTTACCTAAAAAAGAATGGAACCATAACGATAATATTTAGAAGGTCTAGGATAGTGACTTGTTCTGACTTCGTTAAACATAGCAATTGTCATTAATTGTTTGCGATACATTCCTAGTGTGATACCTCACTCCAAGTACACAAGTATATCGTAGCTCGTCCATGTACTTTCGGGTATATTGAGTGGTGTTATAGTACAAAAAGTATAAAGGGGTGCTCTCACTATGCAGTTTTGCATTAGACATCGCTAATACAGACTTGGGCCTCCACGTACCTTCGGGTATATTTGGGAGGAAAAATTTAGGTTGCTATCCATCCATAGTGAACCGAGTCAGCCGCCTTGTAAATTATGATACACCAAACACAAAATTCGGGGAGATTGCCTCCCCGTACTTCTTAGTTCTCCAGGAGGTATTCTGTAGTTCACAATTTCTTGGTAAACCTTTTGCCTAGAATTAACCTTTTATTTGTGTTTACTTGTTTTTGGTCATAAAAAAAATTAGTCATCGTGGACAAAGAACATCCCTTTCCCCATCGTTAGCGTAGACTTGCATTGAAACCACCTCTACCACTGGAAGCCATTTCTGGTCAGCGAAGGTGACATCGCTCTACCGAACCATTACCATCAGTACCTCTAGTGAAGCATCATCTTCACATATACCAGAGTCGGCACAAGTTCTTTCTACAAATCTTGGTTCATCTACTGTTGTCGAGACGGAGTCTCACAGATACTCATGGTTACAATCCATCCAATTAGTGAGACCATATCTCCTGAACCCGATGTTGTTCAACTGGACGTTAATCCAGATCCTGTCTCTTTTTTTCCAGAACATTTGCATCCAGAATTCGAATGACCGGAAGCTGTTCATGTATCTCTCGCCCCACAATATATTGTAGCCATTGAGTCTACCATATTGTGCAGTCAACCTCCTGAAATATAAGTTGGGCCTGATAGAAAAATCCTTCCACTTGTTTTAATTTCGATTGAAGAAATACCACAAGATGAAACCCATTTAACTCCAACTCATTTTGGGGTGGAGCTTTACCTATACGAGTCTTTTCCTAAATCACTTGCCTCTTCTTTTTTTGATCCTACGCCTATTCAATTTTCTGTTAATCCAATAGGGTATACATTTGGTCAAGTAACCATGCCTGAACTAACATCTTCGGCTGGACCATCTATTCCAATTGTGACAGAACCTGTTGTCGCTACCCTGTCATGTTCACAACTTCACTAGAGTCATATTTACATGGTGGTCCTATGGTCCCATCTGGTTATAAATCTTTATCTGGAATTTTATCTGGTGCATCTTCAAATCCATGTACTTCACCAATGTCATCAACTGGTATTCTAACTGGTAAACCTATAGTGAGTATTGAACAACTTGATCCTTTATATCCATCATCAGAGAAATATCAAGTTGGTCCATCTGGGTATATTCCATCTAGTACAATATCAATTGGACTCCTTGCATTTGGAGAACAATATTTTCCATTTTATTATACTCCTCATGCTAGGGGGTAGCCTATGGTCACCCATTTTGACAGTATTCCGTCATTATTTGGTCATCCTAATGTCAAAATGAATTTTTTTCAATGGTAACCCACTCTGCCTATCCAACCACAAACAATTGTACACTCGTATCAACTGGTTAAGACTGTTTCACCCACATCAACTCCACTTGTTAATACATATTCAACCCTGTTACAGACTCAAACTTTTGTACCTCAATCGTATTAGGCAGGTCCTTCAACTTAATACTATCAAGTATTGGGCCCTCAGACTCCAACTCCTTCGGCTCATTTACAACAACCACCTGTATCCGGAATCATTTATTCACAAGTTGGATTACCATATTATTGGATGTTGTAGCAACAACTAAGTTATACCTATCCTCAACCAAATCCAAGTTATCCTAATTTGTGTTATAACATTGGTGGACATACCCCTTGGCAGCCACAAGCGCAAATGCCACAACCTTCATTTCAACAATTATCGTACCTTATAGGTTTCGGAAAATATAATCCTCAAGTGTTTTCTTATAAAAAAAACCCCTATCTGGGTTACCAGCAATAGATTCCTTACGCTGGTGCTCAAAGGCCTGCTGCCAAAGAAATTCCATCATACCCTGGCTATGCTCAACCCGACCTCAATCGACAATCTCCCTTTGTTGCAACTTTAGAGTTACCAGATTTAAACCGGCTCAACAATGACCCAATCAACTATGCTCCTTGGTGGCTGGTGATACCTCATAAATTACCCTTGGATATTACTAAGTTCAATGGAAACTCTGGGGAAGACTCGTCAACTCATGTTATGACTTATCATTTGTGGTGTTAATCTAACTCCCTAAATGATGACTCTGTTGGACTACGTATTTTCTAGCATATGCTCATTGGTCGAGCTGCAAAATAGTAGATTGAGTTACCAAGAGATTCTTTTGATAATTTCATTGCCCTAGTTACTGTATTTTTGACCCACTTCCAGTTACCCATACGATATGAAACTGGAATGGAACTCTTGACTAATTTTAAAGAGACTAATGCTACTCACATTTTTGATCATATTCATGAGTGGCGTCATCATCATAGAATGATTAAGACATTCGTTCTTGATCAGCTCTTTGTTGACTGGTTCATTAAGCCCTTGTTACCATCTATAATTGAGGATGTGACTAAGGGTGGTGTCATCACTAAAGAGTAGGTCATTTCTCATGCCCAATATTTAGACTTGATTTATACTCAGTATGACATGCTCTATGATAAAATTCCCAACGCGCCGCAATTTAATTTTATTGTTCCTCCTTCATCAAAGGACTCTCATGCTAGAGATGGTATGATTGGTAATACAAGCAGACATCACACTACTGCATATAATCTTGCGCCTTCTTTTGAAATCCATACCGTGTCATCTGACAAGGGAAAAAGTGACAAGCAACCCAGAAGTAAGAAAAAAGGGAAATCAAAGAAAAAAAAATTTCTACCCCGCAGGAAAGATCATTTGATCAATCAGTTAGAAATCATAAACTTGGTCACCTTTTCATAATCTGTAATGAGGAAAAATTTGTTCAGGATTGTCCTCACCATGCTGAAGTCTCAAAAATGGTTAAGACCTCACATGCGTCAGTTGTGTTGAAAGATATTTTTCTACGGATCCAGCTTCTAGTTCCCAAGTGCTTATGCTATCTATCATGAAGTCATTGACAGATGTTTTGGTGTCAACGCGTAATAAATATTACGATAGTCAGGCTACTGATCAACCTACTACTTCTACCATGAACCCGTCCACTGAATCAATATCGCCACCTACTATTCCTGAATTGGAAATCAAGCCACCAAAAGGAGTCATTCATAAATCGACATTTAATCCTTGAGTGAGAGCTACTAAAAATTATAACATAGTCGAAGATTTGGCTCAATCCCCTTTAGCTATGTCAGTGCTTGAGGTGCTACAAAATTATCCCTTCTAGAAAGAGGCTTTGTAGTCAGTAATTAGTGGAATTTCTCTGATTGATTCTGATCTCATAGTATTTAATCATACGGGCTATGTGTCGTAATTACCAATATAATTGATATCCTCTATCCAAGTAAATGGTCTCAATTACCTTGTTCATCTTACTATTATTGATGAGGGATAATCTACGTGCATTATGTCTCTAAACTATTGGAAGTCACTTGGCTCTCCACGCCTATTAGTCATCAGTAATTTTTACCATCTGCAGATGAATAAATCTTGGTTATAGATTTCTAAAAACAAAATTCACTGAAAATTATGATTTTTAGAAATCTCATTGCCTTCATTATCCTTATGGAAAATTTTTCACTATTATACCATTTTCCCATTCCATAGTCACCCTGCCACTCCCAAAGGACTCCTTATGGGCTTGTGCCACTCATCTCCATCCTTTTTTCCAACCTATAACCTCATTACTTTGTTTTTCCTTTTCCCATCACTCCACTTCACATCTGGGGTTACTTATAAGCCTAGTCACTCCCATGTTCACTAGGTTCCTCAAACATTGATGGTCTAAAAACTATCTCTATAGGCTCTTTAGATAAATCAAGTACATTGGGATTTGGATCTTCAATACATCACTTTTTCAATATTTTTTTTACACTTAAAGACTCCAAGCCAATTTTTAATTAAAGAGCAGGTCAAAGGATCCTCCGAGTAGGTTAAATTAGGGTTTCATATGGTCTAAGATCAATCATTGGTTTTTCAGAGACTAATTTTCTTTGCTAGAATATGGTTCAGAGGTCTTGAAATGTTGAGGCATGGTTATTCAAGAAAATATATGAAAGTCTCCAAAGAAGATTACCTTCTGAAATTTCAAAATTCTGCTAAAGGTAAATGAGAACTTTGACACTTTTGCAGGGGTGTTAAAATGTCTATCAAAAGAAACTTGGTAGGTAGGAGGTTTGCTCCTAAGTTAAGACAACTCACATAAAATAAAGAGAACCACTTTTTCTTGAAGAGGATTAGGGTTTTTGAGCTTGATTGGGCCAACATTGTGCCAAGCAGGGATCAAATGCATAAATGACCATGGAGGAGGTACACCAAGAAGCCAAAACAACAAGAAAATTCTTTTAGAGATTATTGATAAAAAAGGAAAAAGGTGAGGTGAATTGGAGAGAAATGAATGAACTTGAAAGGGATATAGATAACTTAGAAGACAACACTGATAATTGTCTCCAAGCACTCCAGACACCTAGGGTTTTGGGGAAGTGGCCAAAGAAGGTGAAATGGTAAGTTTAAATCCATGATGACATCCAAGAAATTCTAAAGATGTCACTATTTGTAAATATTCCAAACTTGTCCCAAGAAGTTTGTCATGCTAAAAATGATCAAAAGATAGTTTGAGCTTCATGGTGCAAGTAACAAGATTGTGAAAGTGCCAGTGTGTGGAAGCATCCTAAAAATTTTCCAAGCTCAACCTGTCATGCCTAAATATTAGTAAGAAAGGTGAAGCCAAGGTTTTTAGTCACCTGCCAAACATAAGATGATTTGAGCTCCAAGGTAAGAACAAAAGAAGTTTTGGAGATACTACAATTGTGTAAGTTCTTGAAGTTGTCAAAAGTGAATTTAGCATGCTTCAAAGATCAAAGGTAAGATCCACTTCAAGGTTCTCATAACACCTGCTAGGTGAAAGTAGTAAAGGACATAAAAATGCCAAAGAAATTCAACTTTGTGACTCAAGAAAAATTTACAGAACAAGGATGTAAAGAGTATTAGAAAGAAAGGTAAAATTAGTGTTTTTAGGCATCTGCAAATCAGAAGTGGCCAAAGAAAGTAAGAAGCATGGTTTGAACTTTATGATGCAAGAAAGAGAGGGCTTTAAGGGTACTACCATAGGAAATCCTCCCAGAGGTACTTTAATGAGATTATCATGACAAAGTGAAAAAAGGGGAAGTCAAATTCCTCCTTTTAGAAAACCTAGATACAAACAGTGAAAATTTGTTAGTAAGGAAAAAGTGAAAAAGATAAGTCCAGTATTGTAATGGAAGCCACAAAGGTTTTTGAAGTAGCCTCTATATAAAAAACATCCTGAGACTGTTAAAAGAGAATTCATCATGCCTCACAAAGCAAGAGCTCAAGTCAAGTCAAAAGAGCATTAATGAAAGACATGAAAAAGGTTTTAGACATTAGGAAAGCGGTTTGTGAAGATAAATTAGATAATTTTCCTATAAAAGGTCCTTTCAACACTCCAACAACTCATTGTGTACTTGTAAGGTCATCAGAGCATTCAGAAGAGGAAACTGTGAGTTTTTCTGGGTTAAAATTGGCTAAGTGTTGAGGGGCTACGTGTCTGGAGTCGGTCGCTATGCCCCTAGCTGTTCCACCTGTGTATTTTTTCAAAGTGTTGGATGCCTGGAAAAGAAGTGCACACTTGCCTAATTTTCCCGATAGGCCTGACAAAGAACCTTGGCACTGCGCGCCTAGCACAAGGTGTTGCGCCTTTTCCCGACTCGACTCATTGGTTCCCTGGGCGCTATGCGCTTCGCCAAGAGGGCCTCCTACACCAAATCAACTCAAAAAACCATTAAAATTGCCTCCAAGGTGTCTTCAAGCGCTGGCGAGGGTAACTACATGAAATTAGCCCTCTTTCAAGTATTTGGTCATCATTTAATTGAAATAAGGAAATCCTAATTTTCATGCTTAAACATCACTGTTCAAAAAATTTCTCCATCTGCATGCCAAGAAGACCAGTGATAAACAGAGGTTAAATTATTAGAAGTTATTCACTCACCTAAGGTTGTGCCTACACTCACTCCATTCACCAAATTAGTCCCCTGCATTACAAAAATATTGAAAAATTCATTGCCTTCCTTCATATCCATTTGCAATCAGTGCATTATGGTGTTGTCAAAGAAGAATTGTAACAAGCAGCTGAGGTTGTCCTTGAGTTTTTATTCTCATTCATATTCCTATACCCTTACCCTCACTCACCCATCGATATCATTCAATTGCAAAGACTTCCATTCCTCCATCCCTTCATCTCATTTCTATTGTGCAGTCCTAGGGTTTTGTTCAAAACAGAGTGATCAAAATGTCAAGGGAAGGTGACAGTGATAGTGGCGAGGAAGGCCAAATGCCAAGGAGGATTCAACACAAGGGTGGAAAAATCAATAGGTTTGAAACCCTCAACACCTTAGAGCAGATGGCCTCTCCCATGACTGTATCATGTTTCTAGCATGTGGGATATTATGATTTTTGTGAAAGGATACAACAAGTGCAAAACCACCCTGAGTTAACTATGCTCTTCATACTTAACTTGCATGAGAAACAAGTTAACCTTGCAGGAGTAAACTTTGAGTTGTCTTCTGATGCTTTTTCCAATGCCATTGCGATACCTAGTGTAGGGGAGAAATGGTTCAAGTAGGCCAATACTTACATAAGCTACTATGAACCCTTCCTAAAACCTAGATACAAAGACAACTGCAAATCCATTTTTCCTTTCTCACATTTGATGGAGAGATATGCACCTTTGATGAGAATTATCATGAAATATTTTACATGTCAGGGAAGGTTCTCCCATTAGGATACCGATGCACTTTACTAGGGTTAGGATGCTACATATACCCTACTACCTCTACATAAGCATTGACAAGATGTCCTATATTGTACAGAATGGAGATTTCCCTCAGCAGAGGAAAATATTATTTCATCACTCTTTGATTAAGATGGTTGTGTTGCATCAATTTCAGTAGAAGGGCATCCCATGGGAGGTTTTCATTGCCCATGAAGTGTTAACCAATCCAAAATTCCATCCTCAACAAAATATGCCTTCATCATCTCATCCTCCTGTCCCTACTCCTCCATCATCTCCTACTGAACATGTTTCACCACCTACACATATTCCTTCACCTCAAGACAACCCTCCTTCATCACCCTCTCACAATGCATCAAAAAATGAGGGAAGTGAAAATGAGAAATAAAATGTAACTCAAGGAGAAGGTAATGATGAATCAAGCAATAATCAAGAAGAAAACAACAAAGAAGAGGGTAGTGAGGATGATGAAAATAACACTGATGACAGTAAGGAGGATATTAGCAGTGAGGCAAAGGTCAGTGATAAGGTAGAGAGCATGGAAATAGAAGTTATTGATGATGATGGAGATGATAATAGCAGTGGAACAAAGAGACAAGATGACAATGAGGTAGATAATGATGAAACACAAAGCAGTGAAGATGAGGAAGATGAGGCTGATGTCAGTGAGGAAAACAACAGTGTAGAAGACAGTGAGGATGCACAAAGAAATGAAGAAGATACCCATGAGTCAGAAAATAGTGAGGCTCATGATAGTGATGAAGGCAGTGTAGAAAACAGTGAGGAAAAGAGCCATGAATAAATTAGTGAGGAAGATATCAGTCAAGATAATAAAAATGAGGCTAATACAAATGAGGCCAATATCAGTGAGATAGAGGATGTCAGTGCAAGGGAAAGCATCATAGAAAAAATCAATGATGTCAGCATGGAGGATATCAGTGATAAGGCAGAGAGCATGGAAACAGAAGGAAATGATGATGTTGGCAGTGAGGAGGCACATGGAAGTGAACATAATGATAGTATGTCAAAAATCCATGGTGATTGTTGTGGCTCATTTGCAATATCCTTTATATCTTTTATTTTAATTTTCAGAAATTAAAAAAAAATAGAAAACTACCAAAAAATATGTTAAAGTATTAAAGTTTCATATACTTTATCATAAAAATATATCTACTCATTATAGTAAAGTTTAAAGTTTAAATAATTTAAAGTCATTTTGGAAGAGGGTCCCAGTTCAAATATTAAATATCGAGAATTTTGGGGAGCAGGATTTGATGATTTGTTGAATGGTGAATAAAAGGCTCAATCCGCAGGCACTTTCAACACAGGGTTTAACATGGAGGGTGCCTCCGAAGTTGATTGTGTTGACTATGGAAATAATCCAGATGAATGGTTGAGATTGACTGAGGGGCACAAGCCAAATAAGTCCTTTGTACATCGAGGCCTCCCACAGTGACGTATGCTGCCAAGTTGGTGATAGTTGTATTCCACGTCAGAATTTCTTAATGGTATTTTGGGCACGTCTTATCAACATTTAATTTCAAAGCCCGTGCCACCTATTTAAGGGGAATTATCATTCTTTCTAAATTTATTGTTGGTTATTTTGTGTTTGAAGTTTTTCTGTGTTGCGTCTTTTTCAATCTTCTATTACCCTGTCAATTATTGGTCACCCTGTCAATTGTCTACCATCCTAAAGTTGAACTATGGCTAAATGCTCATCCTTTTTAGGTTCTTCCAGTCACATCCCTCTCAGGGATACCGAGAGGGATATGCAGGACACATAATGTTCCCTTGACCACCTTTTTTTTTATCAGCAAGTCCTCCTAAATGATAAGACTTCTCCAATTTACATCGCCATGGAAAAAATTAGTGTGTTGTCTACATGTATCCTAAAAACTCATATTTTTCCCGAATTTATCTATTGGCTAGTGTCTTTTATGTACCTTGGGAAATTTTTCGTAATGAATTGTCAAGGGGGAAATTTTCTGCAAGTGTCAGCCCAATTAATTCACCAAGCTATATGTTACCCTGAGTCAGAGTCGTATGTCCAATTCTCTGATGATTCCTTGATAGCATATTATGACAGTCTTGTAGGTCAGAAATTTAATCAATTCATTTATTTTCTGAAGCCAAATACATAGCAGTTTGTACCTGACAGTAAAGAGTTCCCTATGGAGGTTTTCGATATTGAAGTCAAGCCAATGCTAAGCTACATTGCAAATATTTTGGGAAAGGATGATGACAATACAGTGGACAAGTCAGTTCTGTGAATGTTCACCATAATCATGAAGCCAGGAGTGGTGTTGGATATTCCATCTTATTGGCATGAAGTTGTTAACTCTCAACTCATGAGCTTATCATTAACAAGTTCATTCAGGTTTCCCTCACTTATTGTTTACTTATTTTTATATAAAAATGTATAAGAATTCATGCATCTGGGGTTAAACATTATGGCTATGAATAAGAGAAGACAATCAATGATATTTTGGACAGATATAGTGAGAAAATAATAGAATGAGGGTGGTTTGTTTGATTTTTCTGGTCATTTTATGTCTACTGCATATAAAGTTTTGAATGGAAGTTCTCCCCCTTGTTTTTTTCCCAAACCTCAGGAGTTCTTGCATTTGGGACAAATTGTAAGTTTGTTGATTCGTTTGTTTTTGAAGATTATGCTGAAATTAGACTTTATGGAGCTAGTGTAAAACCTTATAGGCTTCTTGTATTTGTGCCTATGAGATTATTCACTCTGGAGTTCATTAGTCAAAGTTTAAACGTTGACCAAATACACTTTGCACCTATGAAGAAAGGTCATATGTTCAAATTTCCAATGACTGTGGGTCCCTTTATAGTTAATACGAGACAATAAATTGATGAAGGCACTAAGATGTTAGATGAAATGCACCTACTCTTAGGAGAGAAGTGGGATTATGATCCTCACAGTGTCATTTCTAGTAGAAGAATTGAAAATGGATATTCAACCTTCATTCATAATAGCAGACCTAATCTATAAAAAGAGGCAAGTAAAGGTGTTGTGGTTTCAGTGAACTCAAATGTTCAGACTCCTATCATATCATAAAAATCAAATAAGAGAGGTAAAGAGGAAATGGTTGATTCAGAGGACAAAGAATAGAGGGTTGAGAAGAGAGAAAAGTTCAATGAAGAGTCTGTAGATACTCAACCTGGTTTTTAATTACAATTGGGAGATGAAAAAAATGTCCCTACTTCACCCAGGAGGCATGAGAGCACTTAGGAACAATGCCTCTAATTAAAAAAATGTTTTCCCAGATTTCATAGAGAAATCAGAAGATGAAGGCAAGCATGGAGGCTCATGCTGAGTACCAGATAACTCCATACCAAACATGACTTTTAACTGCAATGGATATTGAAAAGGATCAGTTCAAAATTTCCCTTTCTCATCCTTCTGATATGTCTATTGGTTCTTCTAATAATTTTAATACTGTGAATTTGACAGTAGATGTGAATAATATTCTATTACTAGACAAAGTGAATCTACACATGCAAACAGATCAACTGATTGTGAATGACTTAACAAAAATTAATGCAATGGCACTGAAAGCAGAGAATATGCTTCAAAAGGTGATAAAGCAGTTGAAGTTAGAGAAGGCCAATTCCAGGGCTTTGACATCACAGAACGAAGAGCTCAAAAATATCATAGTGAAGATTGGAGTAGATCCCAATGACAGGTCTGTTGTGCAGAAGCTTCTCGAAAGTGCCGAATCAGAAATATCTGTACTGAAGAAAAAATTGAAATTGCCTATAGGAGAACATTCCATGGAAGCAGAGGTTGCAATGGTGGAAAATGAGAAAGAAAAAATTCTTCAGAAGCTCATGCAAAAGGAAGAAGAAGTCACTAAATTAAAGAAAACTTCACTGTCATTGAAGAACCATATTGAATTTCATACTTGCACTTGTGTTTTTCCATCAGGTAGTGAAGATCCATCAACACAAATATCTCAATTAACCACTGAATTGCAGATGGAAGAGAGAGATCGAAAAATATCACAAGAAGATTTAGAAATAGCACTGAGGGAGAAGTCAGTAAATACAAAACAGACTACCAAATTGATGATGCTGAGATTAAAAATCTAAAATAAAAATGGAAGGGAAATATATCCTCAATACAGGCTGAGGATATCATCTAGAATGATATTATTGCAGAAATGAAGACAATCTGGGATTTTCTGACTGTGGTTGCAGAAGAAAAAAGTATTATCGAGTAATTTGAAGAACAAGTCATGGAAGACAAGCGAAAAACAATTAATAGGGCCATTTGGGCAAGAAAGTTCATTAATTTCCTTGATTCCAAAATAGATTAGGAATTTGAAGAAAATGAAATCAAAGACAGGATTTTATATGATGTGGAAATCAATAAAATGATTGTCAAAAATCATTTCAGGAAGTCTACAGAAAAGAAGTTGATTGAGCTTAAGGAAACAGTGAACCAATTTGATAAAATATTTGATAAAATAGCAAGAGCAGGTTTACCATCATGCTAGGGTCTTGGAGGTGGTTTGTTATCATGGAATTCTTATGAACCATTACTAGTGTTGGCAAAGAGCAAGGTAGATAGTACTCATGAAAAGAATTATATTCTTAAAGGATTAATAGTGATCAATCTCCTTCAAAGAAATTTTCAGCTGTCGTGGTTAGTGAAAACTTTGTTTGCATAGAAGCCATATTTCAACAAAATTACTGCTTTCATATTGGAGTATCACAAGTTGGTTCATTCACCCAAGACAAACATTGATATATAGAAGAAATGCAGAGCCTCGATGACAGATTTACCAAAGGACCCCTTGACTTCAAAGAGGGATAAACCAACCAGTCAAGGAAATGTAGCAGCGTCGTCATCAATTCACATTCAACATATAGATTAGGATTTTAATTTCATGTTATTTTACTCTTTAAAAGAGAATGTAATTGTAATAAGACATTTTGAGGACATGTAACAGAAAGTTGACAAAGTCCTAAGTAGTTGAAGTAGTTAGGATCAGTTAAAGCAGTTACAAACTGCTTTCTATTATATTTAATGAGATGAACAAGAAAGAAAGAAGTTTCGAGTTTTGGACCTTCAGACTGCAATTTTTGTACTCAGATTTCAAACGATTAATGAATGAAAAGCAAGTTTCTGCCATTTGTTGATGTTGATGTGTCTTCTAGTTTACATTGTGTACTTTTCATCTTTGAATAAATGAAGTAATGAAGTTGTAGGTCTCTTTTTACTTGTGTAAATAAGAGTTAAAATCCTTAATAGGCACTCCTTCATTTTAACTGTTTCTTTCCTTATAATTCTTTTGGAGTTTGAGGTGATATATTCTGTACAACAACATATTAGTTTGGGATTCTTTCTTACATGTTCTTTTGATAATTCTATTCTATATCAGTAGATAATAACATTGTGGGACATTCATTGTATTTGATCTTTGAGGGTTTAATGATAAATATTTGAAGGTGATTAAAAAAAGACCAATATTTCTGTAACATAACTATATAAATTTCTTAAGCACATATTCCTTCATCACAGCTAAGGGATTGTCTCTTAAGGTACAACATTTTTGGCGTCGTTGCCGAGGATAGAAGAAGCAAAGTTCTTTCCCTGGGTTTTGTTAATATTTCCTCTGGTTGTTCAGAGAGAAAGAAATATCAGGCTGTGTTTTATTTCATAAATTCTGGTGTATAAAAGGCCACATACGAGGTCAGATTCCTCTCAGAAGAAAGTTCCCATTCTTTCATATCCTGAAAAGTTGGTTTCTAAAAATGGCCAAAAATCAAGAACGGTTTCTACACCTGATGCTACACTTCCTACACTAGGCAACAGTTCCCATACCCTTTCATCCAAGAATATTTCCCAGAAATACATTTTCTCGGAACAAGAATCCTCGTCCCCACATATTCATTTCCAATAACCAAAGTTAGAAGAACAATATTTTGAGTCTGTTTCATTTACATTTACAGAAACTCAGCCTAATACAGTTGCCAGTTCTTCTGCTATTGTTCATCAACCTCTTTCCATATCAGTTGTTTCACCTTATCCATCCACATCTACAACTGGTATACAAACCCTACCTACTCAAGCAGCAGTTAATCAAGGCATAAACATGGCAGCCCCTGTTCCTACTTTTTTGATGAATATATATGCACCATTAAATATCCTACAACCAATGAATGAAATGCTTCAGGAATACCTAAAATTTCTTCTTAGATTTACTGGTGAAGATGAAATAACTGCAAAACAACACTTGCCTTTGTTTTTCACTTTTGCTGAAAATTTAAATGTTGAACACCTTGATGTAGTAATGAGACTTTTTTTACAGTCACTAAATGGAGAGGCAAGAAAATGGTTTAAAGAATTACCAAATGGCTCAATTAATGATTTGGATGAATTATAAAGACAAATCATCTAATTATGGGGTGAAAAGAGAGATCATGGTTATTCATTGACAGAGTTTAATGCTATTAAGAAAAATTCTAATGAAAGCATGAATGATTTCATTAAAAGATTTAACATATTGTAAATAGTTTTCCAACAGAAATGAAACCCCCTCCTATTGGAGCAATAGTTGTTTTTGCTGGAGCATTTGTATCAGATTCTAGTTTCACTTTGAGAGATAGAAGGTCTTCTACTCTTGAAAAAATCCAAATGGATGCTTTAGAGATTGAAGCAAACATGATTGTTACTAGAAAAGCACAGGAAAAGCAGACAGTTCAAGATAAAGGTAAGGATAAAGAAGATTCATCTTAGGATCATAGGATTGATGACATGACTAAGGTCATGAAGAACTTGTCAAATAAATTGGTAAAGATGGAATTGGATAATAAGAAACCTGCACAACAAAACATAGGTGTTTTTAATCCACAGTTCAGAAAGCAACCCTTGTATATTTTGTAGAGGGGAAGAGGAGACTAGGATCAAGTTCAAACACCCTTATATATAGAAAAAACACCTTCACAGTCTACTGAGGATGATCAGAAATAGGTTGAAGATCAAATATCTTCTGTTTATATTGAAGATGATGAGGAGGAAGAAGAAAAATGTGAAGAAGAATCCACAGAAGCTAGTGTGTCATTTGATCACGAAGAGATGGATGACTATTGTAAACAATTCACTGATTTTATGCAAGCAGAGTTGCATAAGAAGTATGACTTAAGATCAAAAAAAGAGATTGAGAACCCAAGATGATGAGGAAAAAGAACCAGAGCCGGTTCCTTCTCTAATGGTGACTCCACAACCAAAGAACTTAGTAAAACAATCAAACAAGGGGAAACAACCTATAAATTCAGAGAGTACAAATTAAAAACAAGCCGAGGCTTCCCAAAATAAGTCAATTGATTCAAATATTTTGGAGAATATTGTTACTATACCTAAGAAAAATACTAATTCTAAAAAGAATCAAGAAGAACCTAAAAATATTATTAAACATAATCAGGCTTTCAGTCTTTCCAAAGAATTATAAAAGATAAAAATTCAAGTACCTTTGCTTGAATTAGCTAAGACACCTCGTTATAAGAAGGAAATTGCAGATTTTATTAATCTGTCTCAATCTGATGATATTGGGGATACTGTGAATTTTGAAGAAGAAAATCCAGTAGTCACTTTTGGACTACATATTAAAGAGGTATATTCTTCTATTCCTCCATTTTATATATCGGTATTGCTTCATGATTTCATTTTGCATAATTGTATGTTACATTCTTATGCATGACATAATATTATGCCATTATCTGTGATGAAAGAATTAAATTTACAAATCACTAAGCCCTATAGAGACCTTTATTCATTTGATTCAAAAAGGGTGAAGTGTGTTGGGCTTATCAAAGACATGGTTGTATCCCTGGCTCAAATTCCAGCCAAGAGTATCATGATGGATGTAGTAATGGCAGATATTCCAGCTAGATTTGGTATGTTGTTGTCCATATCTTGGGGGGGAAAGCTTGGTGGTGTCTTAAAATTGGATTTTAGATATGAAATCATTCATGTATTCAATGGGGAGGAAAGAATTTTATACAGAGAAACCAAATTTGTTAAGACTACCACAAAGAAAGATGTAGGAAATTCCCCTATCTATGGTCAAGAGAAGGAGGATCTCTCTTGTTTCATGTTGCATGAAGATGCAGAATTTGCTGAAGACTCACAAAAGCATCTCTCTTCAGAAATTGTACATAAGGAGATGGATTCAAATAAAATTTGGAAGTGTTATTTCGATGGTGCCTACTCAAAGGATGGCACAGGAGATGAGTTTTTATTCATATCTCCAGAAGGTAATATTTTACCTTTTTCTTTTAAGCTTGAATTGGAATAAACCAATAATGTAGATAAGTATGAAGCATTGATTTTGAGTCTACAAACTGCAAAAAAAATGGGGAATTCAATGTATTTTTATTTTTTGTGATTCTGAGTTAATTGTAAGACAGATCAAGAATTTGTGTCAAACCAAACATCCCAGATTAAGGTCTTATAGAAATGTAGTGTGGGACCTGATTGAAAATTATTTTGAAGCCTTGAATATTAAGTTTATTCCAAGAGAAGAAAATAGAGTGGCAGATTCCCTAGCAGTTGCAACCAGTACATTTAAGCCACCCATTAATCCAAGACTGAGATATGAGATTGAGTTGAGGCATAGACCTTCAATTCCTGATAATGTAAATCATTGGTAGGTTTTTGAGGATGATGAGCAGATCAATCATTTTTTAACAATGATTGGAAATTTTGAAGATAGTGAAATAGATCAAGAAAGTGAGAAAACTGATCAGAATGATGTCTTGAAAAACCTGAAGCAGTCAATAGGTGATCAGAAGATAATTCAGTTGAAAGATAATACATTTCCCAGAGGTTTGGTTCCTCTTGAAATATTTTTCGATGCAAATGATGTAGCAATAAAACAGAAAAAAGTATCTCATGATGGTGAAATGGAATATTGTAATTTAGGAACTCAACAGGAGCCCAAGATGGTTAAGTTGTTCAAACGAGTTCCTAAGGGTTATAAAGAAAGGTATGTTGATATTTTCAAGAAATATATGGATGTGTTTGCATGGTCCTATGAATATTTAAAGACATATGATTTAGACATTATTCAACATAAAATACCATTAAAAGATGGGGTTAAGCCACATAGGCAAAAACTCAGGCAAATTAATCCACTGTTACTTTCCCCAATTGGAAATGAAGTGAAGAAGCTGTTGCAAGAAAAAATTATAGCCCCACTTAGATACTTAGACTGGGTTTCTAATCTGGTTCTTGTCGAAAGGAAGAATGGAGAGATAAGATTATGTGTTGATTTCAGGAAATTGAACAGATCTTCCCTAAAAGATAATTATCCTTTGCCAAAGATGGATTATGTTCTACAAAAAGTAACTGGAGCTCATAGGCTATCCATGGTTGATATTTACTCTGGGTACAACCAATTAGCTATTGAAAAGGAAGATTAGAAGAAAATAGCTTTTTACCACACCATGGGGAACATTCATGTATGCCAGGATGCCATTTGGTCTCATGAACATAGGGGCTACTTTCCATAGAGAAATGGATATAGCATTTGTGGGTGACAAATTTGTAGTCATATATTTGGATGTTGTGACTACTTTTTCAGGTTATGATGACGAGCACTTGGAGCATCTGCAGAAGGCTTTCCTGAAATGTAGGAGGTTTGGGTTATCATTGAATCCTAAAAAATATTTGTTTTCTTTGGGGGAAGGTAAGTTGCTGGGACATATAGTTTCAAATCAGGGGGTGAAAATTGATATAGCAAGAGTTGAGGCTATACAAACAATCCCATTACCTAGAAGTAAGAAAGATATCCAAATATTTCTAAGGAAAATTAATTTTCTAAGGAAATTTGTCCCAAATTATGTTGAGATTGTCAGAAGCATAACAGATATGTTGAAGAAAAATGCTGAAGTGAAATGGGACAAAGATGCAAGAGAATCTTTTTCCAGGATTAAAGAGGTTCTTCAAGAAGCTCTAGTTTTGATCAGCCCAGATTATCAAAATCCTTTCCAAATATTTTCATTTGCATCACCTTCTACTATTGCTGCTGTGTTGCTACAAAAGAATGAAGAAGGAAAAGAGAAACCTGTAGCATTTTTCAACAAAGTTCTTAGATATGCAAAACTTAAATACAATATTTTGGAGAAACATATATATTCTTTAGTTAAATCATTGAAATATTTCAGGATTTATGTACTTCATTCTCAAATATTAGCATATGTGCCCAACTCAGCTGTAAAATATGTGCTAGTTCAAAGTGATGTGGAGGGAAAAAGAGGAAAATGGATTGCTAAAATCCAAGAATATGATTTGGATATTAAGCCTACTAAGTTGGTAAAAGGACAGGGCCTGGAAAAATTGCTCACAGAGTCTAATTTTCAAGCTCTGGGAATTAATCTGCTTGCACCCTTAGATGAAGTTGTTGATGAAACAAGTCAAAGTAGCACAAAATTGGCAATCAAATACAAATTTCTCTCCTTTGATTGGTATAAGGAGATTATTCACTATTTTTGATTTTTCTCTTATCCTCCCTCAATAAACAAAAAAAAGTACAGAACTCTTAAACTCAATGTCAACCTTATGTTATAAGTTATGATAAATTATATTGGAAGGATCTTGTTGGTGTTTTGTTGTTCTGTTTGATAGAAGGAGAATAAATGGAAGTTATTAAAGAGTACCATGAATGTATGTGTGGGGGCCATTATAGCTGGAAGTTTACTGCTCATAAAATTCTCAAATAAAGTTTTTACTGCCCTTCCTTATTTGCTGATGTATACACAGTGGTTAGAAGTTGCCATAAATACCAATTGTTTGCAGAGAAGAATAACTACCAGAAAAGCAAATGATATGGTAGTAATGATATGGTGGAGGCAATAACTACCAGAAAAGCAAATGATATGGTAGTAATGAAATTTCTGGAAGAGAAAATCTTCAACAGGTTTGGATGTCTAGTGAAGATTGTAACAAACAAAGCTCAGGTATTCAACTCAATCAAATTCATTAATTTTTTTCAAACATATAATGTTATCTTGTCTCATTCTACAGCATATCATCCTCAAGGGAATGGGCTAGTTGAATCTTCCAATAAGACAATGGTGAAGATTTTGAAGAAAAAAATTAATGAGAATCAGAAGAATTGGGATTCTAAGTTGATATTTTCTCTTTGGGTAGTAAGGATTACTACTAGAAGATCTACTGGTAAGTACCCTTATGAATTAGTGTATGGTATTGAAGCTTTGTTTCCCACTTAGCTAGCTAGAACAATAATTTCTTCTCTTCAAGAAACACAAGAATAACCCAATGCATTGATAAGAAGGCTAAATAAGGTGATAGAATTGAGTGAGTAGGAATAAAGTCAAGGAGAACTTGGTCACATATCAGGAGAAAATGAAGTCCTTTTTTGATAGGAAGGCAAAGGAGATTCTTTTCCATACTGGAGATTTGGTATTAAGATGGGATAACAAAAGAGAAGAAAAAGGAAAGCATGGTAAGTTTGACCCTCTCTGGTATGGCCCATACAAGATTATTGAAGCCAGATCAAATAACACTTTTATGCTAAAGAATCTTGATGGAGAAATAGTAGAACTGCCTGTGAATGGGAAGTATCTAAAGCATTATTTCCAGCATTGAAATATGATGGTTCACCATTGTATTGTTATTCGGTTTCCTTCATTGTAAATTTTTCATCAAGCAGTATTTGACTCCATGCCCAAGGTGAAGGCACTAATCTGCGGTTCTTATTGTTTCGTGGAAAAAACACTATCCCCAGGTGGAGCCATATGTTGTGGCTCATTTGCAATATCCTTTATATCCTTTATTTTAATTTTCAAAAATTCAAAAAAATAGAAAACTACCAAAAAATATGTTAAAGTATTAAAGTTTCATATACGTTATCATAAAAATATATTTGCTCAATATAGTAAAGTTTAAAGTTTAAATACTTTAAAGTAATTTTGGAAGCGGGTCCCAGTTCAAAGATTAAATATCGAGCATTTTGTGGAGCGAGATTTGATGATTTGTCGAATGGTGAATAAAAGGCTCAACCCGGGGGCACTTTTAGCGTAGGGGTTAACATGGAGGGTGCCTCCGCAGTTGATCGTGTTGACTATGGAAGTAATCCAGATGAATGGTTGAGATTGATTGTGGGAGCATAAGCCAAATAATTCCTCCATACCTTGACGCCTCCTGTAGTGAGGTATGCTTCCAAGTTGGTGACAATTGCATTCCACGTCAGAATTTCTTAACAGTCTTTTGGGCACATCTTATCAACATTTAATTTCAAAGCTCGTGCTACCTATTTAAGGGGAATTCTCATTCTTTCTAAAGTTATTGTTGGTTAGTTGGTGTTTTAAGTTTGTCCGTGCTGGATCTTTTTCAATCTTTTGTCACCCTGTCAATTGTCTACCATCCTAAAGTTGAACTATGGCTAAACGCTCACCCCTGTCCGGTTCTTCCAGTCACATCCCTCTCATGGATACCGAGAGGGATATCCAGGACACAGATTGTTCCCTTGAACACCTTTCCTTTTATCAGCAAGTCCTCCTAAATGATAAGACTTATCCAATTTACACCACCATGGCAAAAAAAGGTGTGTTGTCTGCATGTATCCCAAAAACTCATTTTTTTCCTGAATTTATCTATTAGATAGTGTCTATTATGTACCCTGGGAAATGTTTCATAATGAATTGTCAAGGGGAAAATTTTCTGTAAGTGTCAGCCCAATTAATTCGCCAAGCTATATGTTACCCTGAGTCAGAGTCGTATGTCCAATTCTCTGGTGATTCTTTGATAACATATTATGAAAATCTTGTAGGTCAGGAATTTAATCAATTAATTTATTTTATGAAGCCAAATACAAAGAAGTTTGTACCTAATAGTAAAGAGTTCCCTATGGAGGTTTTTGATATTGAATTCAAACAAGTGCTAAGCTGCATTGCAAATATTTTTGGAAAGGATGATGACTGTATGATGGACAAGTCATTTTTGGGAATGTTCGCCATGATGATGAAGCCATGAGTGGTGCTGGTCATTCCATATTATTGGCAAGAAGTTGTTAACTCTCAGCTCATGAGCTTATCATTAACAGGTTCATTCAGGTTTCCCTCACTTATTTTTTACTTATTTTTATATCAAAATGTAGAAGAATTCATGCATCTGGGGTTAAACATTATGGATATGAATAAGAGAAGACAAGCTGTGATATTTTGGACAGATATAGTGAGAAAAGAACAGAATGAGGGTGGTTTGTTTGATTTTTTTGGTCATTTTATGTCTACTGCATAAATTTTTTTGAATGGAAGTTCTCCCCCCTGTTTTTTGCCCAAAGCTCAAGAGTTCTTGCATTTGGGGACAAATTGTAAGTTTGGTGATTCGTTTTTTTTTTAAGATTATGCTGAAATTAGACTTTATGGAGCTAGTGTAGAACCTTATAGGCTTCTTGTATTTGTGCCTATGAGATTATTCACTCTCGATTTCATTATGAAAATTTTAAACGTTGACCAAATACAATTTGTGTCTATGAAGAAAGCTCATATGTTCAAATTTCCAATGACTGTGGGTCCCTTTATAGCTAATATGAGACAAGAAATTGATGAAGCCACTAAGATGTTAGATGAAATGCACTTTTTGTTAGGAGAGAAGTGAGCTTATGACCCTCATAGTGTCATTTATAGTAGAAGAATTGAAAATGGATATTCAGCCTTCATTCATGAGAGCAGACCTGATCTAGAAAAAGTGGCAAGTAAAGGTGTTGTGGGTTCAATAAAATAAAATTTTCAGACTCATGTCATATTATAAAAATCAAATAAAAGAGGTAAAGAGGCAATGGCTTATTCAGAGGATGAAGAACAGAGGGCTAATAAGAGAGAAAATTTCAATGAAGAGTCTGTAGATACTCAACCCGGTTTTTCATTACAATTGGGAGATGAAAAAAATGTCCCTGCTTCACCCAGGAGGCATGAGAGCACTCAGGAACAAGTGCCTCTACTTAAACAAATGTTTTCCCAGATTGGATAGAGAAATTAGAAGATGAAGGCAAGCATGGAGGCTCAAGCTGAGTACCAGATAGCTCCAGACCAAACAAGACTTTTAACTGCAATGGATCTTGAAAAGGATCAATTCAAAATTTCCATTTTTGATCCTTCTGATATGTCTGTTGGTTCTTCTAATAATTTTAATACTGTGAATTTGACTGTAGATTTGAAGAAAATTCCTTTGCTGGATAAATTGAATCACCACATGCAAACAGTTCAACTGATTGTGAATGACCTAAAAAAAACTAATGCAATGGTGCTGAAGGCATAGAATATGCTTGGAAAGGTGTTAAAGTAGTTGAAGTTAGAGAAAGCCAATTCCAGGGCTTTGACAACCCAGAACTAAGAGCTCAAAAATATCATAGTGAAGATTGGAGTAAATCCCAATGACAAGTCTACTGTAAGAAGCTTCTGCAAAGTGTTGAATCAAAAATATATATATTGAAGAAAAAATTGAAATTTCCTATAGGAGAACATTCCATGGTAGTAGAGGTTGCAGAGGTGGAAAATGAGAAAGAAAAACTTCTTTAGTATCTCATGCAAAAGAAAGAAGAAGTCACTAAATTAAAGAAAACTTCACTGTCATTGCAGAACCATATTGAATTTCATACTTGCACTTGTGTTTTTCCTTCAGGTAGTGAATATCCATCAGCACAAATATCTCAATTAACCACTGAATTTCAGATGGCAGAGAGAGATCGAAAAAGAGCACAAGAAGATTTAGAAATAGCACCGAGGGAGAAGTCAATAAATACAAAACAGACTACCAAACTGTTGATGCTGAGATTAAAAATGTCAAATAAAATTTGAAGGGAAATATATCATTAATACAAGCTAAGGATATCATCTGGAATGATATTATTGCAGATATGAAGAAAATATGGGATTTTCTGACTGTGGTTGCAGAAGAAAAAAGTATTATCAAGGAATTTGAAGAACAATTCATGGCAGACAAGCATAAAAAAATTAATAGGGCCATTTGGGCAAGAAATTTCATTAATTTCCTTGATTCCAAAACATACCAGGAATTGGAAGAAAATGAAATCAAAGACAAAATTTTATATGCTGTGGAAATCAATAAAATGATTGTCAAAAATGATTGCAAGAAGTCTATAGAAAAGAAGCTGATTGAGCTTAAGGAAGCAGTGGACAAGTTTGATAAATTATCTGATAAAATAGCAACAACAGGTTTACCATCATGCTGGGGTCTTGGAGGTGGTTTGTTATCATGGAATTCTTATGAACCCTTACTAGTGTTGGAAAAAATTAAGGTAGACAGGTCTCATGAAAAGACTCAAATTATTAAAGGAGTAATAGTTATCAATTTCCTTCAAAGACATTTTCAGCTATTGTGGTTAGTGAAAAAATTGTTTGCAGAGAATCCATCTTTCAACTGAATTACTGCCTTCAAATTGGAGTATCACAAGTTGGTTCATTCACCCAAGACAAACATTGAGATATGGAAGAAATTCAAAGCCTGGATGACAGATTTACCAAAGGACCCTTCAAAGAGGGATAAACCAGCTAGTCAAGGAAATGCAACATCATCGTCATCAATTCACATTCAACATATAGATTAGGATTTTAATTTCATGTTATTTTCCTCTTTAAAAGGGAATGTAATTGTAATAAGACATTTATAGATAGTTGATGAAGTCCTAAGTATTTGAAGTAGTTAGGATCAGTTATAGTAATTACAAACTGCTTTCTATTGTATTTAATGAGATGAACAAAAAAGAAAAGGGTTCCGATTTTTGGGACTTCAGATTGCAATTTTTGTACTCAGATTTCAAATGATTAATGAATGAAAATCAAGTTTCTAGCATTTGTTGATGTTGACATGTCTTCTAGTTTACATTGTGTACTTTCCATCTTTGAATGAAATGAAGTAATGAAGCTGCAAGTCTCTTTTTACTTGTGTAAATAAGAGTTAAAATCCTTAATAAGCACTCCTTCATTTTAATTGTTTATTTCCTTATAATTCTTCTGGAGTTTGAGGTGATATATTCTATACAAAAACATATCAGTTTGGGCTTCTTTCTTTCATGTTCTTCTTATCATTTCATTCTATATCAACAGATAATAGCATTGTGGGAGATTCATTATATTTAATCTTTGAGGGTTTAATGATAAATATTTGGAGGTGATTAAACAAAGACCAATATTTCTGTGACATAAATATATAAATGTCTTAAGCATGGATTCCTTATCACAACTAAGGGATTGTCTCTTAAGGTACAACAGTGACAGTCAAGACAGTAAGAAAAATAGGTCAGAAGGCCAACAAATCAGTGGTTCAAATGAGAAAAAAGAGACATAAAGTAGCAGTGCTAATAAAATCCACGAGGACAGTGAGGATACCAATGATGATGACAATCATGATGGGAGCAATGCTAAAGGCACTAAAATGATCAAAATTGAACCTTTTTCTTTTACCTACCAAAGAGGAAGTAGGCATGTGTTTGCTTCCTCTAATAGGCAAGGGGCCATTCCTTCCACATCAACTAAGCAACTTGACAAAGGCAAAGAAAAGGTCATGGAGAAAGAAGAAGAAGATCAACATGAGACTGATCAAGAATTTTAACTCATCCATGTTGACAGTGATGAAAAAAATGAGGCAAGGATCTCAAGCATGTTGCTCAAGAGTAGATATGCCCAAATCAAATATTTTCAATCTAATCTAGGTAGGGATATGAATGTCATTCATTATTATGAGACTGAAAACAAACAGCTAGAGGCACAGAAGGAAATCTATGAGGTCAGAGCTGTCAGAGCTCAGAAAGAGGCTACAAAAGCCAAGGCCAAGCTAGATGATACCTTGAAAAGATATGGATACATTGATTAAGAGGAAGAGAAGCTTCCTAGGAGAAGGCCAAGAACAATTGGCTTAAATAAGGCCTTAGCCAAGGAGAGAGAGCAAGAGGCAGCCTTGGCAGAGTAGCTCACTCCAAGTGATTTGCTTGCCATTGAGATTGAATATGACTGGGAACCTTGGTTAGAGAGGGCTAATATACACTTGGAGGGTCAGCTGGAAAAGACACAAAGAGACATTAGCCTTCAAAAGAAGATGGCCAAGCATTATGTCCTCAAGAACAAAATTGCAAGGGTCAAGCTCAAAAGAGCCCTTGCTAAAATTCAATCCCTCAATGAGGAAAAAAGCAAAGAAAACCTTTAAATCCTTGCTTATGATTCCCTACAGGCATCCAAAAAACCATGAGGAAGACAGTTTCAAATTTTGGCAAGTTTTTGGAAATTTTGGTTTTTGACTGATTTAAAGTGCCAAGGGCGCAAAGCCCCTAGCACTGCGCTCTTTTTTGGGGCACTTTCTTAAGTATTGGTTTACATTTTTTATTTCATCTTGATAGGTACATCACACTCACAAAATTTTAGATCATTTGGAGCAGATTTCATCCTCTAAAAGGGTCAAAAACATGAAAAAATTCATCATTATGCCCTATTTTCAGGGTTGGCACTGCGCCCTGAGCATTCTTGGGAGACTTGATTTTTGGGTAGGAAATTGGACACAAAATAAAAACATAAAGGAATTTTTGTAAATTATACTTGACAATATTTATAACGCGCTATCCCAGAGCTCATTCTGACACCGGGAAGGCCTTCAAAACTCAGCTGCAAGGTGACCTATTTTTCCAGTGTAGGCATTGCGCCCTTTGACCTCAATGTTGCATCCATGCTTGCAAAGTCAACAAAACACACTGAAGATATTTTGGATTTATTGAGAAGCCTCAAAGTTAGTTATTGCCAAATTTATGTGTTAGAAGTTATTTTTCATTTATTGCATTAGATATTTTGTGCCTTGGGCCTTGCATGGTCTTAATGGACAAATTTGGCATTTATGATGTATTTATGACATTTTGGAAATCCTAGTTAGGTTTTTTGTCCTCATTTCTTGTTAAATACAACATTGAGGCCTCATTGTACATGTTGGATGATTATTAAGAAGATAATCATAGATTTGAGATTGAAGAGAAATTGGCTTTGGTTTTTCATGGATGGCTTAACTTGCTTGACAATGGAGAAGGCTCACTTGCAGGATTCATGAGGATAGTTAATGGTGATGTGTTCCTCATTTAGTTCTTGTTTTATTATTTTATCATTTTGTCCCATCTTTCTATTGCAGTAGGACATAAATTTTAGGCTAAGAAATGTTGTTTATAGGCACCATAGCTTTGTTTGTTCTCTACTACTTCTATGTTTTCCTCTGCTAGGTTAGATTAGAGAATTTTTGAACGCTCTCTAGTCCTACTTAGTTTTTTTATCTTAAGAATGATTCAATGAAGAAAATTTCAAAGTAGTTTTATGGTTAGCCCTACCCTTTGATATTACTTAAACATTTCTTTTAAGGTCTTTTACTTTGAATTATTGTTGATTAGGTTTAGCTAAAGAGGTTTATGATTTTCCATGCCCTTTTTCTCATCTTAAAAGGTTGCTTTGGAGGTCTTTATAGTTTGATTAATGAATTTAGGAGTTCCCTATTCATTGATCTATGCTATGTGTTTATCTTAAATGTTTTCTTAGCTTGAAGGTGAAATCACTAGAAGATTTACAAGTTTCTTGCCTTCTATAGTTCACTGGATTGTTGTCTTAAATTATTACTTGCTAGGGTTTATTCAAAGAAGTTATTGGTATGCCCTGTCTTTGGTTATTTCTTCTTGCTTAGTAATCTTAAAATCCATTCTTGTTAAGGTATTTTTTGAAGGATTATTAACTTCGCTTTTGCACCTACTATGTTCACAATTTAATGTTCACTTCATTCACATAAGCTTTTAGATCCATTTGACCGTGTTAGACTTGCCCTGTGATAAACCCTTGACCTATTGTTAAACCTTTCAAGACCTTTTGTAGACTCCATAGCCCAATGTCTTAAACAGTCTCTCACTCTATCTACTTTTCTTGACAACCTACCCAACCAAGAAAACAAACAAACCCTAATTCCTATAACTAGCCTAAAATCAAAACCCTAAAATCAATCAAGTTCACATCCTTTACATAAACATAGAAAGAGCCCTCTCTGAGTCCAAGAAGACTAGGTCCTATGACTCCAAAGACTAGTTTGATGTTGGCCCTGTACATTTGGTCTTTCCAATCTAAAAAATTACGAGGAACTAATAATGCCTATCTTAATCGCCAATGATGTTGAAAGCTTTCGATGGATGTACATATAAGCCTTGTGGTATTATCACTAACCTACATGTTGAACTAGGGAAAAAATAGTGAATGTTGAAGTTGAGGTCGTTGACAGACCCCTTTACTAAAATATTTTACTTGGAAGGCCATGGGTGTCTGCTATGACTGCGATCGTTTCTACATATTTTAGAATGATCATCTTTCCACATAAAGGTGCTATCATAGTCATCAATCAACTATCCTTCTTTGCCTCTAGTTCCTAGGTAACTGGAAGTGTTTCGTTAGTTCACGCACCCCAACTTTCACTTTAGAACATTCGTGTAGGACTCTTAAAGGATTCCACTCTCATGGGAACCTTTGCATTACCACTTCTTGCGACGTCGGAAGAAATTGCAAGTATAGGGACCTGCTACATGATCTCTTCCATTCCATTTGGCTTAAGGAAGAGTACGAATGATTCCGAATTTCTTACATTGGATGAGTTTCTTCCGCCCAGCCCGATTGAGCTGGCATAACAATCAATCTATCTGGATTTGGCAGGGAATGTGAAATCATTGTCGCCGATCGTTTGGGTAGATCATTCATTATATTATGGTACTCCATATAATCCTTTTTCCTCAATTTCTTGACATTTGAGAATATTTTGGAAACCATGATGTCGGAAGGAGGACCATTGGAAGATCATCATCATCATTCCCATATTCCTGATTTTGAAGAAGATAATATTAGTGATCTATATCACCCATCAATCAAAAATTCATTTTCGAATTCTTTTCTTATTAATGCAATCGATTCCAAGTGAAATTTGTCAAATATTGAAGAAACCATTTTTATCGATATTTCGACCAAACTCGGCGTTGTAGAAAATATTCATGCCAGCATGTCTTGTTCTCCATCAAAACTAAAAAATATCTCTCTCTCTTTCGTGAATTTCGTGATGTATTTTCTTTGTTCTTACGAGGAAATTCCAGGCATAGATACTAGTATCGTTGAACACACTATTAATATGTACCCTGATGTCAAGTAGGTACGTCAATGCCTTCGCCATGTTCATCCAAAGAAGGCCGCTTCCGTTAAAGCAGAAGTTGAAAAAATTTTGCGTGTTGGTTTCATTTACCCTGTTCTGCTAATTGAGTGGGTTTCCAACATCATTCCTGTTATGAAAAAACAAGGAACCATTAGAGTGTGTGTTGATTATCGAGATCTCAATCTTGCTTGTCTAAAAGACAACTATCCTACTCCATTTATCGACTAGATTATTGAAGATTGTGCTAGATGCAAAATATTTTCGTTCATGGATGGATTTTCTGGCTACATTCAAATCAATATCCGCCCAGAGGACCAATATAAGACAACATTCATCTATCCCTAGGGCACATTCTATTATTGGAAACTCCCAATTGGTTTGAAGAACGTTGGGGAAAATTTTCAGAGAGAAATGGATTATGCTTTCAATGACATCAAGCACATTGTTCAACCCTATCTAGAAAATTTACCCATGCATTCATCAAAATTAGACTGATCACCCGATGCATTTTAGACATAAAAAATATGCCTCAATCCACATAAATGTTGTTTTGTGTTGGTTCTCGTCATTTGATTGGATTTTTCACCTCAAAATAAGGAATTTGAATAGACCCATTGAAGGTTCATGACATTCTTGATTTTCCTACACCATCAAATTTTCTTCAGTTACAAAAACTTCAAGGAAAGGCTAACTTCCTAAGGAGGTTCATACCCAACTATGCCGAAATGGCTAAAGGATTTACTCGGCTCTTGAAAAACGGGATTCCCTTCCATTGGGACCAAGTTGCACAAGCTTCTTTTGATGCTGTCAAGGATACTCTTGTCTAGGTGTCATTAATGTATCCCCCCAATTATCAAAGTGATTATTTCTTATATATTGCTACAGATGATACGACCATTATTATTGTATTGGTCCAAGTAGAAAATGGGATAGAAAATATGATCTATTATTTGAGTCGTAATATCAATGATACGGAAGTGAAGTATTTGTATGTAGAAAAGCTTGCCTCGGTGGCTATTCAAGCTTTCCAAAGATTTCACCACTATATACTGTTCTGGAAGACCATTGTCATTTTGAATTACAACCACATGACTTATATTTTATCACGTCAATTGCTGGGAGGAAAGTATTCAAAATGGATTGTCATTTTGCAAGAATTTGATTTGGAATTCATCAAATCCAAGTCAAAGAAGTCTTTAGTTTTGGATGAGCTTCTCTGTGACCTTCCCTCTGCTATTATTGCTACTACGTCAGAACCATCTATTCCTAATGAGTCTCTATTTCTGATTGAATAATCTGATCCTTGGTATGGGGATTTTATCATTTATCTCCAAACCTAAAATTTTCAACCTGATACCTCTCACTCTAACCAGCGACATATGCGATACCAAGCCAAATATTATTTGATCGTGGGAAATACACTTTATTGTAGTGGTGTTGATACAATTTTAAGAAGGTGCCTCTCATGAGGAGGCCGAAAAGGTTTTAAATGATTTTCATGCTGGGGCTTGTGGTGGAAACTTGTCTAGATACGCTACCGCGCAGAATATACTCCACGTTAGTTACTTTTGGCCTACCATATTTCGTGACTTCATCCTTGCGGTCAGAAGTTGTCATGTGTGCGAGATATTTGATCGTAAAATCCACAAACCACCAGTGACAATGCATCATGTTGTATCTGTGGGACAATTTTTGAAATGGGGCATTGACTTCATGACCTGTAACCCTCATTCATCCGGGGGGGGCATGGTTATATTATTGTTTCAGTAGACTAATTTACCAAGTGGGCCGAAGTGATGCCTACATTCAAGAACATAGGACAAATAGCTGCATTGTTTTTCTTTAATCATGTCATTACCCAGTTTGGGGTCCCACGGACTATAGTCACATATCATGGTAAGAATTTTTGTAATCACATGATGACTGATTTGATTACCAATTTAGGATTGTCTCATGATAGTTCTACTCCTTATTATCCACAATCCAATGGACAAGTTGAGGCGATTAAAAAAATTCTTAAACGAATGCTTCAACAAATGATAGGAGTTCATAAACGAAACTGGCATTTTATCATGTACTCGACATTATGGGCATACTAAACCTCGGTGAGAAATGCAACTGGATTTTCCACCTTTCAATTGGCGTATGGTCTGGAAGCTATATTTCCAATCCAATTTGAAATATCATCGTTAAAACTCGCAATCGACTTGTTACCTGAAACCTCAGATGAAGAAGCGTGTTTTTTTAACCTCATCCATCTTGATGAAACGCGTCGTGAAGCCCAATTGGCCAACGAAGCACATAAGAGACGTATAAAGGTGCAATATGACAAGCATGTCCAACCTTGCATTTTTTGATTGGGCGACTTGGTCCTTCTTTATGATCAGGAGGTTGATGTAATAGGTACAGGGAAATTCGAGCCATTATGGCATGGCCCATATATTTTCAAAAGAGTTCTTGCTAAGGGTGCCTATGAGTTGGTAGATTATGATGGAATTCCATTGGAACAACCACGAAATGTGTTATATCTGAAACCTTACTATGCTTAATCATGAGCATAGTAATTTTTTGTAATATATTGTATATATGCTGTTGATTTGCATTCACTGTCTTAGTTTGTTTTTTAGAGTTTTCTTGACCTTAGTAATCTACTTTAAATTTCATCGTAGATGTCTGAATCTTTGCAACCATTTTTTGGGTATGCTCATGGTGCTAGTCGTAGTATGCAGAATCTATCCTCTGCAACGTGGGTTATTTTTGATCCAAATGGTGAGTTAGTGAGTTTTCAAGGGATTTGTATCGGTAGATCAACAAACAATATCATTGAGCATAGCGCATTGATTAAAATTCTCTCTGATGCCATTTCATTTGGTATTAACTGCATCATTATAAGGTTAGACTCACAACTTGTGGTATTACAACTTACTAGTGTTTATATTGTTAGAAATCCAACACTACATCATATGTTCCTAAGAGTTAGACTTTTGGAAAGACACTTTGATTTTATTCAATATCAACACATTTCCATAGACTTGGACACATTGACTGATTCTTTAGTGAATTATGTTATAAATAAACATTTTCAACACATGTAAAGATACATTCACATAATTGAATAGGATTGCGCAATAAACATAGGAAAAGATTGAAATCAAATCGACAGATAGTTATAGGTTTTTAGAAAATTTTGTGCCCAGGACACATTGTTCATCTGACCTCAAAATGTATACAACATGTCAAAAGTAAACTAGTGATGTTCATGGTAACATTCTATTGATCTAGCTATCCTACGCAGTAACTGCATCCAGCGGTTAGGAACACCAATAGTGTGGTGTTGTAGTCGCATGGGTAACTCTTCAATCCGATAATTTGTAATCCTGAAGGTAAACCCCTCTATGTGTTGCCAAATCTCAACAAGAGTCTCAGCCATGTCTAAATCTTGAATAAATGCTCTCCCAACAGCCCTCTCTACTGGCTCATCCACTCCATGCTTTGGCTCCACCACTGGTTTAACTCGACCCACATCTGCATTACATTAAAAATTTAGTTTACTCTTGGGAAAACATTAAAATAAAAAAACATGTATAAAACTTATAAAAATAAAAAACCATGGTCAAAACCTTCTAACTGATTGCACCCCACTGAGCGCCTTCTGGTAAAGCTAAGTTTGGATCTCCTCGGAAATCTATGCCTGCATATGCATACTTATCGATGGAGATAATTTGTCGCTTGAACCAGGTGAAGAATGCAGTCGAGAACATGATGGATGATTGGCTTGCATGTCTAGTCATCAGTTCTACCCATCTCTACATCCTTGGATCTCTAGGGTTAGATACACCCAATGTCACATGCTGAGGTTGCATCCGTAGAATCCACTCTAAGGCAAACGAAATGAGGATTGAACCATAAATAAAGTTTTTCTTCCTTCCTCCCTTTTCCTTGCTCAGTTGTTCTTTCATTTGAGAGAGTACAACTTCAACCCAGTTGAAAATTTTTGGTTCCATGCACTTGAGCGCATACTTCATATAATATTTTTTCGCTACATGTAGTGTAAGGACACCAACAAGCTTTGTAATCGTGAATAGGATGGTTCTCAAACACAAATCACAAACATCACAGATTTTTATTTTCTCATCCTTGCCAGGCTCTAACCCTCGATAGAAATACTACAAAATATATTCTCTCACTCTCTCTCCTCCGAGATTAGACCCTAAGAGAGAAATGGGTGGGCCTCTCCTCAACGAGACTGTCAAAAAATATATGTCCTCCACTGTAATAGGAACCACTTTGTTCCTAATGTGAAATGCCTCAATTTCTAGATCCCATGCACGAACAAGGAACTCCAAAAGTTCCATTTTTTGCCTCATACCTGATAAGCAGAAGTACTTTAATAACCCACAATGTCTTAGGGATCTTATAGTACCTAGACCATTAAGGGAAATCATGTTTTTTTCTTCATTCTCTCTTTATCTCTAAGTAATTTTCATTCTAGTTTGATGAATCATTGAAACATAACCATAAGACTCATTAGACTCCTTTTCATGCAAAAAATTAGTTAAAATTTGGGTACAATGCAAGAATAAAAAATGTGAATTGCGGCCAACGAATTCTTGGTCAATAGACAGTGCGTTGCATATGCACATATGCTTCATTTTGAGTGTATTCCAACGTATTTTTTGATGCTCAAGGGTGCATTTCCCTCTTTAGAAAATTAATTTACCTTAAGGGGCCCAAATCCCTAAAAATTTGCAATGAAATGACTACTTAAAGAAAGAGGGAATTTATGGCACCAACCTAGATCAAACGACAATGAAAATTGTCGACAAAATCGATCGCAATCAAGAGTTGAAGTTCGAGGGGGAAAACACGTTCAAAGCTCCAAAATGGGAATGGTAGCGTTCAAATGGTAAAAATGAATAGTAAAACCCTTTTAATTAGTCATTTTATAATTTTCAAATAATATTTATTGCTATGACTATGGTTTTATTCAATTTTTATCATGAAACAGGAATTTTTAATCCATTTTATGTTGTTCTGAATAGGTTTTCAACTAATAAGCAGATTAGTTGTGCACATTTATTTCAAGAATGATTTGACCACAAAGCATACTTTTATCCTTATTTTTTGAGCTTTGATAAAAACAAAAAAGGACTTGAAGCGCACTTTTATCTCTCTTTCGAGCTTCGATAACAGTGAAAAAGGAACCCTTGGAGTCTTCTTGTTGTTGTTTTTAGACTCCTATAATGTGAAAATAATGCTGAGCACTTGTATTTTGGAGCTCGTAAAATTAAATTAAATGATATCTTCTCTATATAAGTTTAACCCTTTTCTGGATTGAGATAGATTATTTACGAAAAAGGAATACCTTAGTCGAACATGGCTAGGAGGTTCTTTCAGATATTATTTTACAATTTTTTCGGATATGAGCGACAAATTTATGAAAAATTAACTATGGAGTTTTATTTTATCCTCTTTTTAAAACTTTATAAACATGAAAAAGGACAGGGCTTTCACTATCGTTAGTCTTGTTAAAACATAAAATAACGACGAGCTTGTCGATCATGGTAAGAATCGAGTTTCATTCATTGCTAGACTTGTTAAGTTATTAAATAGCAATGCATTATTCGCTCAAAGGGTTGAATTATAGATCAAGCATATGTTACCCTCCTTAATCTTGTTAAAAAATAAAGAGGTACTGGTCGAGAAATGACTGAGGAAATTTTGGGAAAGTGAACAGAAATTTTACAGTAGTAGGTCGCTCTTGAACATGAAACTTCACTCCATCATCGTGATTGTTTGGGTTGGGTAATATTCTTGATGGTTAATTCATATCTTTCATTCATCATACCTTCACTTTGGTTTTGGGTCAATGCTGCCAACTCATCTTAGTGTCATCGATATGTTCAAGAGAAGTCATCCAGTGAATACTTTTCCTTCTGTAATACTCATAAAACTTCATTCTCATGACAGTCATCCCTGAAAATTGCTATATCAAGTCACATTTTGTCTCCAAAATCGGTAACTCATGTTTCGCAATAAAGTGGCTTCCTGTCAATGTCAAATCATCATCCAAGAACTTCACTTAGAAACATCATATTCCAGTACCCTAAGGCTTGTTACAACATCAACAAGATCCTCACTTCCATACTTTTGAATAAAATATTTTGTTTGTTGTTTGACATCAAATCATCTATTCATGCCTTATGAAATGTACTGCAATACCTTGAGAGCCATTAACATCAATGTTTGTTCTCTCGTGTTTATTAAAAACTCACATCATTAGTTAGTAATCAAACGATGTCTTACCAGGTTCGACTACAAATCATATATTTGCATGGCTATACTTTTACTCAAACGATCGAGTGAATGAGATAAGAAGACCCCAGATCTAGTTTCCGCCATTCAAGCTATGATTTCAGGATTGTTGTACACATCATCTGTACGGTGACCTTACATATAGATCGTCATCCGAACATGGGCCTATATCTGTAAGCATGTCTGTATTGGGCAACATTCCAATGTTGACGACTTTCTACACTATGTACATGTTATTAGATAGTTTATGTGGTGAGAATGGGAATTCCTTCCCTCAGAAATTCATGACCAAGAGGATATATCATGATGTAATTTATTTTAATATTGATCCAGGTTGCCACTCCGCTTCAGTTCCAACCCATCACATCATAAAGCTTCTCATTCAAAAAATATTGTTATTATTCTAACTTCATGCTTTAGGGGGCAGCTGTTATAGGTCAATTTGGGAATCATTCCCAATGACCTTGTCAAATTGGAAATCATCCCCTGGACCAATGAAATAGGGTCTATCATCCCCTATCATTTCAGTTGCTACATTCCCTAAGACAAGAAAAAACTATTCATGACTTCTATTGCAATGTTTCCAAGGTTTGAAGTATATGTTATATCACTTATGATGTCACCAACGCTGCCTCTCAAGGGACTAAATGTGTTGCATATGTAGCTCCCTTCATTCAAGGGTGCTCTGCAAAGCACTAACTGACATTCAAGAGTGCGTCGGTCAAATGGGAGCGAAATTATCATTGTTCTAGAATCTCCACATGGCAAGTGCCTTCTAGAAGAGTCTATATGTGTCAAACTTTGAATTGATGTGTCCATCTAACACCTCTGAGCTTGAAAACGTGTCTTGCCTATTATTAGAAAGTCATTAATTGAGAAACTACCTTTAGTTCCCCTATAAATTGAGCATAGATCCTAGTGCTAAAAAAGGAAGAATTTTGGTAAAGAAATGTTGTTGGATTCTCAATTGAGAGAGTGATAGGAGTGATATGCTACTAGTGAGATGTTGATTGTGATGAGTTTGGGATGATGCTAGAGCTGGTGAAATCAATTCGATCATTGGTTGTAACCTCCTCCTTCTACTCATTAATAAAAATTGTTGTTCATTTTCCCATATATGTATCTATTTATGTTTCTATTTCTCATATCGGATGGACTCTCAAGTGATATATATGTTTCATGTTCAATCGATTTAACTGATTAAGATAAATAGACATATGTGTATTGAAATCTCTTTGCTGTTTAGTGTTTATACTTGCAAGAACCAGTCCAGCGATCTAAGTTGGATTGGAAGCTACAACAAAAGTTAAAGAAAGAGAATAGGAAGCACTTGGATCACAAGTAAGTTCCTCTATCTTTCTATGTGTCTACTTACTCTTAGAGACAGTGTCTACAAATTCTTTGATCTGTTGTTCTAAATGCATAGCACCACATTTAGGGAATTTTATTTATCTGTAATTCACAATTCCACACCACCTTTTGAATTTGATACCTCATCTTCCTAATGTAATGAATGCCCAAATAGATTATGTCAAAGTGAATTAAAAATAAAACTATTTAAATAAAGGGTAAAGGAATGAAAAATTATTCCTTCATAGAGAGGTTATTCAAGAAAATTTGGCGGGGCTCTAGGCGCTTGCTAGAAGTGAAGAAATACCTGTGATTTCTCTAATGACTCTGTTGAGTCCATGGATGCTCTTTGGCAGTTGAGAAACACCAAAAAGTCACTTTAAATTTATGAACATAATAAAGCCTTTATGAAGTTCTTTACATCATCATCAAATCCTTATATGTGTGAGATCTTATTTTGGTGTTGAAGGCTAGTAGAACCTATCTGAGACAAATGAATGGAATATCTATAAATGGTCAAGTAACATAAGTGGTACCCACCGTATATAGTTAAATAATTCCTTGCATTATTAACAATACTCCATATACTAAAATGATGAAGGTAAAGATGTTGGATTCTACACGTTCCCCACCAATTATTGTAGCTACTACAAAAACACACTACAAGAAAAAAGGGCATTGGTGAGCAGAAAAAAATGTCACCATAAGCTCATTAGTGATAGTCGAAAGAGCCTTCGTCACAAAAAATTGAACGTCACCATAGGTGGCGTCGCTGAAAGTATAGGTGTTGTAGTGAAATTCAAGGTCCATCACAAATAATTATTTATAATGACAGATAGTGATTATCATCATTTCATATGAGCAATGGTTACGGACAATAGCCTCCGTCACCAAAAAACTAAACGTGACCAAAGGTGGCATTGCCAAAACTATGTGTTGTGGTAACATTCAAGGTCCATCATGAATATTTAATATAATGACAGATAGTGCCTACCACCATTTCATATTAACAACAATGATTTTTTTTAATGGACCTTTCATGGTCGTCACTATTGTTGCATATATATGGAAATTTTCATTGACCCTCACCATTTCATATTTGGTGAGGGCCAAAAAAATGTCACCATAAGCTCATTGGTGAGGGTTGAAAAATGTCACCTTAAGCTCATTGGTGAGGGTTGAAAAATGTCACCATAAGCTCATTGGTGATGGTCAAAAGAGCCTTTGTCACCGTTTCATATGAATATCAGGGCACAATGGAATCGAACTACAAACCTCCTACTTGTAAAGCAGGTGCTCTTCCATTGAGATAACACCCTTTAAATAACTAGACTTTAAAAAATTAAACGTTGAAATTTTATAAATTCTAAATTATACAACTTTATGTGAGAAACCACCTCACACCAATTCTCTATTTTTCTCAATTATAGGTTGAGAGAATCAAGGGCATGGTTGAAGAGTCTTTAGGTGGTTTTGAGACTTTTCCCAATTATGAGCCTCAGATAGTTGGAGGTCCTACTTTCATGGACTTTGTTTTTCCTTCCTTGTAGTTAGGCCCTACAATTATGGGTTTTGTAATTAATGCTCTTTGTTGGAGAGTGGGTGAGGAAACTATATATATGTTCCTTATGTAAACCAGGGAAGAGGGGAGAAGAAATTAGAGAATACTTAGCCATTGAGAGCCATAGTTATTGGCTAAGGCTCAACCATAAAGCTTGGATGTAAGAAAACTTACTTTGAAGAAGGAATATAGAATATTTGCATTCTAATTGAAGTAGATCCAAAGAGGTAGCCCCAGAGAGATGGAGGGGTGAACTCCGTTACCAATTGGTTGTCTCTCTCTTACTTGTGTTTATTCTTTTTGATACATTAAGTTCATTTATTTTTGTTTATGTGTTTATGCACTATAATTAATGGACTAACATGCTCATTTAAACTTGTATAATCCATTGTCAATTAAAAGATCTTCATACTGTACATGATGGTTAGAGTAGTACTTAAACTGTGATGGGATCAAGTGGTATCAAAGTTGGTGACTCCTTTACAGGATGGGCAAAGGAGTGAAGCACGCTAAAGGAATGCAAGAATTACAAGAGATAAATGAAAACTTTCAAGCCGAAAATGCAGAATTGCGAAGACTATTGCTCGATAAGCAAGAGCTTCAAGAGATTCTACAAGCCAAAGAGGATTTATTGTCTAAGCTGCAGAAGGTTGAGACAGTGGAGGTTGCATCTCAAACTGAGGTATATGATGTTACTTAATGTTCTGTTCTCTCTCAATATGAAACTAATGTTGGCATGAAAATCCTCACGAATATGGGGTTTAAAGGTGGTGGATTTGGCATAAATGGCCAAGGAATCACCCAGCCATTGTAGGTTGTACCAAGACAACCATGTGCAGGCTTGGGTTATGGACAGGAAGAGAAAGGAGAATGATCGAAGGTAGCTAAAGAAAAATCCATATTTTCATCACCTGTTTCGAAGAAGGGAATCACGCCAGCTAGTCCTCATCAGTTCAAGGACAATTAAGGAATGTATAATAGTCATTCAAATTCTTCTTTTACATATAAGAGAAATGATTTCTTCTGTAGATATTTTACCATGATGTAGTTAAGCATCATACAAAGAAAGAGTGGGTTAAGAAGACAGATGTGTCCAAAAGAAGGGAGACCAAGAAGAATGACAACATTTTGAATTCCCCTATCACGAATACAAAGTTGAATGGGAAATGATGTAATTTCTGCAGTTTCTGTAAAATTAGTGGCCATTGGGAGAATAAGTGTTGGATGTTGCACCTCGAAATTCGCCACAAATCAAGCAGGCATCTTGGAAAAGATCCCATGAAGAAGGAGGCTCCATCCATCATTCGAACAACATGATTAAAAGAAGAAAGTGCTTGGTTCCGGTTTGGTAAGCAGTTCATGATGTTTCTGCAATATTTATTTCTGCTCATTTTCAAAATTTCGAGTTGTATAGCGGTAGGTATCCCTCTATTGATGAAAAATATTCTAAATTTTTTTTATTTAAAATTGAAAAATAGTGACACCATTGTAAAGAGCTCAATAAGAGGAATCCGACGGCACTTGAATCACGTCAAACGACCTCTGGATGGAAAATTTATTGCAATCAAAAGGATCACACCTGATTACAAAACATCCTTTTCTGAAGATCAGGGATTCTGAAATAGTAAGAAAATTACAGAATAAAAATAAAAGGTGCATTTGGTTTAAGTAAAGAAGTATCTAAATGTAAGATATTGCGATATGAGGTCTTCCTCGATATTATTACTGTCATCTTGCAGCTCTGCGTCCATTAAATAATCTCTAATTGCTTGCAAGTCTGGTGACAAGGAGAGATTATTAACTAGGGAGAATACATTGATGTGTTCAACGATTAAATGATCCCAAGATGACCAATCAACTGCATCCAAATCCACGTCTGCTGCTGTAACCTTTGGGGATCAATTGGTTTCCGACTATGTTGTGACAAGCAACAACAGCAAGTCAAAATCAATGGTGAAAAACATTGCAAGCTCATCTACTATGGATGTTCATCATGGCAGCGTTGAATACAAAGGATTTACACTGCTACATCTCTTGACAGCATGCACGGAGGCAATACCACAACGAGCACAAGATCTAGTGGATTTCATCCTCGGCAGGTTGCAACAACTCGTTTCTTGCATCGAGGTTCACCTCTGCATGAATTTCACCACATGGATGATCTAGCGGATGCAATGTGTTGTGTAACCAACTCCAAAAATAGAAGAAAAGAGATATCAACACCTTAGAAATAAGCCACTTCGAGGGGGAAAACTACAATACATTACATAAATGAACAATTCTTGGATGATACAATTTACAAAACCTCCTTTCTATATATAGGAGTCCATGGGGCCATAATGTAATCCTAGTGGGCCACAATGTAATCCTAGCCGACCTAACAATAATAATTTAAGGGCCCAATAATAACAAAATGGGGGTTACAAGGGTACAATAATAACAATAAGGGGGTTACACTAACAATAATAAGGGACTATACTAGTGATATAGGGACCTAACATGCCCCTCTCCTTCAAAAAAGTGTTGTCCTCAACGCTTGAGTAGCTACGGGTGCTTCTGTATAAAATTCTCATCCTCCCATGTAGAATCTTCAGTGGGTAAGTTCTTCCACTTGATGAGATACTCTGAAATTGATCGATTCCGTAGCTGTCGAGTTCTTGTTTCCATGACCGCTTCAGGTTCCAATATGATTTTCCTTCCTCATCAAGTTCTGGCAATATTGTTTGAACTGGAAGATTTTCACCTATAACATTTTTTAAGCATGAAACATGGAAAACTGGATGTACTCGCGAAGAAGCAGGAAGCTCCAATTTGTATGCCATAGAACCAATCTTTTGCAACACCTTGTAAAGACCATAGTACTTTGGTGATAATTTATTATCCTTCTTAGCTTGCTTGAGGGACATTTGTTTGTATGGTTGTAGCCGTAAAAATACCCAATCTCCTACATCAAAACTTCTCTCGCTGCGATGTTGATCTGTCTGTTGTTTCATTCAATTTTGTAACAAATTCAGGTTATCCTTTAAGAGTTGGAGAACTTCTTCTTGATGCTCGATGTGATCTTCCACTGCTTGAACCTTCGAATTTTCTCTTAAAGATGATGTGATGGATGGTGGATGATATCCATAAAGTGCCATAAATGGGGTCATTTTTGCTGCAGTATGGAAGGAAGTGTTATACCACCATTCGGTGAGAGGTAACCACTTGACCCATTGTGTTTGTTTATCAGATACAAAACAACGAAGATATCCTTCCAAACATTTATTTACTATCTCAGTTTGACCATCAGATTGAGGATGATAAGATGAGCTATGAGCTAATTGAGTACCCAAACAAGAAAATAACTCCATCCAAAAATTTCCGGTAAAAATGGGATCTCTGTCGCTCACAATAACCCTTGGGCTTCCATGTAGCTTTTGAATTCTGTCCATAAATGTAGTAGCAACTGTACTTGCTTTAAATGGATGAGATAATGCGCAAAAGTGTGCATACTTGGTAAGTCTATCAACTACCACCATGATGACACTCTTTCCTTCGGACTTAGGTAAACCTGTGATAAAATCCATTGAAATCTCCTCCCAATGTTGACTTGGAATGGATAAAGGTTCTAGAAGTCTCGGGGTCTTAATTGTCTCAACTTTATTCTACTGGCAAACCAAACATTCTGCCACAAACTTTTGAATATCAGATTTAAGGCCATCCCAAAAAAATTCTTTCTTCACCCTGTGGTAAGTTTTTAAAAATCCTGAGTGTCCTCCTAAAGGAGAAGTGTGCAGTTCCAAAAGAATATTTTGTTTTAGTTGGGAATTCCTACAAAGATATAAGCGATCTTTGTACCATAAGGAATCATTTTTCCAACTAAATGTATCATATGTACTAGGATCTTGCTGCAACTTTTGAATGAGTTTCCATACATCTTTGTCCTTCTTCCATTCATCTCTTGCTTCGGTTATCCAATCTGGTTGGATAATAGAAATGGCACAAGGCAATGCTTCCACCTCTTCATTCTTTCTTGAGAGTGCATCTGCAACAACATTAAGCTTTCCTTTTTCCTTTCATGTTAGGTCCCTATATGACTAGTATAGTCCCTTATTGTTGTTAGTGTAACCCCCTTATTGTTATTATTGTACCCTTGTAACCCCCATTTTGTTATTATTGTGCCCTTAAATTATTATTGTTAGGTCGGTTAGGATTACATTGTGGCCCACTAGGATTACATTATGGCCCCATGGACTCCTATATATAGAAAGGAGGTTTTGTAAATTGTATCATCCAAGAATTTTTCATTTATGTAATGTATTAGAGGTTTCCCCCTTGAAGTGGCTTATTTATAAGGTGTTGAGATCTCTTTTCTTCTATTTTTGGAGCTGGTTACACAACATTTGGTATCAGAGGTTTGGATTCTAGGGTTTCGCTGCTCGAAACAGGGCATCGTGGAATTTTCGCTATAAATGTTTTTCTACGAAGTTTCAGAAGCTGAAATTTTTAGGGTGCGAAGCCGAAATCCTGAGGAAGCTTTTCTAAAAATTTCAGAGCTTGATTCGCAATATTTATGGAGATATCATATGTGGAAGTTAGGTCTTTTTTCAGGCTCCTAAACAGGTCATCGTGGAATTTTAGCTAAAACGTTTTTTGTACGAAGGTTCAGAGTCTGAAATTAGTATGGTGCGAAGCTGAAATCCTGAGGAAATTCTTCAAAAAATTTTAGAGCTTGGTTCGCAATATTTTTGGAGATATGATCTGTGGAAGGTAGTGCTTTTTCAGGCTCCTGAATTTCATCTCAAAGAGGTGATCATGGGAGACGTTAAATAACTCTCTCTCTGGGCATTGGATTGGAGTGCCGTAAAAAGTGGTCACAATCACACGGACTTTAGTTTCTTGGCTATCAATTTTAGAGACAAAAGATGAAACAGTGACACGTGGAAAGTCGTACAAGTTTGCTCTACTGAACCAGTCCATAACTAGGTCATTGTGGGAGATTGGACATAACTTTGTCTTGGAGAATCCAAATCAGGTCAGACCTGTGGAATTCAAAAGATAATTCAGAGGGGTAGTTCATTGCTGAATTCAATATATTGAAGTGCTTCAATCACAAATATAATCCAATTTCAATATCGAGCTCCTCAAAAGCAAGAAAAAGGTGTGTATTTTTTTTCCGAATTGCATAAGTCTTGTTTGAAGAATCAATTTGAATTGATTCCAAGGGCATATTGTAGAATAGATATCAGTATTGGGTTCTAAAAGATGCCCGTAAAAATAATTCAACACCCATTAAGCCTTCAGAAGGCTCTACTATGACTCATGAAGATGAAGAATTGCAACATGATCTATCAAAATTACAAGAGCAAGTGCAACAAATTTCACTCTCGCAAAGAGAAAAAAAAAATGAAATGGAAGTTTTGAAGAAAGGCGTGGAAGCTAAGATGGATGGCATGGAAGCTGGCGTGGAAGCTAATATGGATGGCATGGAAGCTAAGACGGATGACATGAAATACAAAATGGAAAACATGAAGAATGATCTAAAAACAGACATTGAAGGCTTGACAAAGTTGATACAAGAAATGTTTCCTAATGGTGAAAAGATAGTAGAAGAACCTCATGATGAGAACAAAATCAATGTTAATAATGATTTCATAAACTCTAATGTTGGCGGGAAGAACCACCATATTCCAAAAATGGATATGAGGAAGTTTGATGGAAAGGATCTTGTAACATGGATACTACAGATGGAGCAATATTTTGATCTCCATAACATGCAAAACACACAAAAGGTACGCATTGCAACTTTACATTTAGAAAAAAATACATTTGTATGGTATCGATGGCTTTTCTCTCATAAAAGAATTGTCACTTGGTCAATTTTTACGGAAGAAATGATAGCACATTATCAGGATACAAAGAGAAACACCTTCTTTAGACAATTGATAAATCTCAAACAAAAGGGTTTAGTGGGGCAGCAAATTGAGGAATTCCAAAAATTGAATATAAAGGTAACTGATATTCCAGAGGAACACAGGATCGATCTCTTCATAGGCACTTTAAAGGATAATATCCAACATGAAGTTCACATTTTGGAACCAGATTCATTAGAGAAGGCATTTAGGTTGTCAAGAAAAGTTGAATGTAAAATAATGGCGATAAGGAATCCTACCACTCAATTCTATAAAGAAGGAAGTGTTGCTACGCCTAGATTTCCACAACCTACAAGGTTGAAACCACAAAAATTGGAAGAAAAAAGAGCAAAAGGGCTTTGCTACAGTTGTGATAGCAAATACACTAAAGGTCATAAGTGTGCTGAGAAGAAATTATTTTACATAGATTGTGAAGAGGAAAAAGAAAATGAACAAGAAGAGGATATACACCAGGAACCAGCCCTAGAAGAGGAAGAAATGAATCCGACCATATCGTGTAATGCACTGGCAGGAATTACCACTCATCAAACTCTCAAGATAGAAGGACATATCAAGAAGAAAAAGGTAATAGTGTTGATTGATTCGGGTAGCACCCATAATTTTATTCATTGTAAGGTAGCCAAGGAATTGAATTGTTTCCTATACCCAGCACTAGAATGTCAAGTGATGGTTGCAAATGGAGGAACTATAAATTGCTCTGGAAAATGCATAATATCAAGCTAACCATGGGGGAATATGTATTGAATAGTCCAATGCTTTCCATTCCTATGGGAGGTGCTGATGTTGTACTAGGAGTACAATGGTTACAATCTTTGGGGACGGTAGCTTTTAATTTTCAAGAACTTTTCTTGAAATTTTTTTCAGAAGGAAAGGAAGTTGAATTACGGGGTATTGTGGGGAATCCAGGAAAGATATCAAGCTCTAATGTCATGACAAAGCTTCTAAAAAAATAACAACGAGGCGTCATTGCACAATTATTCTCACTAGAAGTTCCAACATCAAAATCATCTATTTCTGCAGATCTCCAACAAGTCTTGGACAATTATTCCAAGGTGTTTGAAACTCCCAAAGGACTCCCACCTATTCGTGATCATGATCATGCTATTCATTTGATTCCAGGAAGTGTTCCTCCAAACATCAGGCCTTATAGATATCCTTACTTCCAAAGAGCGAAATTGAACGTATGATTGCAGAAATGTTAGAGGCGGGTATAATTCAACCTAGTCAAAGTTCTTTCTCTGCTCCTGTAGTATTGGTACACAAGAAGGATGGATCATGGTGAATGTGTCAGGATTATAGGGAGCTCAATAAGCTCACCATTAAAGATAAATTTCCCATTCCTGTGATTGATGAATTATTGGATGAATTACATGGAGCAATTTATTTTACCAAGTTCGATCTTCATTCAGGATATCATCAAATTAGAATGAAGACTGAAGATATTCCCAAAACATCATTTCGAACTCATGAGGGTCATTATGAATTTTTGGTCATGCCTTTTGGCCTTACCAATGCACCTTCTACATTTCAAGGGTTGATGAATTCCATTTTCAAACCCTTCCTTAGAAAATTTGTGCTAGTATTTTTGATGATATACTAATCTACAACAGGTCTTGGAAGGATCATGTTGAACATGTTGACAGGGTACTCAAACTATTGCAGGAGAAACAATTATATGCAAAAACATCCAAATGTTTCTTTGGAGTACAAGAGGTGGAATATCTGGGTCATATTATATCTCACGAGGGTGTTAAAGTAGACCCTAACAAAATTAAAGCCATTAAGGAATGGAAAGTCCCACGACCATAAAGCAGTTGCGAGGATTTCTTGGGTTAACAGGGTATTATCGCAAGTTTGTTAAGAATTATGGGAGAATAGCAGCACCTCTAACAACATTATTGAAGAAAGATGCATTTTCATGGACTCCTGAAGCAACTAAGGCCTTTGAACATCTTAAAGAGGCAATGTGCCTTGCACCGGTCTTAGCTACGCCAGACTTCACAAAAACCTTTATTGTGGAATGTGATGCCTCAGGAAATGGAATTGGTGCAGTTTTAATGCAGGAAGGAAGACCCATTGCTTTTGAAAGTCGTCCGATCAAAGGAAAGTATTTACAGAAACCTATTTATGAGAAGGAAATGTTAGCAATACTGCATGCACTAAAGAAATGGAGAACTTACCTAATGGGAAGACACTTCAAGGTAAAAATTGATCATGATAGTCTTAAACACTTTTTGGAACAACGACTATCTTCAGAAGAGCAGCAAAAATGGGTCACAAAGATGTTGGGTTATGACTTTGAAATAATCTACAAAAAAGGAAAGCTTAATGTTGTTGCGGATGCACTCTCAAGAAAGAATGAAGAGGTGGAAGCATTGCTTTGTGCCATTTCTATTATCCAACCAGATTGGATAACTGAAGCAAGAGATGAATGGAACAAGGACAAAGATGTATGGATACTCATTCAAAAGTTGCAGCAAGATCCTAGTACATCTGATACATTTAGTTGGAAAAATGATTCCTTATGGTACAAATATCGATTATATCTTTGTAATAATTCCCAACTAAAACAAAAGATTCTTCTGGAATTGCACACTTCTCCTTTAGGAGGACACTCAGGATTTTTAAAAACTTACCACAGGGTGAAGAAATATTTTTTTTGGGACGGCCTTAAATCTGATGTTCAAAAGTTTGTGGCGGAATGTTTGGTTTTCCAGCAGAATAAAGTGGAGACAATTAAGACCCCGGGACTTCTACAATCTTTATCCATTCCAATTCAACGTTGGGAGGAGATTTCAATGGATTTTATCACATTTTTACCTAAGTCCGAAGGAAAGAATGTCATCATGGTGGTAGTTGATAGACTTACCAAGAATGCACACTTTTGTGCAATATCTCATCCATTTAAAGCAAGTACAGTTGATACTACATTTATGGACAGAATTCAAAAGCTACATGGAAGCCCAAGGGTTATTGTGAGCGACAGAGATCCCAGTTTTACTGGAAATTTTTGGACGGAGTTATTTTCTTGTTTGGGTACTCAATTAGCTCAAAGCTCATCTTATCATCCTCAATCTGATGGTCAAACTGAGATAGTAAATAAATGTTTGGAAGGATATCTTCGTTGTTTTGTATCTGATAAACAAACACAATGGTTCAAGTGGTTACCTCTTGCTGAATGGTGGTATAACACTTCATTCCATACTGCAGCAAAAATGACCCCATTTATGGCACTTTATGGATATCATCCACCATCGCTCACATCATGTTTAAGGGAAAATTTGAAGGTTCAAGCAGTGGAAGATCACATCGAGCATCAGAAATAATTTCTCCAACTCTTAAAGGATAACCTGAATTTGGCACGAAATCGAATGAAACAACAGGCATATCAACATCGCAGCGAGAGAAGTTTTGATGTAGGAGATTGGGTATTTTTACAGCTACAACCATACAAAAAAATGTCCCTCAAGCAAGCTAAGAAGGATAATAAATTATCGCCAAAGTACTATGTTCCTTACAAGGTGTTGCAAAAGATTGGTACTATGGCATACAAATTGGAGCTTCCTGCTTCTTCTCGAGTACATCCAGTTTTCCATGTTTCATGCTTAAAGAAGGTTATAGGTGAAAATCTTCCAGTTCAAACAATATTGCCAGAACTTGATGAGGAAGGAAAAATCATATTGGAACTGGAAGCGGTCACGGAAACAAGAACTCGACAACTATGGAATCGATCAATTTCAGAGTATCTCATCAAGTGGAAGAACTTACCCACTGAAGATTCTACATGGGAGGATGAGAATTTTATGCAAAAGCACCCAGAGCTACTCAAGCGTTGAGGACAACACTTTTTTTTAAGGAGAGGGGCATGTTAGGTCCCTATATTACTAGTATAGTCCCTTATTGCTATTAGTGTAACCCCCTTATTGTTATTATGTACACTTTTAACCCCCATTTTGTTATTATTGTGTCCTTAAATTATTATTGTTAGGTCGGCTAGGATTACATTGTGGCCCACTAGGATTACATTATGGCCCCATGGACTCCTATATATAGAAAGGAGGTTTTGTAAATTGTATCATCCAAGAATTTTTCATTTATGTAATGTATTGGAGGTTGCCCCCTCGAAGTGGCTTATTTCTAAGGCGTTGAGATCTCTTTTCTTCTATTTTTGGAGCTGGTTACACAACATTTTAGTTGGGAGTTCCTACAAAGATATAAGTGATCTTTGTACCATAAGGAATCATTTTTCCAACTAAATGTATCATATGTACTAGGATCTTGCTGCAAATTTTGAATGAGTGTCCATACATCTTTTTCCTTCTTCCATTCATCTCTTGCTTCGGTTATCCAATCTGGTTGGATAATAGAAATGGCATAAAACAATGCTTCCACCTCTTCATTCTTTCTTGAGAGTGCATCTGCAACAACATTAAGATTTCCTTTTTTGTAGATTATTTCAAAGTCATAACCCAACATCTTTGTGACTCATCTTTAACATATTGCAGCTTGATCTTTGTTCCAAAAGTGTTTAAGACTATCATGATCAATTTTTACCTTGAAGTGTCTTCCCATTAGGTAAGTTCTCCATTTCTTTAGTGCATGCCGTATTGCTAACATTTCCTTCTCATAAATACGTTTTTGTAAATACTTTCCTTTGATTGGACGACTTTCAAAAGCAATGGGTCTTCCTTCCTGCATTAAAACTGCACCAATTCCATTTCCTGAGGCATCACATTCCACAATAAAGGTTTTTTGTATGTATGAGAAATCCTAGCATAGCCCCAAGGCAGTGCTGACACATTGCCTCTTTAAGATGTTCAAAGGCCTTGGATTGCCAGGAAATCGAAATACATCTCTTCAATGTTGTTAGAATGCCTGTCTCCACATTTTCAACAAACTTGATAATACCTGTGCCAGAAATCCTTGCGGCAGCTATGGTTGTGGGGCTTCCATTCATAATATAACTTTAATTTTGTTAGGGTCTACCTTAACACCCTCGTGAGATACAATATGACCCAGATATTCCACCTGTTGTAATCCAAAGAGACATTTGGATGTTTTGCATATAATTGTTTCTCCTCCAATAGTTTGAGCACCCTATCAACATGTTGAACATTATCCTTCCAAGACCTACTATAAGTTAGTATATCATCAAAAAATACAAGCTCAAATTTTCTAAGGAAGGGTTTGAAAATGGATTTCATCAACCCTTGAAATGTAGAAGATTCATTAGTAAGGCCAAAAGGAATGACTGGAATTTCATAATGACCCTCATGAGTTCAAAATGTTTTTTTTAGAATATCTTTAGTTTTAATTCTAATTTAATGATATCCTAAATGAAGATCCAACCTGGTAAAGTAAATTGCTCCATGTAATTCATCCAATAATTCACTAATCACAGGAATGTGAAATTTATCTTTAATAGTCAGCTTATTGAGCTACCTATAATCCGAACACATGCACCATGATCCATCCTTCTTATGCACCAATACTACGAGAGCAGAGAAAGAACTTTGACTAGGTTGAATTATACATGCCTCTAACATTTTGCAATCTTATGTCCAATTTCATTCTTTTGGACTAGAGATTCTATCTATAGGGCATTTGTCTCTGGAGAACACTCTGGATCAAATTAATATCATGATCATGATCACAAATAATAGGTGGGAGTCCTTTGGAAGTTTCAAACTTGCCTTGGAATGATTGTCCAAGACTTGTTAGAGATCTGCAGAAATAGATGATTTTGATGTTGGAACTTCTAGTGAGCATAATTGTGCAATTACGCCTCGTTGTTCTTTCTTTAGAAGCTTCTTCATGACATTAGAGCTTATTATCTTTCCCATCTTCCCCGCAATACCCCGTAATTCGACTTCCTTTCCTTCTGAAAAAAATTTCAAGAAAAGTTCTTGAAAATTAAAAGCTACCATCCCCAAAGATTGTAACCATTGTACTCCTAGCACAACATCAACACCTCCCATAGGAATGGAAGGAATTGGAATAGTCAATACATATTCCCCCATGGTTAGCTTGATATTATGACATTTTCTAGAGAAATTTATAGTTCCTCCATTTTCAACCATCACTTAACATTCTAGTGCTGGGTATAGGAAACAATTTAATTCCTTGGCTACCTTACAATGAATAAAATTATGGGTGCTACGTAAATCAATCAACAGTATTACCTTTTTCTTCTTGATATGTCCTTCTATCTTGAGAGTTGGAGGAGTGGTAATTCATACCAATGCATTACACGATATGGTCGGATTCATTTCTTCCCCTTCTATGGCTGGTTCCTGGTGTATATCCTCATCTTGTTCATTTTATTCTTCCTCTTCACAATCTATGTAAAATAATTTCTTCTCAGCACACTTATGAACTTTAGTGTATTTTCTATCACAGCTGTAGCAAAGCCCTTTTGCTATTTTTTCTTCCAATTTTTGTGGTGTCAACCTTGTAGGTTGCTGTTGAAATTCTAGGCGTAGCAACACTTCCTTCTTTATAGAAGTGAGTGGTAGGCTTCACTGTCGCCATAATTTACATTCAATTTCTGCCAGCTTTAATTCCTCTCCAGTAGACTCAGGTTCCAAAACATGAACTTCATGGATGTATCCTTTAAAGTTCTTATGAAAGTCAATCTGTGTTCCTCTGGAATATCAGTTACCCTTATATTCAATTTTTGCAAGTCCTCAATGTGCTCCCCCATTAAACCCTTTTGTTTGAGATTTATCAATTGGCTAAAGAAGTTGTTTCTCTTTGTATCCTTATAATGTGATATCATTTCCTCTATAAAAATTGACCAAGTGACAATTTTTTTACGGGAGAAAAGCCATCGATACCATACAAATGTATTTTGTTCTAAATGTAAAGTTGCAATGTGTACCTTTTGCGTGTTTTGCACATTATGGAGATCAAAATATTGCTCCATTTGTAGTATCCATGTTATAGGATCCTTTCCATCAAACTTCCTCATCTCCATTTTTGGAATATGGTGGTTCTTCCCGCCAACATTATAGTTTGTGAAATCACGCTTAACATTTATTTTGTTCTCATCATGAGTTTATTCTACTATCTTTTCACCATTATGAAACATTTCTTGTATCAACTTTGTCAAACCTTCCATGTCTACTTTTAGATCATTCTTCATTTTTTCCATCTTAGCTTCCATGCCAGCTTCCATGCCATCCATCTTAGCTTCCACGCCTTTCTTCAAAACTTCCATTTCATTTTTTTTTGCTCTTTGCGAGAGCGAAATTTGGTGCACTTGCTCTTGTAATTTAGATAGATCATGTTGCAATTCTGCATCTTCATGAGTCATAGTAGAGCCTTTTAAAGGCTTAATGGGTGTTGAATTATTTTTAAGAGGCATATTTTAGAACCCAATACTGATATCTATTCTACAATATGCCCTTGGAATCAATTCAAATTTATTCTTCAAATAAGACTTATGCAATTCAGAAAAAAAAATACACACCTTTTTCTTGCTTTTGAGGAGCTCGATATTGAAATTTGATTACCTTTATGATTGTAGCACTTCAATATTTTCGTTTTGGTACCAATTTAGCCCTATAAATTCTCTTTTGAATGCCACAGGTCTGACCTAATTTGGATTCTCCAAGAGAAAGTTGTGTCCAATCTACCACAATGACCTAATTATGGACTAGTTCAGTAGAGCGAACTTGTATGACTTGCCACGTGTCACAGTTTCATCCTTCAGTTTTGAAATTGATAGCCAAGAAATCAAAGTCCGTGTAATTGTGACCACTTTTTACGGCACTCCAATCTGATGCTCAGAGAGAGAGTTATAAATATTTTCCCACGATCACCTCTTTGAGATGAAATGTTGGAGCCTGAAAAAGCACTACCTTCCATAGATCATATCTCTGAAAATATTGTGAACCAAGATCTGAAATGTTTTAACGAGTTTCCTTAGGATTTTGGCTTCGCTCCCTAAAAATTTCAGATTCTCAACCTTCGTAGAAACAAAATTATAGTGAAAAGTCCATGATGACCTGTTTAGAGCAGCGAAACCCTAGAATCCAAAGCTCTGATAAAAAATGTTGTGTAACCAGGTCCAAAAATAGAAGAAAAGAGATATCAACGCCTTTGAAATAAGACACTTTGAGGGGGAAACCTCAAATACATTACATAAATGAAAAATTCTTGGATGATACAATTTACAAAACCTCCTTTCTATATATAGGAGTCCATGGGGACATAATGTAATCCTTGTGGGGCCACAATGTAATCCTAGCCGACCTAACAATAATAATTTAAGGGCACTAAAATAACAATATCGGGGTTACAAGGGTACAATAATAACAATAAGGGAGTTACACTAACAATAATAAGGGACTATACTAGTAATATAAGGACCTAACACAATGATGGATAAATATAGCGATTTTCCTCACAAACATATGGCCTAGGTCGATGGTGTTGTGGGAATGAGTACTAAGTTTGGAGGTTTGTTAGTAGGTCATTCCGACTTCTTGTCATCTGAATTCATAGCGGGAATTGGAATTGGAACTAGAAGCTTCCATGAAAGTTGTATTCTCTGGAATGAACTGCGCCAAATCCTCTACTTCCACCATTACTGCAAGGGAATATTTTTCATTCTGTTAGTTATGGCATGCCACAGTGGGATCTCATGTTGAAAATGATATGGAAACAATTGAGGCTCTATCAACATCAGTAGATCAATTAATTTGGATCTCATTAACAGAGTGCTTATGCGACAAAAGAGAACGAACTGAAGCTGAAGCATGTGGTGCACGTCATTGAGGTGAACTGAGCTGAGCTAATCTGATTTGTGCCTCTGTGCCTGCAACAGAAACTGGGAGACAGTCCCAGCCGAGATTTCTTTCAGTTTACTTTCAGTTTTAGGAATCGAAGAAGCTACCATGGGAAGGACACTGGGAAAAATTAAATCCGCCATTAATTGTTCGCTCAAGCTTTCTCAGGCCTGCTGATGAATCCATGAGAAGAGATAATTTTCCATCATGGTAGGGTTCTTCCAACTCTTGTGCGATCCTCCTCCCTTGGACCAGCAATTGGATCCATGGGATGGGAGACAAATTACTGGATTTAGGACATTGTCTCCTTCCCCTGCATTATGGGCAGCCTCATGGTCATAGCTGCCCTCCTCGGCCTCTCCACTAGCTACTTCAGCACACTTTCCATCCCTAGCCTCCCCAAAGCACTATTGTCATCGTCGTTTGGTTTGTTACCTAGGCGGAATGACCGGAAGAAGGTTAGGGTTTACATGAATGGATGCTTCGACATGATTCCCTATGAGCACCCCAATGATCTCAGGTAGGCACACGCGCTTAGTGACGAGCTGGTCTTTGGCATGGTCATCGACGAGGAAATTATAGCCAATAAAGGATCCTTGGTCTTGTCTCTCAAAGAAAGGATGGTGATGATGAGTGGTTTGAAGTGGGTCGATGAGGTTATAACTAATGCACCATATGCAATAAATTTGAATTTCATGAACAAGTTATTTGACTAGTATAATATTGATTATATTATACACGGAGATGATCCATGTCTACTCCCTAATGGTAGTGATACATGTGCCCTTGCCAAGAAGGTTGGGCGGTATAAATAGATCAAACGTACTAAGGGTGTTTCAAGTACTGATATAGTTGGTTGAATATTTCTCTATGTAAGGGACAGACCAAATAATCACTCTAATTTTCTACGGAAATTTAGCCATGGTAATAGTCACAATGATGATGGTGGTAGTTCTTCAAGTGGAACTCGAGTTTCCCATATTCTACCCACATCTTGCAGGATTGTGCAGTTCTCAAATGGAAAATGTCCTAGACCAAATGCATACATAGTCTATACTGATACTACTTTTTATCCTTTTCATAGAGATACTTAAATATGCAAGGAACCTTGGACATTTTTTACTTGTTGGCCTTCATACAGACCAAATTATCAGTGCACATAGAGGACCTCATGATCCCATCATGAATATTCATGAGCGTAGTCTTAGTGTGCTAGTATGCTGATATGCGGATGAAGTTATAATTGGTGCCCCGTGGGAGGTCACTAAATATATGATGACAATGTTCAATATTTCTTGGGTTGTGCACATATTTGGCACATCAAATTACTTTGTAATTTCCATGTAAAAGGCCATAGTTTCCATTATATTTTGGCATCGGAAATTGGGCATGTAAATTGTTGAATTCCATGTAAAAGGCCATGGTGGAAACCATGAAAGTCACGATGTAAAGTTGATTATGAAGCATTGTAAAGGCTTGTGTTAGCCACTCTTATGTGAGGGAGAGTGAGAGGCATATTTTTGCACATTAAGCCTTGTTGACTTCTGTGTAATAGAGTTGAATGAGGCGATTTTCCTAAGCCATTTTGGCATGTAAAATTGACCAATGAACTCTTGGCAAGTGTTCCAGAAAATGTAAACAGGTATGATCAGCTACACGTTGCAGCTTTAGGAATAAGTGGGCTTTTTCATTCCAATTTTGAAGGACCGCGGTGAAGGAATCTTGAAGGGATGTGCCTTTTCAAGCATTTTCATTGCAACAGTTTTAGATGTTGTCATTATGTTCCGATTACAATGTATGTCAGCTGAAGGAGTCATGATGGAATGTGCCTTTCAAAGACATTTTCATACATTTGATGATTGATTGAAGCTGATACTTTTGGAGACCAAAAGTTTCTTTGTGGGGAGCTGTGATCTAGAACGACCTTCGCACATGAAAATAGCTTTGCACCATATTGATTTGAAGTTGGTGACAAGTATTTAAGTGGGTGAAATTATGCTTATGCATTTAATTATGCATTTTATTAAACCCATGCATTATTGATATAAATGATTAATATTTGTGAGAAAATTTTTGTCTCACATATTATTAATTTAATGTAATTAGGGAAATTAGTTTTTATGTGAGAAACCACCTCACACCAATTCTCTATTTTTCTCTATTATAGGTTTAGAGAATCAAGGGCATGGTTGAAGAGTATTTAGGTTGTTTTGAGACTTTTCAAAATTATGAGCCTGAGATAGTTGGAGGTCCTACATCCATGGACTTTGTTTTTTCTTCCTTGTAGTTAGGCCCTACAATTGTTGGTCTTGTAATTAATGCTCTTTGTTGGAGTGTGGGTGAGGAAAGCTATATATATGTTCCTTATGTAAGCCATGGAAGAAGGGAGAAGAAAGGAGATAATACTTAGCCATTGAGAGCCATAGTGCTTGGCTAAGGCTCAACCGTAGATCTTGGATGCAAGAAATATTACTTTAAAGAAGGAATATAGAATATCTACATTCTAATTGAAGCAGATCCTGAGATGTAGCCCCAGAGAGATGGAGGGGTGAACTCTGTTACCAATTGGTTGTCTCTCTCTTACTTGTGTTTATGCTTCTTGATATGTTAAGTTCATTTATTTGTGTTTATGTGTTTATGCAGTATAATTAATGGACTAACATGCTCATTTAAACTTGTATAAGCCATATTCAATTAAAATATTTTCATACCATGGTTAGACTAGTACTCGACCCATGATCGGATCAATGTCAAAGACAAAATCAACAAGAGGAAGTTATTTCTATGACTTTTGGGGCACAATTTATACACTACCTATCTTGGAATGTCCCTTGTGTAAATATATTACTATATTTAAAGCTCTTATTATAGCACCAGAAGAATACTTCCCTATTTAATGCAGAGCTTCTCTTCTATGGTTTACAGTTATGATGACCACTAAAATAACCCATTTATTCTGAGACAATATATAGTTTTATGAAGATGTTTAGCCTTGACTAAAAAAATGACTAGAGAGGGAAAATGGGAGTAGACCTTAAAAACACTTTGAGGGGCTTGCAAAATGATTATTTATTTCCCATTGATAATGTTGCCTCTATTTGTTTAGTAGTTTAAAAACACTTTTCGGAACATATTCTGTAAGAATATAACGTGCATTTAGAAAAATGATATGAAAAAGTGGCACAAATTTGAACCCTTTCATAAATTTAATGACCATTTTCATGGTGATTTACAACAAAAAATGACAGCATATTATTTCCCTAATGCAAAAATCCATCATGCATTTTGTAGGAGATTAAAAAAACTTAGCATCTTAGTGAATTAAGTTGTCTAGGTGATTAACTATTTTATTCCCATACTCAATCCCTGTCTTCAGGGGGGCTTCTTTATAGCCTTGAAATTCAACGATACTACTCATTGTTGTCTCGATCCTTTTATTCACTGCAAATATTCTAGGAAACAAAGAAAAAAACAATAAGTTGAGCTTCTTAGGTGACAAATGATCTAGTTTCCATAGCCAAACTCTTTTAGCATTTTACTTTATATTGTAGTAGTGAATGCGATAACCAACAAAAAATTGAATCCATGACCATATGTGCACGTAAAAGATAGACATGGAGAAGATATATCTCTTAGTTCTTTGATTCTAGTACAATTTGTTCTTGCTACGAGGAGTGTACAACATTTACATGGATGGTTCCACTAGGTTTGAGCTTGTGTCAACTTTTCCAAGAGGACACAAAAGAAGAAAAAAGAGAGAAAAGGGTTGAAAAGGAAAACACATACACACACAGAGTCAAAGAAAATTTGAATGGGGTTTATTTGGTTGGTAAAACAGGGGTGTTGTTATTCCCCAATCAAGGTTCAAATTCCCCTAAACATGATTGTCTCTAGTGAGCTATTTCACCTGGGTAGCTAAAATTCCTAGACATTTTTTCTAAATAGATATTCTCAATTCCCTTAGTAGGTTCATCCCTTTCTAATGGTAGTAACCCTTGGGAATTTTTTTATTAATAGATAATCTTTTAATACCCGTAGGATGTCCCATGTATAGCATATCATATTGTTAGTATGAATTCCTTGTCGAAGCGTACGAAAAAGAACCACTTTAGCTACGCATAACTAATAGCCCTAACAACAATAATGGCTGCAAAACATCTTCAGATCTGCAATTAGTAGTTAAAGTGCTGCAACAAACAGATCTATAAATGGAAAGATATTAAGTAGTAAAGTAAAGAGTTTGCTCCATGCATCCAACAGACAAGACAAGAACACGATTTTTGAATGAATTTTTATATTACAGGGCACCTGGGAGGAAACAAGAAGGTATATCCAGATCTCCTCAATGGGATGGGTTCTTTGTAGTCCTCAGCACTTCAGATCTAAGCTTTCTCTCTCTTGTAGATGTAGAAAACCCAATGTAGAAGGTAGAGCTCAATGGGAGCAACAATGACAAAAAATGAGACCGAGTGTATAGATCCAGAGTGATCTAGTATGCAACAAAAGGTGAAGAATGATGGGGAAAACCCTCCTATTTATAACAAAATATTGGGTCCTTCTAGATCTTGGTGCATGATTAAAATAATGTTAATCACATCTAGATCCACCTCTATGGAATATTTTATTATTATTTGTTGGAGGGAAAGGGTGTTTGACCTGGGTCAAATCCCTTGATTAGTGAAAAATAAATAAATAAATGATTTATTTATCTTTTTAAGGAAGTGGTTGGGATATAATCAAATAAATAATGATTTATTTGATTAATGGTGGTTGATTTGGTCATATTTAACAAGGAATATTATTTAAATAATTATTCCTAGAAAATAACAAGATAACTATGGGTTTATCTCATTAATTTCTTTGTTTTTGGGTTAAACATGACTGGGAATAATAATTAAATTATGGTTTAATTAATTATTCCTTTTGGGGTTTCCTAATTAACATAGTGAAAGCAGTTTTACTTGGGGTAAAACTGGTCTTACATGGTGTACTTGGGTCCATCTAATGATGAAAAGTTAGATGACCAAAAATGGTGTAACACCTATTATCCTCTGACTTCCAAATCCTATACCATATATTTCACTGATTAATGGAAAAACCTAAGAGGAATATTTAGTTAAAATGCATCTATTGAATAATGAGATACAAAAATTCAACCTCTACTTGGATGGGTGGTGAAACAAGGGTGTTTTTGTTCCCCATATAGACTCCCATGGGTACATGCAAGTCTTGGGAATATTTAGCTGAGTAGATGTTCTTAACTTCCTCTAGTGGGATAGCTCTTCTGGGTAGGTGCAAGTATTTGGAAAATTTAGTTGAGTAGATATTATTAATTTCTCCTAATGGACTATCTCACTTGGTAAGGTGAAAGTCCTTAGGGAAATTTTGTTGAATAGATAATCTTACTTCATTGATCCTTACTGGGCTTTCTCACCTAGGTAGGTGCGAGCCTTAAGGTAAATTTGGCTCAATAGATACTCTTAATTTTACCTGGTGTATTGTCTTACTTTGTTAAATGAGAGTCTGGGGTAAATTTGGTTTATTAGATACTCTTAATCAGCCCCTAGGGGAATGAGAGTTGTCTCACCTGGGAAGGTTCCATAGTTGGAAAAATTTAGCCGAATAGATACTCTCAATCAAAATTTTCTCATGAAGTATTTGAAAAGGTAAAATGAGCATTAAGTGGTTGTCCGCTACATAAGCTAGTAGGATATACTCTATCTTTGTTAGTAGTTAGAAATGGTATTTTTGGTAATAATAGTCATGGGATTATGTTGCACAATAATAGTGAATCAGAATTCATACTCTGCTTGTATTAGCATTTATAATTAGTGTAGTTGTGATGGATTCATACAATGTGTCCATGTGACTACCAATGAAGAATCCCAAAGCACAAGATACAACAGATGAATGATTAAAATAAAAAGGTGAGAAATACTAGCGAGTTTAAAGTAAACCATAAGGAGGATCATAATCGTTATACTTGCAGCTACTCATGGATTCTATGATGGTGTCATATACATTAATTAACTTCCTGAAGCACTTGAAGGAGGAATAATCCCCAGGACTGATGGGAATCAGACTCTTTTAAGGACATACTTGGGCTAATAATTAACCCAACATCTACACTATTGTTTTATTCAATAACAGAAGATTGCACCTCGTCACTTACTTCTTCACATACACATTTCTAATAGAAGCTTGCTTCAAACCATAATCATTTCTACCACAAACTTGCTTCAAGAAAAAAATTATTTATTAATGAACAAATTAGTAGAAAATTTCAGCACAACTACCACATTATAATGAAAGGGAAGAAAGATATCTGAATAGATCAAAGGAAACATGTAATACATTACCTTCAGTCTCTTCAATTTTTCTACCATGTTTGACAATAGAGATAGGAATGTTTTACATGTTTACAATGTCCAATAAATTCTTAGCCTCACTGCCTTCATATATTTTCCCGCAAAAGGTAGCATTCCTAAAAGAAATGCCCTGTTTGTCCACAACCTTACAGTCAGCAAAATGATCTTATGGGTATACAATATCTTTCCATTTGATATAAGCATCAATATACCTAACCTATAAATTTGTTCAACATGTTATAAATGAAATAATTTCATATCTTAAATTCATTCAACATATGCATGTATATGTCAAATTCTTTAGAGAAACTAAATACAAAAAAAATACAAAAAAACCTGAAGTGTAAGTAGTGACACAGTCCTAGAAATTTCTGCTTCTTCCCTCCAAGTATAGTGTCTGCTTCTTCCAAGGATATCACAACCTTCTACATAGAAATTCCAGGTATTCTCCTTAATCCATCTGGAATGAAACAAATTGTGGTAATATTAGAGTGAGATAATATTATTAATGTCAATTAGAATGTATTAATAAATGCACAGAAAATCACACACCTCATCATCCAACTTGATTTGTTATTGCACATGGTAACTGAAGTATTTTGGTGGAGAACCTTCCACCTTTACACCAATAAATAATCTTCAAAGCTCTAGCATCCTTTGGAGTAGCCATCCCTATGGATCAATTTGTTTCTGAGGTTTCTTTCCATTACCTCTTTTTTTTGCACTGAGATAACAGAAATTGTGCCTACATGACTAGAAGAAACTTGAGGGAACTAATCATCTACATGTTTAGCCCCACTTGTTGCTAGTGCAATGATTCGAATATTCTTCTCAACCTGCAAAAAAAAATTCAAACACCCAACATGTTACATATATCAATAAAAAAACACCTTACCTTTGCACAGGAGGGAAAAAAACCTAGCATATATCCTTATGTTCCCCACATATCCGTTGGCATAATTTTTCCACTAAATGGCATGTAAAAAGTACTTGATCCATAACCCATGTATGGGATACCACCATTACAATCCGTGTAAGAATTTTATCCCCACTGTGCACTAGGCCAACAAGAATTATATGCAGTAGGGACAACAAACATCATCATACACTCTTCAACTCCAAAATCCTGTGATTCTATCCAATGCATCTCATTGGTTGTAACTTGTAACAATGATAAAGCACCCAACATGCATCATTTCGAAATATATTCATTTCTACTTTGGACATCAACACGCTTCCCAAATCCCCCACTATGGTTTGATACTATGTTGGGTTGTACTTACCTTGTTATTTAGTGAAATCCCCCTTGAAGTGTGGAAATCCATAAGTCCAACACCCCCTATTAAGATCCTGACTCTCACTACTGATTGAATTAAATATTGGCTTATAATTCCATTGGTATGAACTAGACTATGTGTTAGCTGTTACTGGGGTGCGACATAGAATTATGGTGTAGAGTGATAATGCACTACATGGTTTGATTGTTGTGTTGCTTACTATCCTTTCTATGATGTAGCCTATTATTTTTTTGTTGGAGGTCGATATGGTGGCTTTTGGTTCCCTGTTGACTATCTTTGGCGGTTGTATACTAGTCCTCTTTGATGGTTTTTACGTTATAAAATATCCCCAATAACTAACCTTTCCTAGTAGGTCATGGTGGTATACTCATTCCGCTGCTTAAAATGTTTTCTTCAACAATGATGTCTCATTGCACCGCCTCATGTAAGGTATAAGGCATGAAAATTATTACCTTGGCTCATATGTTATAGTTAAATCCATAAACAAACTTATTAACCATTAGCATTTATGTGTTTAAGTGTGGAGAATATTTGGGAAACTCCATGAATCATGCTTCATACTTGGGTATTGATCAACTAACCTATTTTAAGGAATTGGACTCATTTAATTGAATTTCGATGAATTCATATGATAGTTAAATTTCTATAAACGTTTCCTGAAACAATTCCCACATTAGCTCTAAAATAACCTTCCCCAATTGTGAAATGAGTTTCTTTCACCACAATAAGGCACTTTCCTTTAGTTGAAACACATCCATAGTTACCTTTATGTTTGAGGTGTAGTATCTCAAGGTGAAATACATCACCATGTTATCAAAACCAAGCCTTTGCTACCTGTCCATCTGTGGACCCCTATAATTGTGGAAAATTTAATTTTTATAGCTCTCAATACATGTTGTTTCTTATTGGATTTAGGGCCCCTTCAATTGGAGAAATGGCTCCCCCCTTTTCCTTCTATAAAAAAATAATCAAAACCTAAAACATATTCTATTGAAAACCACTCTAAATTCAAAGGTAGGAACCTTGTACTGGAATCACTACATGATAAAATTAGCAATCAGTAGGTTGAGTATTAATTTGTTTTTAATATATTTGTCAAATGAACCCCAAATAATAATTAGTGTCCTTAGTACTTATTGTGACCCAACAAAACAGATCCTTTCAATTTGAACCTATAAATACATTATTAATTTATTTATTTACGAACAAACACTATTAGTTGTTATAGTCAACATACCAACTTTTCCAAGGCATCAGATATATTATAACTATAATATTAATACAATCATCTTAAGCCAAAATTTTATATTCAGGATAGTTTTTAAACAATTTGGATTTTTCACCCAAGTTTTTCTAGGCCTTGGAGAAATACACATCAATTTCCACCCTCAATAAGATGCAAACCCACTGCTCAGGATAAGCTGTCATGAGAATAAATAAATTGAAATTATGCAGACAATTTCTAATCATTTTTAGAGCTAATGAGATTGAACACAAGTTAACTCGTTACTTATAAGCTATCAAGAATGTTCACCAGTCATTACATACTCAGGAGCTGCATAGTCATAAGTTCCCATGACTCAAGTAGAAAATTGATTTTTGTCTCCTTCAGTTCCATATTTTGCTATACCAAAGTCAAAAATTTTGGCATTTTATTCTTGCATGAGGTACATAGGCCTTCAGTGATACAAAGAAATCATTACAGTTCATTCTCTTAGTAACCAAAGAGGTTTGCAATTCATATTGTAGGAATTCTTAGTAATTTAAATTATTTGGGTTTAAAGGGACAAACTGAATCCAATAGGATTTTGAACGTCCTAAAACCCTCATAAATCACATGCCTTTCAGCTCCTCCATGAAGAAATGTTAGACCCTTGACTGCGCCCAATGCAATTTTCATCCTGATAAACCATGGCACGGGCATGGACCCTTCCGCATGCATAAAGGTAAAACTAGATTACATTAAACATATGCAAAGTATTTTTGTTAGCATAATATTTAAACAACATAATAAGCCTTACATTTAAATTTAATAGATCCCTAACAGATGTGGGGTATGTGATCAAGAAAAATGTAAAAATTAGATCCATGGCTTTAAAATACTATGGAAATATGTACTAAATTTTCTATTGGTTGTTTTGAATTAAAACATAGTATACTTTTAACAAATTTTACAGTCTAGATTAAATACAAGGTAGGCATGACCATCACAGTTCATCCAGAAGAGAAAGTAGAACTAAAGAAACAATCCAACTAATTAAGCCTAAGGATGAACAATAAAATATTGGCACTAAAAAGTAAATACATGACAACACGCACATTTCAGATCTCTAAAGGCTAATGGGTAATCACATTAGGAAGATTGTTACTTTATATATGATTTTGGAAGAGTGGGATAGTTTACAATTTGATGGGGTTGTCAGTAATAGAAGTTAATGAGGGTAGATTGGTTATCACCTTTGCCTTCAAGATTGGTTTTGCTACTAATAATGGAAACAATGTTTTAAGGGATTTATTTGTGTGCAAGACTCTGAAAATAAACAAACCATTGATGTTTGGTATTTTTTGTTTACCATCAAACTTATATATAGAACTCACAGCAAATTAAGAAGCTGTAGGATTTTTCAGAGGAATGCAAAGGTTGTAATTTATTATTTGTAGAAGTTGGGTTTATTATGAACATATAAAAAGGAAATAGAAAACATTTGCTGACAAATTGGTTAATTGAGGGATCATATTATATTCCTTAAAAGGTTAAGGTTATCGCAATTCATGATGGCACTAAGAACCCTGATTGCAAGCCTAGGACCATTCAATTATATTTTCCAGATGTAGTGAGTATATGGAAATAAGGGTGAATCTTACCATCATTAAAATTTATGGATTTCCTTGGTGGGAATATAATGTGAGAATAATGATGATGAGACACATTTTAAGGTTGCTATTGATTTTACAGTTAAAAATTAAAATTAAGTAGAGATTATACTTAAATTTTTGTTTGAGCAATCTAGAAAGTGCAGGTAGCAGGCATGGACCAACCCTATACCGAGAAGACAAGAAGATGTCAAAGGCAGGAAGCAAAGAATAGTCTTAACATGGAATGGATAGGAATTTGAACAACACACAAAGGCCAAGAAAAAAACCATTCATTCTTCCAATATGAATTTTATGATGATGAATACATGTAGCTTCAAAACCAACGAGAACAAATTTATAGTTACACAATAGATGAGAGAGAGTGCAGAATAAAATTTACAAGTATCAAAAAATAATTTCATCACATGAATGGTGTGGTTGTTGACATTGGAAACTCAATAAAGTTGAGGGAACACTTCCATCATAATTCAAAAACACTGCAGCATTTGGCAGAGATGGCAACAAGGATTTAGATGAATTGAAAAAAAATGAATGTAAAATTAGATATGATTTTGACTAGGAGAAATTGTGTTCATGCTATAGAGGGTATTCTTATTAAATACAAAGTGAATAATAGCACAATGGATTTTATATAGAGTTTTGGATCCAAGAAAGACTGGTTTGGTTAGCAGAAGTAATAGTTTTAGCCGAACATAGATTGAAAAGGTTGGTTTTATTGGGAAAACAGATTGATCAGATTCGGAACGTATAAAATAGAGTGGATGGAAACCAAAAATATCCGTTTAGGGATTGTGGATTTTGGGAGAGTGTTTGGCACAAGGATTATCCATGTTTCCAAATAATCTCTATGTAAACAATAATAAAAAATTCCTCATTTCTTTATAACAGAGCATCCATGTTGCAGATAAAATAAGTAATATAAATTCAACTAAAATACTATCATAACTACTACTTGCATAAAATTTTATTGAAAGAAAACAAGGTGCAAAGAAGCCAAAAATAAAGACTTGATGTGAACTAAAGAATTAACAATTATCAATTTTTTTTACTTCAAAGTTCACACTGTATTTAAGCACTTTATTTAACTTATTAGAAAAAACTAGAGCTGAAAAGCTTAAACTTTTTCTCTATATCTCCAAAAGATATATTTTTCAATTAACATTTTATTGTATGTCATATTACATCTCATATGTCACAAAAACACTATTGTGATTAAATTTTTAACATCATATTAGTTGATTCCATGTTAGCTATAAGTTGCATAGGTAGACAAAATTATGGAGCCTAATAGATTAGTTCAGCTAGTTGTCACCAATGACACTGGGAATTTGGCTAGTTATGTGATGATAGGTGCCTGGTTTGAATCCCCCTCATTGAGGCACACTAGTCTGTGTCAATAATTAGGGGAATTTTGAGGTCTAAAATGGGCCTCCTAAGGAAATTATAAAATAATAGTGGAAATAATAAAATAAGATTTGATTACATCATCAAATTTTAGAGGGAAAAAACAAAAAAATACTTTTTCAACTCGTATGTTCAACTTATCTCCCAAATTTTTTACTCACATTTCGAGTGAGAGTACTCGTTGGATGCAAAATTTAATTACTCATCCAAGGAGACCCATGTTTCATACTTTCGGTGGACCTTGCTACACGAAAAATGAGAAATACATGAAAAACGTGATTGCAATCACATTTTTTAATGTAATCTCATTTTTCGTGTAGCACAGTCCCTCGAAAGTATGAAACATGGGTACTCCTTCGATGAGGAATTAAATTTTGCATCCAATGAGTACACCCTCTCAAAATTTGAGTAAAAACATTGGGAGATAAGTCAAAAATGAGTTGAAAAAGTAGTTTTATTATTTTATTATTTTTTAATCATTTTACCCTTTTACTTAAAAAATTGTGAATCATCCCCCATGGTTGGCATCATCATCTTGAATCCTATTGGTTCTTATAAAGTTTATTTTGGTTTTACGCTTTTCTTAGGAGGCCCATTTTAGACCTTAAAATTCCCCTAATGGGGTTTTCCAAGCATATTGCTTGGTTTTCCCTTCAAGGGTTATACAAAATTATTTAAACCTATAATTGGAGTATATCCAGAGAACCTGTTATTTAAATTTAATCTTTGTCCATTTAATTCAGTAAAGCTACCATGTCTAGATTTATATAGGAAGGAGTTACGGAAAATCGTTCAACTCTACAGCCTATGCTATGCAGTATGATTACAAAGTTCACAAGGAAATGTCCTCAAAACCATTGAAATTATTCAATATGGGTAACCCTTGGAACTAAAAACAAAATCAATTTATTTTTCACTAATTGTTACAATGTCTTAAAACCAGCCACCTAGGGAAGGATACACCTTGAGCTCCAGAAAAAAAAGTCCTCTATTGGATGCATAACAAAAATTCCCATATTATTTTCCTAAAAATATGTAATAAGCTAATCCACTCTCATGCATATGCCCCAATCCAATTGCATAAAATCACGAACACCAAATCCATGATGGATTCTTACCTTAAAAATCCATGCTGCAACATTCGCTCTAGTTCAACTATGGTTGGGATCTCCGCAACACAAGTTCAAAAATTGTAAATCTTCACAAGCCCGATTTCAGAAATTGTTATTACAGTTGTTGGGGAAGTAGGGAATATATATATTTAAGCCAAGGCAGGTACCAACTTATAAATAATTTTTGTGAGAGAGATTACCTCATTTATGTGAAGAAAAGATAGAGGGGTTGGGCCGAGACATATCATAGCACATTAATAGAATTCAATAACACATGGATTAAGTGGCCCCAATGGAAATATCTCAAAACATTACATCCATTATATAAGCCACAAGAACCAAGACTCAAAAATTTTACAGTTGACTTCTACGTATGTATACTATTGAGGCAATTGGCGGAGCTTGTATCCATCACATGTATTTGTGTTTACCAACTTGGTGTTCACCGCAAATATTCATGACCCTAAAGATTTCTTGGTAAAATTATGCTTGAAATCTGATACTGCATGGATAGCTTGATGGTAATGTGAGAATATGAATGACACATTGAGATAATCGATGGGTTTCTTATATAGTGAACTTTGTCTGAAAATTAGATCAAGGAACTCAAATAGGCCATGACAAGGGTCCAATTCCACAAGTACTCATGTCACCAAATGGAACATATTATTCCTATAACTTCCATTTATAAATATGAAGGTCCCAAAAGTGTCTCTAATGGCATTCAATCCCATTTCCTTCCAAAATTCAATTGGTAGGTGTTAGAACCCCAAATGGACCCCAGGCTGAAAAAGGCAAATCAGGGTAACAACTAAACCACGCTCAGCCTTGTAGCTAGCCCTACAAGGACAGGAGAGGACTCTCTACGTAAAAGAATATTCAATAAAGTGCAATAGAAATATAATATTAGGCTAGGTAAAATGATAGGGATAAAAGGTTTAAATAAAATGAAATGAATTTCCGGGGATGTGTGGGACAAAAATGGGACAGCTGAAACCGGGAATTAAATCAAGACACATGGTGTTTCATGGGGCAAGATAGGCAGGAAACTTAGCAAATAAAATTTAATGAGGATGGGATGGAAAGACTGGTGAGGAGCTTAAAAGGGCACAATAAATGGATCCTTTTCAAAAATAAGAAAACACACAGAGTATGAATCATTCCCCAAGGCAGAGCATATAAAATGGATTCTACCTTTCTAACTTGAAAACATTCAACTGGAAATGTTTATGAATGAATGGTGAAACATAAAAATGTACATATGAAACACAAAGGAGGGACATATGCTAAGACTCATACCACATGAATCCCACAAATCAGAGCTACATCACTTTATTAATTCCCTGCCAAACTGTACAATGGAGCGCAGAGCTCACTGCCACACTATTCCCCTACTTCTGAGTTTTCAGACCTCATACTTTCAGACCGCTTACAAATGATTTACAATTACATTAAATAGAACCGATTTGTGGGAATATAGATCGACAAAAAGAGGAGCTGTTATAACAGCTCAAGAACTGAAAACTAAAGATAGAAAACAAGAGCTAATAATCTTTCCGAAAGGAAGAGCTACGTTACATTTGAAATTTTTTGATAACCAATGAGGAGGCGAAACATGTAGCATAGATCCTTTGAATCGTAACTGAAGATGTGACTATTACAATGTTGGTTCTCGGCCTCTGACGTTTCGATTTCCATTTTCCGTTTTGAAGAAAAATGACTTTTTATTAATGTTGTTGAAACAGAAATGAAATGAAATAATGCCTTACGTGAAGGGAAAAATGTAATTTGAATGGGAAAAGGGGAGGGAGATGGGGTCCACATAGCAATCAGAATCTGAGGAGGGAGTGGAGCAAAGTGCCGTGGTAGAAATAAATAATGCGATGTGATTGAAATATTTTGAAAAATCGATTTATTGCATTAACAAAGGAGAAAACCCATTTAATTGGGAAAAGGCAGAAGGAACTGTGGTGGGGCCGACCAATCGCAATCGCATCGAAGGTGGGGAGCGGTTTAAAATGCTGAATATAAAAATTGTGATGCGATCGAAAACATGTGATGTGATCGAGAGATCAGAGGAGGGGCTTGCAATCAATCGCATCGGAGTTTTGTAGTGGGGAGGGTTCAATCGGCGATGGGCTTTAAATGGTGCGATGCGATCAGAGGTAGGCTATCGAACGTCACAATCGCCTCGGAGTTTTTGCGAATGGCCAATCGGAAGCATCATTCAAATATTGTGATTTACGATGGGATGGTTGGCGGGGTTTTATAATAAAACCTTTGAACTTTATATTATGATGTGTGGTGGGGAAGTGGTTTGGGAATGGCGGGGGGGTATATATATATGAACCTTCGAAATGTTTATCATAAGGTTTTCAACGGGGGATGGAGGGGAAGTGGTTTGGGATTGGATTTAATATAATAATGCGATTTTATAATCGGAGGGGCGGAAAAAGGGATTTATAAAGAAAATATTAAACTTTAATGATATAAAGTTTAAGGGAAGGATGGGAAAAGGGATTTCTTTTGAGGATATAGGGGACTATTACTTCACTTGAGCATAAATGTCAATCCAGAAGTCAGTTTTGAGAGTGTAGTATACCGTTGGAAAGCTCTTTTCGGGCTCTTTGTGATGGATCTACTTGGAGGATGATTTGGCACTGAAAATGCTACAGAAAACTCTTATGAAGGCAGGGACATCACTTTGTGGAGATAGCAGTTTCTGAATTGTGACTTATTACATATGATGATATAAAATTACATAATCAATAATAATAAAGGAAAAATATCATGTTTTCACCTCAAAACATGGTTTTGAGGTGAAAATTACATCAAACTGAATAAAATTTCTCTCTGATTCTTCCTGGTGCTGTGACTTTGAGCTTATTGGCTTCCTCATGACCTTGCTGATATTTATTGACATTTGACTCATTAATTTGACCATGGTGAGACCCTAGAAACTAATGAGACCCATCCTATGACCTAATGATCTGATTTTAAGAATGAAAGTAAATAATTACTGAAGACCATAGAGAGGAAAATCAACAAGTTTCACATGTGGGAAAACTGATTAAGAATTACTACCATCAATGAATCCATGACCTAGCGGAACGGTGAAATTGATTATTATGGGACTCCTAATATGAAAATGCAAAGAGTAACTTTGATCACTGATGGCAGTATGACTAGACTGACACTAACATTGGCTCCAATGGGGATGGTAGCTCCTTGGAGGTGCCAAGAACACCGTAGACCAAGTAGCCTTATCCATTGGGCATGGAGTCGAAAATACTGAAACAAGATACAATGCATACTGACTCTGACTGAAGGCTAAGACTGAAAAACCATAATAAAACCAAACTGACTTAAGACATGACTAAAACATAATTGAAAAACTGGAAATATGCTCATAATTGAGCTTATTCATCAAAACCTACTCTAATTTTTCCATTCACCACCTAATCAAGTGAAATGGAACAACCAATGCAACCATGTAAGAATCTTGGCTGCTATTTGAATTCTCCCCAAGTGCTTTCTAATGAGCAAGTAGAGAGAAGAGCTAAAAGGCAACTCCCATGGAAGCCTAGAATCAGGTTGAATTTTGATAAATTTGCAAACTCTGAGTTGACTAGATGACCTCAAGAATACTGCGCAAGGATATTCATAAGAATACCTATTTATTTCCCTTAACACATCACTGCTCTGGTCTAGGTAATCTCCATACCTTGATCTTAGACTTTTCCTAACCTCTGAGCTGTCTCTTTCTGATGACTGCAGTAGGCTGTCAAAAGGATCCTGAACTTCGTGAATAACCAATCCCTCTTGATAATTAGGAACAAAACAAAAATCTTCTTCATTATTCTCCTTATATGACTGCAAATATTGATATGGGCTTTGTAATGAAACATTTGATGAAAAAGACAATGAATTCGACTTTCGAATAAAATTATTGTCAACATTATTTTCTGGCACATGGTTAGCCAATGGAGAAGGACTTTTACAACAAACATCATCCAACACATGAGCAATAGGATCATAGAAAACTTGAAAAGACTGATGCGACGTATCTGCATGACACTCTACAGACTGCTCAACTTTTCTTTTAGAGATATTACGAAAATTCTTCTTTATAAACTGAAATGCTTCGAAACATAAGGGTACAGAATCCTCTTGCATCATTAGATCATATGTTTCAGCTTCCAAGCCTTCATCTATAATCTGACCTTCAATTGCGTTTGGTCGCTGCAAATCTGGAGCTGGGGAGGGTTTTATATCGCCGATGATTTCATCAGTCGTTTTAGGGGAATATTTATCATAAACAACTTGCTCAAGAATTTCACTATCTGTCTCGACCTCAACATTAAAACTGAGAGATTTTTGATTTCTAATTGCATGAAAGTTATCTTTGATGAACTGAATTGAAGTGAAACAAAGAGGCAAAGATCTTTCACTTACTTCCCAATTTTCCAGACTTTCCTCATCACTGTCCTGGATGATATGCATCAGATGATTACTGTTTTCAAGATGTTGAAACGGAACTTCCTCCCACAAATAAGCAGTTGATTGTGCTGCAAGACAGGCTTGTGTTTGGAAAAATCATCATCATCGTATTGATCGAATTTTGGCAAATCATCAACATAAAACATATCATCAAGCATACAAGTCATATCAAAAGATTTCTCATCTCTGAGTTGTTCTCTAACACAGTCATTGTTAGATGGATGATAACTGGGATAAGAAAGAAAATGTTTTGGATCAGCCACTTTTTCTTGAACATCCATTTCATTCCCGACAGTGATTTTCCACACCATCTTTTCCACTGCGTTTACCAAAAGGTCAAGCTTTACCTCTGAAGGTGTCAGGTGCTCTGCAACATTATTCTTTTCTTCTTCCTTTAGCTTTGCTCTTCTGATCAACAGATTAGCTTCTACATCTACTGCACTGTTCTGTATCTCTTCAAGTGTTGCTAAGTTCCCTTCTCTCAGCTGAAACTCCATTTCTGGATCAAAAGCGCCAAAGTAATGTAAGAGAGCCGAGCCAGGAGGGGGTCTTATATTGACAGGTATCGAATAATAGAATCGATTGAATCTGGTGGAAAAATGTTGTACTGTCTCCCCTAACTGTCTTTTCAGTTGGGCATACTCGTCTAAAATAAGGAAAGGGTTATGTCTGACAACCCATCTGTCGAGGAAGACTTTTACGAAATGCTGGAATTCTGAGATGCTCGCATCATGCAGGGTTTTGAACTAACTCTTGACTTTGCCTTGAAAAGAAAGAGCAAAAAGCCTAATACTAACATCTTCTTCATCAACCTCAAAAATGTCTAGGAAAGTCTCAACATTCTGCACATGTTGCTCAGCATTGACATTGTTACATTCACCATAAAATGTTGGAAAATATAGGTAATAATTTGCAGGGAAAGCATGGAGTACAGAAGGTAAAACAAGAGGTTTATACCTATCTGAGACTATAGAAGGTCTAGGAGTATATACAGGAGTTACGAGATCAGTTTTGGTCTCTTTAGGCTGATCATTTCGAAGATGGTCATCATAATATTTGGGAAAAGGATGGAGGCCAAGATCAAAGGAAAACTCAGTATTTACACTTTTTGAACAGGTTGAGTGAAGATTTTTATCACCTTTCTTATACAACAAATTCTGAAAAAATTTCAGGATAGCTTCAGGAAAAGCAAAGAAGTAATTTACCAGAAAGAAGATTAGATCCTGAATACCATTCGACTTTGGATACCTGAAATTTGTGTAAGGTCCTTCCATTTTCCCGCGGAAAGAGTCGGTCCTCCAGTGGAGTCTTTACATTGAGTTGGAGTCGCCAGGTGAAAGATTCAACTTTTATATGCATCTGATTGTTTGTTCACCATAATCAATCAGATATGATACTTTGTCATTCTTTACCGGGGATTTAGATATGATCTTTGTATTCCCTAGTATGGTCGGTAGAGATGTTAGCACCCGAAATGGACCCCAGGCTGAAAAAGGCAAATCAGGGTAACAACTAAACCATACTCAGCCTTGTAGCTAGCCCTACAAGGACAGGAGAGGGCTCTCTCCGTAAAAGAATATTCAATAAAGTGCAATAGAAATCTGATATTAGGCTAGGTAAAATGATATGGATAAAAGGTTTAAATAAAATGAAATGAATTTCTGGGGATGTGTGGAACAAAAATGGGACAACTGAAACCAAGAATTAAATCAGGACACAGGGTTTTTCATGGGGCAAGATAGGCAGGAAACTTAGCAAATAAAATTTAATGAGGATGGGATGGAAAGACCAGTGAGGAGCTGAAAAGGGCACAATAAATTGATCATTTTCAAAAAGAAGAAAACACACAGAGTATGAATGATTCCCCAAGGCAGAGCATATAAAATGGATTCTACCTTTCTAACTTGAAAACATTCAACTGGAAATGTTTATGAATGAATGGTGAAACATAAAAATGTACATATGAAACACAAAGGAGGGACATATGCTAAAACTCATACCACATGAATCCCACAAATTAGAGCTGCATCACTTTATTAATTCCCTACCAAAATGTACAACGGAGCGCAGAGCTCACTGCCACACTATTCCCCTACTTCTGAGTTTTCAGACCTCAGAATTTCAGACTGCTTACAAATGATTTACAATTACATTAAATAGAACTGATTTGTGGGAATATAGATCGACAGAAAGAGGAGTTGTTATAACAGCTCAAGAACTAAAAACTAAGGATAAAAAACAAGAGCCAATAATCTTTCCGAAAGGAAGAGCCGCGTTACATTTGAATTTTTTTGATAACCAATTAGGAGGCGAAACCTGTAGCGTAGATCCTTTGAATCATAACTGAAGATGTGACTGTTACAACGTTGGTTCTCGGCCTCTGACGTTTCGCTTTCCATTTTCGGTTTTGAAGAAAACTGACTTTTTATTAATGTTGTTGAAACATAAATGAAATGAAATAATGCCTTACGTGAAGGGAAAAATGTAATTTGAATGGGAAAAGGGGAGGGAGATGGGGTCCACATAGCAATCAAAATCTGAGGAGGGAGCAGAGCAAAGTGTCGTGGTAGAAATAAATAATGCGATGCGATTGAAATATTTTGAAAAATCAATTTATTGCATTAACAAAGGAGAAAACCCATTTAATTGGGAAAAGGCGGAAGGAACTGTAGTGGGGCCAACCAATCGCAATCACATCGGAGGTGGGGAGCGGTTTAAAACACTGAATATAAAAATTGTGATGCGATTGTAAACATGAGATGTGATCGGGAGATCAGAGGAGTGGCTTGCGATCAATCGCATCAAAGTTTTGTAGTGGGGAGGGTTCAATCGGTGATGGGATTTAAATGGTGTGATGCGATCGGAGGTAGGCTATCGAACGTCACAATCACATCAAATTTTTTGTGATTGGCCAATCGGAAGCATCGTTCAAATATTGTGATTTGTGATGGGATGGTTGGTGGGGTTTTATAATAAAACCTTTGAACTTTATATTATGATGTATGGTGGGGAAGTGGTTTGGGAATGGTAGGGGGGTATATATATATGAACCTTCGAAATGTTTATCATAAGGTTTTCAACGGGGGATGGAGGGGAAGTGTTTTGGGATCGGATTTAATATAATAATGTGATTTTAAAATGAGAGGGGGGAGAAAAGGGATTTATAAAGAAAATATTAAACTTTAATAATATAAAGTTTAAGGGAAGGATGGGAAAAGGGATTTCTTTTGAGGATATAGGGGACTTTTACTTCACTTGAGCATAAATTTCAATTCAGAAGTCAGTTTTGAGAGTGTAGTATACCGTTGGAAAGCTCTTTCCGGGATCTTTGTGATGGATCTACTTGGGGGATGATTTGGCACTAAACATGCTATGGAAAACTCTTCTGAAGGAAGGGACATCACTTTGTGGAGATAACAGTTTCTGAACTGTGACTTATTACATATGATGATATAAAATTACATAATGAATAATAATAAAGGAAAAATAGCATGTTTTCACCTCAAAACATGGTTTTGAGGTGAAAATTACATCAAACTAAATAAAATGTCTCTCTGATTCTTCCTGGTGCTATGACTTTGAGCTTATTGGCTTTCTCATGACCTTGCTGATATTTATTGACATTTGACTCATGAATTTGACCATGGTGAGACCCTAGAAACTAATGAGACCCATCCTATGACCTACTGATATGATTTTAAGAATTAAAGTGAATAATAACTAAAGACCATAGAGAGGAAAATCAGCAAGTTTCACATGAGGGAAAACTGATGAATAATTACTACCATCAATGAATCCATGACCTAGCAGAACGGTGAAATTTATTATTATGGGACTCCTAATATGCAAATGCAAACAGTAACTTTGATCACTGATGGCAGTATGACTAGACTGACACTAACAGTAGGTTGGAAACTTAATACACATGGGACCATTGTTGAAGGTTTCCTCCCATGTGTAAAGTAAGTGGTGCCATGACTTGGCACAAAAAAGGCTTTAGTTTCAATACCAAAAATTGGCAATATTAAAGGCCATGTGTTCTTTTCATTTGAAAATTCGTCAAATCTAGTCTCATGAGAGAAGATGCAAGTTCATACTGTAAACATAAATAGGGCTTTATTGAGTGTCCACCTAAGATTCCATAGTAAAATCTAACATTTGAAACCCATATAATTTTTCCACAGTCAAGTTTTCTTCTATCTCCTCCACTTTCATAACATGTAAATCCTCTCCCACGCCAAATACACCCCAACTTCATGTTTTTTTTTATGACCTTTAAACACTTTTCAATTGATTTATCTTGAGAAGAAACATCCTTTCCTTCCCGTAGGTCCTCAATTTCTAGTCTCGTCCCAATAAAACCTTAACCAAAGGCCCATTTAGTATATTGTGCCATTGTTTTTTAACTATTGAAAGCTATTGAGGAATTTCAAGCATATGAAATAATTTATTTTCACACGCGATTCAAAGAAATAATTTCATGATTTGTAACAATCATACTATTGTTTGGTATTCAAGTATCCATATATGGTACAAAGATTTATGATCTATTATGTTGTACTTATAATCATTATGGTTTTGAATCCCTTTGATACCCATATGAGACTTAACATGAATCATTATCCAAGGATCTCTAAAAATAAGACCATGTCCATTGGAGATGACCAATGTATGTACATAAGAAATATGTAGAGAATTAAAAGTGATGTAGGGTTTATTAGAGTGGATAACCTTCAGACAAATCACGAGCATTGTGACTCTCATTCCAACCCCCAATTCCTTCAATCCATTTATATTTTGCAGAATATTATTGATAGGATTAATGATTAGAGATTTAAAGATCAATTCTTTAGAGATTTTTTCCTCTAAGTAATCAACAAGTGGAAAATATCCATCCATCCCACCCAATGCACACGAAATAAAACATGTCACCTAAACCTTTATATGCATTTTGTCTCAAAAGTAGATATGATACGCTATTGATACACCCTAAAATAACTTTCATTTTCCTAATATCCTACCATAGGATAGTAGGCACAAGATTTGGGTGTACAACATAGGAAAATTCAAATGATTTTTCAATATTAGCTTAAATTAATTCTAAACTTCCTTTTGTACTAACATAGAATGGTAGCGCTCACCTGAAATTGTTAACATAACTAGTAGGGATTATCATCATCTTTTAGATATAGATCTAATATTTCAAATAAAAGTTGAGTTATCCCTTTTCTTATAACCCCTATAATTGAAAATAGATCTGAAACCTATCATTGAATTTATGTGTTGATGTTACAAGTTACAACCATGTGCTGGAAATGATCCTTCAAAACTAACAATTTATGCGTTGATGTTACAAGTTACAACTATGTGCTGGAAATGATCCTTAAACTCTATTTTAAAGGCTTTCATATCTATCCATTGCAGGAACTGCTATGAAAATTGATTCTGTACTTGTGAAGAGATGCTATAACATAATATGCTTTGGGACATGTATTTGTTGCTACAAGTGTCTATATGCTGGAAGAAATAGGCCTATAATGTTATAGTTGAAAATAACCCCAGAAAATGTGCCTAGAATAGTTAGCTATTCTTTAATATTTTGGGATATTTATTTCATAATTTCCTTGAAATAATAAAATTGTTTAAAAATTATCCCTAAGGTTTCAATGGAACCCTGAAACTATATGTGACATTGTAAAAAAAAACCCTAGAGTAATTGGTAACAATTATGGCCAAGGTCAATCTCTAAGTTCTCTCTACACAGAAAAAAAACTTTTGAATAATTGAATAATTTAGTCTAATAATAGTAATATATTCATTGTACCAAGTACATTGGCTTTCCCTAATGACTATCCTATTGAAATTTATTCTAGGCCTACGTGCTCCATGATACCACAAACAATAGTAGTGACATGTGAATCCCTTTGGTCTAAAATATTTTCCAATCCAAGTTCTCCCACAACGGCTTCAAAATACTCATCGAGTAATATGTTTGCTTCTTTGACATCACAATGAATTATCCCGGGGTCACATGTTCATGAAAATATAGAATTCCCCTTGTTGCTCCAAGTGTTATCTATTTACGAGTATACCAATCGAGAGCTAGTTTCCCTACCAATGTATGAGAAAACTTCACAACTTTGAGATTGAATTCTTTTACTTTGAAGAGATGCCAAAGTGTTAACGTGAAAGTTGGTTGAAGTTGAAGGGATATGTTTGAGGTTGAGGAGCATCAAGACATACAAATAGTACGCGTATTGGGTGAAAAATTATATCAATCGAATTAAAATGTGTAGAGGTAATGCTAATAGGGATATTTTCAAGAAAACATATGTGATAGAATTAGAATGTGAAGAATTAAAATGTTACCTGGAATCATTTTTTGTTTTTGATATTCAATTGTTTTTTTTTTTTGAAATATTAAATTTAGGCATCCTAAGTTTATGCATAAATTTTTTTATTTTCCTTTGTATTGGGCTATAAAATGTATTGAGTGATTTTATAACAAGTGATAAAATTCATTTTCCTTATCTTAATTAAAAAATAAAAATAAAAAATTACAGCATAAACCATAAAAAACGACCAATGCAATTAAGTAGGGAATCACTTCCATACATGCCACTGTAGTCTCTACCTCTACAATCTTTGTGGTAGTGCAAAAAAACCGACATTAAAGATTAGTTTTCACATCAGGAACATTTTGAAAAGGCATCTCATAACTCATAAATAGAATCATTATCTGAAATAGGCTCAAAGAAATTATAAAGAGATCTACACATCTGACTTAATATTTAGACATTTCCTGAAGCAAGGAATAAGGAAAAATTTTCATGCGCACATCTGTTATCATGGCAATAATTCCTCTCTAAATCTGCAAAAATGTAAATGTATATACTATATACATAGAGATTTACTTAATTTGGTTGCGTCATAGTTGATTTCTTAGATGGAAAAAATGGGGAGTTCTGCAAATGGTAATTCCATCCATCCTATTACATGGTAAATTCCATCTTAAACCATTTTATAACCACTTGAAAATAGGTATAAGAAATATTGTATAACCACACGAAAACAGGTATAAGAAAGATCGTATAACCTTTCTTACCAATGATTTTTTCCATGAACTTGTTGAATTTTATCCACGGTCCAGAGAGATGAAGAAAGTGTAAAATGAAACTTTAAAAATGCCCTTCTCTTTCTTTATTAGAAATTGGTTATTCAACTAAGATGAGGCTATCATTCTTGTCTAATATTCATTGTGAAGCATGATTTTTGAAGGTACCTTATTTTTCAGTCAAATGCTGCAACAGAGTTAGGGGTGATTTTACAACTTTAACACTGATAGATGATGGCACTAATGGTAAATTCTAAATAATTTTCTTTTCAATAGGTGAGATGAAAAATATGGATGCACCCTCATGTTGATTGGTAACTGCAAGTTTCACCGGTAATATTTTGCAATGTAGTGAAGGAGACACAAAACCTTAGAGATACTCTAATTTGTTTTCTTATAGGCAAAGTGTTATTTGAATTTACTTTAGGATAGTGGAGACTTCATTCATATTGGTTTTTCTTCTTGCTCTTGCTCGTTCATTGTTCATTTTTCTCACATTTGACTCTTGTAATATTTCTGTTGGCTTGAGGGGTCCTGACCCAGGTTCGGAGTTAAGGTTAACCAACAAAAACCTCTTACTACTGGCCCTTTCGGCAGTGACCTATTTGCACAAGTCAAAGTCTCACTCGAAGCAGTATGGGGGGGTGTTGGAATTAGGTTTCCACACCTTGAGAGAGAATTAAATGATCGGGGTGTCTTCAGATCGAGAAGAACACTGGTCTGACCTTCGCAAAAGAAGCCCTAACTAGAAACCCTAACTAGGAAGATCTAGGTTAGTTTACGCAGGTTAACATGCACATGCATAGATACAGATCCTGTAATCCTTTAAAAAGTCTTAATACATGAAATTCAGGTTTGACATTAATAGATCTATTCATTTAACATTCGTATAAATTAGAAGACAGTTTTGCAACCGATCCACACACAGATAATGTAGTAAGCAAAAATAACATACAAAAATAGATCATAAAGCAGAACACGGATGCATTTGATAGTCAGATTTCTCCCAAAACATTCCTTTATTCATTCACGTTCATATCATCCTTACAATACTTCCGTTCTACCCACGCACATAGCCAGTGGGATTTGCACACAATAGGACTAAGGTCTCCATGCACACAGCTAGCAGGAGCCTTCTAAACCCAGACAAGTTCGCTTTTCAACTCATAACATCATACAAAAACTCATATCAGACTTACTACTTCTTATTCGACTCGATCTAGACTCTTATTTATATCTTTAGCTTGTGCTCATCTAAGGTTCGCAAACTGTGGTTTGTGACCCCTAGTTCCACCCTTTTTCCCATTACAACTCATTAGGAGCTTTGACGTGCCCCAAAGCCCCTTGACCTGTGATTTTATTAGCGTGCATGACTTAACTTACAAAAAATAATATATTTTTATCCAAAATTGTGGTCCTAAGGGACCCCGCTCCAACAGGCCCCCAACACAATCTTGTGACTCGTCTTGAGTCACAGCGGTGATGGGTTCTTCATCTTGAGTTGCAACTCCTCGATGGTAGCGACGAAGGGCACTGGGACATCTGTGCTCTGATCAGTTGCACTTTGCGTTGTGTCCACCAATTTCTATGATGTCAGCCCTTCTGCGGCTATATTAATGCTTTGATATATCTAGTTCAAATTCTTTATAGCAACATCCAGATCCTGCGGCAGCTTCATCACCTCATTGGCCCACGGCTTCATGTGCTGTGTCACGATGTTCTTCTTTCTTCATAGCTCCTCTACTTCATCGCAGAAGATATGGCTAGTCTGTAAGTGGGCCATGCATTGAGTAGGTAAAAGCATAGGCAGGGCCTCCTGAAGGTCGTCGAAGGCCTTCTCCTTAGCGTGCAATTCCCATGAGATATTTTTGACCAATAGTTTTGTCTGCACATATGTCCACAGTCCCATAGTCATTTTGAGCAGCATGGTGCCTTTGTCAACTGTGGCAGCAATATTCTCTGAATGTTCCTTAACTAAGGCCGCCCATCGTGTGCACACTTCTGGGGGAGTTTCTAGTTGCAGTTTGGCTTGCAACGCTACCTGCTTGAACTCTCCCTTTACTGTCTACATATCTGACCAAGAGGCTTTCAGTGTTGCAACCAAACTCTAAAATATTACCCCTGGTGCGAGGGATGTAGGGATAGAAACCTCTGGTAGGTCATTGCACAATTTTTCAATCAGATGCTCTCAGTCTGCACACTAAGCTACAACTGTGTGTTACGTTGTCTATGCTTGGAGTGATTATTCACTCTTCACCACAACCTTCTTCTCAACTGCCCTCAGATGCTGCTACACACACACCTCCTTACACTACATCTCATCTGCAATGATAGTTTGTATTATGTGCAACTCTCCACTATGCAACATGGATAATTCTATCCCGGCCTCTGGGCAGGCCTGCACCTGTGCGTGCAATTCTGGCTACTCTAGAGTGAATGTTGCACCCTGGAAGGGAAAAATCCTACTATCTGTTGTGCTGATGATCATCGTTGTAGGCTAGCTCGCTTGAATCAGCCTCTCTTGATTCACGCTCGCCTTGATATTGTTAATCTTTAATTTGATTACCTGCAATCCCGATTGTAACACTTCGACTATAGCCTTATACTACTCTTCCATTTTTGTCCATCAATCCTAAAAGACAGATGCAAACACATCCACGATATTTTCAAGCTCATCTTTTGTCAGCATAACCTCCTATGTGCTTTTTACCTTTGATCCCTTCCTCTTCTTTTGCACACCATTGGAGGCTTCTGCGATGCACTTCATTCCTCTCAGAGAATCAGTGCCAGTGCCATCCAAACCATTGATTCCTCCAAGGTTTAAATGAAATTCTCCTCCAGGATATTTCTCCATGTATTTCTCCACTTCCTTTTCAGTATCCTTTTCAACATGTTTTTATGTGCCTGTCTCTACATATTTTTCAGTACACTGCTCGAGTTCTTTTTCCTTGTCTCCTGGTGTTGTCTCTTTTCTAGAGGTGGATGTTGTGATGGGTAGGGTGGAGTTGATCGTAACCTTCCACATTGCTAGCCAGGTCATAATCACCTGGTTGATCTCTGCTTCGGTCACCATAAAGGGAAAATTATACCAGATAGGGTCATTGCATGCCTTGATCTGCACGTGGTCCATGGTAACATGAAATTATGCAATACTTCTATACTTCTCATATGTTTTTGGGGATATTTTGGGTCCCAAATGTATCTCTGCTGCCAGTGCGCCTTCAAATAGAACCAAAAAAAAATTATTTTCCTTCACGCCCCTTCACAAATACGAGGCTCCACCTCTGGGATAATTTCACCCTCTAGAGTCTCCCACGTGACCAACACAATTAATAGCAACATACAAGAGTAACATAATTTCTTTCCTTTGTATTGCGCCTCACGTATATTGTCCAAAAACATTTGGCAGAGGTATTGGGACTATTTGTTTCTAAGCCCCTTATGACATTCTCCTGCCAACACAATTACATGTGCAGTGATTGTCTTCGAGTGGAACTTGCGCATCAATTTATAGCCCATGACTAAGGTTCCTAGGTGCACACCTGAGTCTTCAATCGTCTACACTAGGAATCCTATGACATCCTATCCGACATGGTAGTATTTTTTCACCTTTGTAACAACCTTTAGCTCATCACTCTTCCGAAAACTAGCCACGGGTTGACGCCCCTTCTTGAGTAGGCCGGTGATCTGGTGGATCAGTGCAGCGTCGAGTGGAATGCATTCCTAGATCCATAGGAACTCTTCGTGCACTAATTCTAGCAGCTTGCACACGCAGATAGTGGTAATGGGGTACCTACCAAAGTGAGGAATCCTCAGAAAATTGAGGATTCTCACATTTCTCAGCCCGCATGCCCATGACATAGGCTCTACCTTCACCAAATCATCGTATAAAACACACTCAAGTTAATATTCATGCACCAGCTCGAGGAAAATTTCCTCATTTTCTAGATCATAATTGTTGAATTTGACAAGATGGATCTTGCCAAACATGTATTCAATAACAGGGATCGCCTGCAATATTAGTGGAATCTGAAGTTAGTCCTGCACCACATCTAAATTCTTCAGAATGTGCAAAGAGGGTTTTCGTGGCTTGAAATAATGCAATCGCCATGAGATTGGCTCGACAAGGACAACCTCCTCAGTGGTCTCTTTTTAGGATCACCCATAGGCGACCTATCCTTCGTAGCTTGGCATGGGGATGTAACCTTCCTATGGGAGGTCCGCGGCTTGAAGGATGACCCCTTATTAATCTTACCCTTTCCCTTAGCTGGTGTAGACATGACTTCTTGAACCTTTGTCACCACTTCATGAACATTATCTAACCCTAGCTCTGTAGAAACTGTGAGTGGCATAGAGTTTTCCTCAGATGGTGCTCTCTCAGTATTAGTGGCCATCATTATTGGGTGAAAGATAAAATATGGGTCACTTATGTCAGATGCGATGGTCTCATGAGCTGACATACAGTGCTCAAAGACAAGTTGACAACGCAATTCACAGATAAGCTCAGGGAATAATATATTTAGAAATAAAAGGAATCAAATGTGAGTCGCACCCTTCCTTTTTATAGGTGATCCAAGGTAAAAATGGTTGGATATCCATTAAATGCATCTTACCTCCTTAAAAAAAATAAAAATCTCATAAAATTGCTTCATTAAATGCAAAACAATCGTTCCATCCAACCGTAAAATAGATTTTTCATGCATTTTTACTCTTCCAACAGTTGGTTTCTCCTGCTGCGAACCACCTCTGTGCTCTTTTCTCACTTGTCTATGCCTTTCCTCTGCGCAATGTGCAGACAAGTGGATTCCCATTCGTCGACCATATAGTCATTTAGTAGGCACATGGTTGTCCTTATACGGCTTCAGTCGGCTTCCATTGAAATACTTGGGAAGGCTCTCACTGCACATTGTGTCCAAGCGCACTACACCGCCATCGGTGATCTCCTTCATGATATATGGCCCCAGCAAATGTTTTCTTAACTTCCCTGGGTGGCGTGAAAATTGACTGTCATATAACAAGACCAAGTATTGCTCCTTGAACACCTTCTGTTTGATGCACCCATCATGCCAGGACTTTTTGCACGCCTTCTGAAATTGTTGATGGAAGTTAGCAATGAACCGATCCTCCTCCAAGGCAACCAGCTGCACAAGACATTTCTCCATGCTATCAGGCTTGACCATATTAGTGAATGTTGTGATGTGAAGGCTTGGGATGATATATTCCATTGGCATGATTGCTTCTTGCCCATAGACCATCTTGAAAGATGTTTTTCCAATAAAATTCTTGCATGTGATCCTATAAGCCCATAACATAGAAGGGATGTGCACATCCCAGTGATTCTGATTTGCATTACAGATCTTTGTGAGAGCATTCTCCAATTTTTTTTTGAAAGCTTCTACTGCACCATTTGTCGGAGGGTGATAAGGAGTACTCTTCTGGTGATGGATCTGAAATTCCTCCATCAAAGCTTCAATGGTTTTATTAACAAAGTGTGTACCCCTATCACTCATCAATATCTCGGGGCACCTAAACCTGGTCAGAATATTTTCAAAAATGAAATATGCAACAATATCTGCGGTACAATCCTTGACTGGCTTAGATTCTACCCATATGTTTACATAATTTGTGGCAATGGTGATATATCACACACCAGTCTTCTTCCCTGAAGGGTTGATAGGTCTGAAAAGATCTATAGTCCATTTATCAAAGGCCTGCAGGGCCATTTGTAGGTGTAGGGGAATTTCATCTATGCGCGAGGGCTTCCTCATTCTCTGCATGCATCACAGGCATGATAGTATGCATGTGCATCACTGTGCAATGTGGGCCACCATAACCCAGCATGCAAAACCTTCTACGCAGTAGCCTTCCCTACATAGTGGCCTCCGGCCATCCCTCCATGAGCGTCAGCCAAGATTGCCTTCCTCTCATGTTTCAAAACATACCTTCATAATACTTCATTTGCTCCCATATTGTACAATTGACCATCAATCATGGTAAAATCAAATGCACGTGAAACCAACTCCTTCTTTGGTTGCACCGAATATCAGCAGGTGCACTTCCAGTGGTTAGGAAGTGAATAATATCAGCAAAGTGTTTGTCAACTACCTTGATAGAAAATAGTTTCACATCTGGTAACCCCTCCTCCAAACTGTTTGGTTCTTCCCCATTCTTGTCATGTGACAGATGATCAGGTCTGGAATTTAGTCTCCTAGGCTTCACAATGATTTTAAAATCATATTCCTGAAGTAGCAACAACCATATACAAATCTTGCCCCCCAACACAGGTTTATTGACCAAGTATTTCAAAGTAGAATGGCCAGTGAATATCTTGAAGTTCCCTCCTAGCAGATAGTGTCTATAATTTTGCAGAGCATAGACCATGGACAATCCTTCCCTTTATGTGGTTGAGTAGTTGCACTCTGCCTTGGAGATCTTCCTACTAGAAAAATAAACGGGGTGATCAACGTATCCTTCTCTGGGCCATGCTAAAACAATTCCAAGTGTTATACTGGATGCATCCACATGTACATGGAAAACCTTGGACCAATCTCGGAATATTATAATAGGTGTAGTAACCAACTTCTCCTTCAACAGCTCAATGCTCTTTTGACATTCCTCATCCCAGAAAAATGACGCATCATTCATGAATAACTTATCCATAGGTGCAGTGATCAGAGCATAGCCCTGAATGAATTTTCTGTAATATCTGGTGTGTCCTAGGATGGAGCGCAACTATTTTTCATTAATGGGGACCTCTAGGTTGATTATAACTTCTATCTTGGTTGGATCTACCATCAATCCTTGCTGACACACTATATGGCCCAACATAATTCCAAAAGGCACGTAGAATATACATTTCTTTAGGTTGAGATAAATCTGGTGCTTCCTACAACTGTCAAGCATCATGTGCAAGTAGGAAACATATTTCTTTACCAACCCAAACATAGTCCAGTCATCAAAATACACCTCCAAGAAATTTTTCATGAATTATTTGAACACAACTACTACTACACGTGAGAAGATTGCTGGTGGATTGTTTAATCCGAAAGGCATGAAAATGTATTGAAAAGATCCCCATTATGTTGAAAAGGTGGTATTGCTTTGGTCTTTAAGTGTAATTCTGATTTGATGATACCTTGAAAATCCATCAGTAAAAGAATAAGATTGTTGTCCCCGCACATTATCCAATATCTCTGTTAGTCTCCTGTATTCACAGTATCACTAGGTGACTATGGATTTTCTACAATCTACTAAAGATAGCATTCATGTCGTATCAATTATCTTCAGAAATCTCACTGCCTTCATTATCCTCATGAAACCTCTTTCACTATCTCTCAGTTTTCCTTCTCAAAATCACTCTGTTGCTCTAAAAACACACATTGGGCTTTAATCTTCTCATTCTCACCTTTTCCCCGACCCAAACACCAAATTTCATCTCTAGAACCACCATTAACCCCCTCACCTCATCAATTCCCCTTGTTTTATTAAAACAATGTAAAAAACTCCTTTTTACATTGTTTTAAATATAAAATTAAATCCTTTTGGGACCCATATTTTATACTAAAACTCTATTTTTATTAATATAAGACCCAAAATTTTATGTTTTCTAACCCAACCCTTTATGTTTTTAACCCGACCCTTTATAAATATTAAAGCCTTGACTTTAATGTTTTTATCCCCCTTCCTTTGTTAAAAACCTTATATAAACCCTCCCTTTTTCTTTAAAAAGTGTTTCCACTTATTTATTTAAACCCTACACCCTGCATATACCAAACCCCGCGATATAATGAAAAGCCTCGCCACCTGTCCCCTCGGGCCCCACCACTCAGACTCACATATTGCTCCATAAACCCCCGACCATCGTTGATCTCCATCCCTCGAGATCCAACGGTCAATGGCGCATATCACATCATTCTCCACGTAGTGGTTAAACAACCCCTAACCCTATGAAATGGTCAATTTTCACTCATTTCCCCTCCACTACGTGTCACTTGCTGAATGGAATCACACACTTCTGCCCAAATCCTCTTACCACCTTTTCTTCGTGCGATAAACCGCCTTACCGCTTCACACCAAATCTTGATACCGCCATCTAATTCAAACGATCCAAGAGCCTTGTGGCTCTGCAATAATCCCTCCTCCACCAAGAACCTCTGTAAAGCGCTCCAAAAGCTTGAAAACGCTGAATGAACATAGAAAATCCATGCACACAATTTTTAAAAACTAATTGGTTGTTTTATTGTGCAGGTATCATGGCAGAAATGTAAGAATTGCATTCCAAGGGTTCAAAATTTTTTTAATAAGAGTTTTGGGTGGCCAAATATAGATTTTATTTCATTATAAAGACTAGAGGCATAAAAATTGAGCGTAATCACCAAAAAATCATGATCATTGGTGGTTATCCTAGCACTCCAACAACAGAAGATGCTCCACTGCTCAGTAAATACAAACAGATATGCAAGCAAAAGAAAAGAAAATAGTCAAGAGACCATGACAATGAAGATTAAAGGATTAAAGAGATTAATGAAATATTAGAAGGCAGAGAGGTAGGGATGAAGTGGAAAGACAGTTTAAAAAGATAAATCCAAGTTTAAATGGCCTAAACAGAGTTTAAGGGATAAAACACAGACAAATTAGCACAAAGGTAGATTCAAATGACTCAATAGAAAGCATTCAATTCTTCATAAACAAGTTTGGACTCCTACAACATGTTTTCCTTCAATGAAGACTTCAATAGTTATTACAAATAGTCAGAGATATTTCTCATCTACCCAACAGTTATTGTAAAAGTTATTGAGAAAGACTTAAAGTCAAATATTTCCAAAAGTTAGCTCAGAAGTTAAGTTAGGAGTTATTATTATAGTGAATCAGTCCCAGACATTTTTCCTTGCACCTTGCATGGTCTCAAAGGTAAAAAATGCATTAGCTCTATAATAAATAACATCTGAAACCCTAGGTTAGGATCACCTCCTCATTTTGCAGATAAATACTGCATGTATTATTCATTTTTAGTGTTGGTTGGTTGGTTTCTTGGCTAGTTGGTTGGCTATTGATTAGATGATTGACTGCTAGGCTGGATTTGAGAAAAATCTGAGTTGCAAAGATCATTGTACTGGAGTAATGCAACTATTTTGAACATTAGTAATATAAGCACGTTCACAGGATTCTTGAGCTATGTTAATGGTGAAGTTTTCTTTCTTTGTCAATGTTTTCCTTCTATTTTCCATTCTATCCATTATTTCTCTGATAAAAGAACATAAATTTTAGATTAGGATATGTTGTCTTGGAACCCTATTTCTATATGCATTCTTTATCTCAATGTTTTCTTCTATAAGGTCTGATTGGAGAATTCTTAATTTCTCTCCGGTTCCACCTAGCTTGTTGTCTTGGAAATGATTTAATAGAATCAAGCCAAAGAAGTCTATGGTATGCCCTGTCCTTTGGTGTAGCTTCAAATATTGTTTTTAGGGCCTTTCTTTGAAGTTTACTTAGTAGATTCCAGCTAAATAAGTCTATGGTATGCCTTGTCCTTTGGTTTGTCTTGAACTGTTGCTTTGAAGGTCTTTAGAGTGTTTGATTAAAGAAGATAGGTCTATCTTTCTCTTTAGTTGCACTCATTGTTATCTTAAATGTTTTCTTTGTCTGAAATTAATCCTAGGATTGCTGGATTGCTGTCTTAAAGGTTTTCTTATTAAAGTTTGGTCAAAGAAGTCTATGGTATTGTAATATTCCTAAAATTTATCTTTTATCTAAATGGAATATTATAGATTGTTTTGTCACTATGTAGGTGAATAAATGGGTAGGGAGGCCCATAAATCTCCTTAGAAATAATAAAAGCACTTAAAGTGTTAAAGCGAACCCTCTAAGCAGCCAATAAAGCACCTTTGAGTGTGAACAGGGGATGAGACATGTTGAATAGGTCAACTTTGACCAAATCAACTATAATATTCCCAATTAGTCATGAGCTAATTGTAATATTCAATTTTGTTTTATTACTTTGTTTAAAGAATAAAAGAGCAAAGGAGGTCCATAATACTCCTTAATAATGAGTAAATCAATGCCAAATATGAAAGGCTAAAACTTGTCTGTTAAATCAAGCACCCTTAGTTGTGAAAGGGGCTAGGACATTTTGATTGGGTCAACCTTGACCAAATCTACAGCGATGTCATGGAGGAGAAGCCATCAATGAGGTACCGCACAGTTTTAGATGGAGATGCCTTATGTGAAAGAAGTGATCTCATTGGAATTGGTTTAGGGTTTGTAAGCTCTTGTCTTATAAAAGGAAGGGGATGGAAACATTAGATGGTTTTTTACGTTTATCATATTTTCTGAATATATGGTCTATTTAGACATATATCTTTCTCTTGTTGTTTAGCTAAGATTGAATGTTCTTTAGCATTGGGTGTTCCTGATCAGGAATCCCACCTCTTCCCATTGAGTAGCTCTTGGGAGAGTTTGCATTGCATTATCCACTATCTGGCTTAGGGCCAAGCTTCTTCTTTCAACTACAGCACAGATCCTCTTGAGGGTTTGGTTGTTTTTGGAAACTACAACAAGTAGAGACTATATCTTTCATATCTAGGCCATTTCAATGTTCCTTTTCAGTGGAGAAGGTTTCTACTTCATTGGGAGGATATTATTGGAGGGCTTGGGCATCATTTTCAGATATTGGCATCAGCCAAACTATATTTTTATCCCTACAACGCAGTATACTTCCAGATCTGTGTTATTTCTGTAGGTACAGTTGCAGGGTGGTTCAACACACCATTTGGAGAGCTGATTTTCTAGTGTTGGGGATCTGACCTTAACTTTGGAGATCTATTGGAGAAGTCTATTCTATTGATCATATCAATTCAGCCACACTTTCCATATTTGTAATTTTCAATAGAGCTGTAGTCTTAGATCTCAGATCTACAACTTGTGCTTGGTGTTTTGCTGAAAACCCCATGGGGGTTCTTTAGAGGAGCTTGTATAGTGCATGGATCTGATATAGTTCTAAATTTTTATGCATATAGCATCTCTAGATCTGATGTTTAATCTACTTATTTTGTAGAGGCAATAAAATAATGATGTGAGGGTTTTCCAATATTTATATTTGGTTGCAGCACCTCATATTGAGGGATTTTTCTCATTGGAGACTTTATTTTTCTTGTTATACATCTTATGGGCCATTTCTTACACATGTTTTGTTGTTGTAATAAAAAATGAAAGGTATCCATGTTGGCCTCTTGTTGTATAAATGATGATCTGCGCCATTTTCCCATCATTCTGCATTGTATTTCTACATTCCCCAATTGAGAATATTACAATGGTATCAGAGCATCATCTTGGCACAACCTATGAATTCTAAAGCCAATATGTCTTCTGAAGAAGGACAGCCTCTTACTGACAGAGAAAATAGGTATCAAAAGAGAAGGCATAGAAATTTTGATTATAAAAATGATAATGATGACAAGGGTAAAGCCCTTTTATCTGGAGGTGAAGATGAAGAGAAGGAGTTCCATAAGATCATTCTTAGATCCATGCAAGTTATTGCCAGATATATCAAGGAGATGAGAATGGAAATATTTGAGGAATCCCCTAGAGTATTTCATCATGGAGAAGGCTTTGGCATGTCTCACCACTGGAATGATCAACCGGTGCATCAGCCACAAGTTTCCCAATGCTCTACCATGCCTACATTTTTTGTTGTGGGAAATGAAGGGTTTTAGGAGCAAGAATCCCTTGAAGGCTATTTTGAAGAATATGAGTCTCAAAATTAGATATTCAAAGATCACTTGAGTTTTCAGGAGTTTTTCAAATAAATGACAATAGAAGACCAAGGCATCATCATAGAGGTGGTGGATTCATTCAGAATCATGATTGACACCACACTATGGGCATATTATTTTTACCCAATTTTGATGGCTCATCCAAGTGTACTTCCAAATATTAGGTAGAAAAACTTGAAATCTACTTTCAGTTGAACAAGGTTCCAGAAATGGAAGCCATTAATATTGCAGCGCTGCATCTTGAAGGTGAAGCACATGAATGGTGGTTCCATGGCTTGTCTACATTGGGTCATGCCAATTTGACTGCTTATTCAAATTTCAATAGAAGGCTGGTGGAAATATTTTATATAAGAGATCCAGAAGAACCATTAATGAGCCTTGAAAAGTTGAAACAATCAGGTAGTGCAGAAACTTGCATCTCTGAATTTTTAAGACTTTTTGTTATGGTTCCTGATTTGTCTGCAGCAAGAAGGGTGTACATATTCATTGATGGTTTAGATGAACCACTTCATGGGTTGGTTAAGTCTACCAAGCCCACTACCCTACATGATGCTATTGAAAGGGCTATATATCTTCAAGATGCCTTGCCAAAAGTAAAGGAAACATTTCAGCATAAGCCCTCTTTCCCTTCAAAGGCAAAAGAAGAAAAGGTTGCTCCTTCTAAGGAAATTCAAAATAAAAAAAACTCTTGATGATGATGTCCGGAGAGATCTAAGAAGAAGGAAGCTTTGCTTAACTTGCCAAGAATCATGGGCACCTAGACATAGATGTGCAGCTAGAAAAGCACATTACATAGAGGTCTTCTCAGATGATGAGGAGGAGGAAGAAGATGAACCAAGAAGAGGTCACAACACTGACACTGCAAGAGGAGAACCAACACCATCAGGAGATGGGAATAGAGCATTTGCTCCTATTGGAGGGGCTCTTGCTTCTTTGAGGGGGGTACCTAAGTACTTGACCTTAAGAGTTCAAGGTTCCATCTTGAATCAGAGGGTTTCTGTTTTGGTTGACAGTGGGGCTACCCACAAATTTATTGATGCCCAACTAGTGCAAAGGAGGGAAATACCCACTGATGCTTTTGAGGGATTCTCTGTTTTGGTCCCAGGAGATAGAACAATGCCATGCATGCATTATGTCCCGTACTTATCAGTCACCATGGGGAAATATACATTGATTGATCACTTATTTTTGGTTGACATACTTGACACCAATGTGATATTGGGTGTTCAATGGTTGATTACTTTTGGGAAAGTCACCACTAATTGGGAGGCTTTGCAAAAGGAATGCGTGAATAAAAAGAGTGGTAAGACTCTCATTATCAAAGGCATGCATACATATCCCTCACATACAACTTCCACACAGAAATTAGAGATGGATTTGCATAGTGGAAGTAAGGACCTTACAGTCCCATCTATTATGCTCATGAGATTGCTGCATGGGATACTATTATCTAGTGGCAAACCCCTTGGGAGGCCACCTCATCAGATCTTGTGGGAGATTTCTCACAACATGATGCTCCAAGCATAGATCTAGGAGAGATGGGAGCATTGGAAGACAATGATACAACGTTGGGAGTCTTGGGTAGACTCAAGGAGTAGGGAGACATTCTCCCAACATCATCATTACCCACTCTCATTTCAGATTCTATGCTATGGGAGGAGAAGCATGGAAGGGATGACCTTCCAACATGTACCTTTGGCATGGGAGATGTCAAGGAGGATAGCAGCCATATGACAGACATTTCTGTTGGTAGATCATCAGCGCTGTCACTATGGGAGATGGATCCATATTGGAAATCCCAATTGTTTCTGGATTACTCCAAGGACCTTCACACATGCATGATACTTGATGACCAGCTACATGAAGAGGGTTATTCAGTCAAAGAAGGATTCATCTATTATCATGGTAGGATATTCTTATCTAGAGCCTCCAAGCTCAAGGAGAAGTTGCTACAAAGGGCCTATGAAGAGTTTTGTTTCAGCCACACATATTCCATGAGATTCTACAACATCATCATGAGAGACTACACTTGGAAGGGCTCTGAAGGAGAAATATATCATCATTTTCAAAGATGCATGTACCATGTGGAGATGGGGTAGCAACATAACTCTATGAAGGAGTTAATTCATCCATCTCTTTCTCTTTTTGAGAGAGGGGATAGATCTATGCACCACTCCATTTGTTTAAAGAGAAATTTTGGTGAAGAATATTCTCATGTAAATCATGTTTCATTTGATTATTTTTTGCATTTTTTCACCATGTATATGCAGGCCATAAATCCAAGAAGGAGTATTGTGCCTTATAAACTTCATGGCCAACTTTGGGCCACAAAATATTTTGAACATGGTCACTCCCTTGGAGGACAAATGGAGATTTTGTTTCATGGTGGGTGCATTCCTGAAGCACCAAATATATCTCACACTTTCAACCATATTGAGATGACTTGGACAAAAAGTAAGTGGTGGGGAAACCACTTACCACATCATGATATGATGCAGTGAGGAGATGCATTGCGCTGCTTCCACATATGGGACTATGACCCACCTCCATATGCACAAATTTATGTTTGTATGTATGTAGTTTTGATCCCATACATTGATGATGTACTTGTACTTTTTATGGGAATGTATGGAGGGACGATGGGAGGTATGTATGTGCCCTATGGGATGGAGATTCTCCATGTATCTTATCCTACATGTTTCAGGGAGAACATTGGGAAAACCATGTTTGTTTCATTTGAACTATTGTCTCCTTATGGGATGGAGTATTTACATCTCATGAGAAATTTGGAGGAGCAATTCATGGAGGGATGGATTGGTGAACACTTGGCTTATAGAGGAAACTTATCACATGTTGGTGTCACCAATGAAGGAGGAGAAGAGTTACGACACTAACCTTATCAGTTGCTTGAGGAAAGAAACATTTGGGAAGGGAGGAATATAATATTCCAAATTAGTCATGAGCTAATTGGAATATTTAAAATTTTTTTTATTACTTTGTTTAAAGAATAGAAGAGCAAAGGAGGTCCATAATTCTTTTTAATAATGAATAAATCAATGAAAAATATGAAAATGTTAAATTTTGGTTGTTAAATCAAGCACCCTTAGGTGTGAAAGGGGCTGGGACATTTTGGCTGGGTCAACCTTGACCAAATCTATAGCGTTGTCATGGAGGGGTGACCATAAATGAGGTACAGTGCAGTTTTAGACGGAGATTCCTTGTGTGAAAGAAGTGATCTCATTGGAAGTGGTTTAGGGTTTGCAAGCTCTTGTATTATAAAAGGAAGGGGATGGAAGCATTAGATGGTCATTGATGTTTATCATATTTTTGGAATATATGGTCTGTTTAAACATATATCTTTCTCCTACTCTTTAGTTGAGATTGAATGATGTTTAGCATTAGGTGTTACTGATCAGGAATCCCACCTCTTCCCATTGAGTAGCTCTTGGGAGAGTTTGTATTGCATTGTCCACTATTTGGATTAGGGCCAAGATTCTTATTTCAACTACAACGCAGATCCTATTGAGGGTTTGGTTATTTTTGCAAGCTGCAGCAAGTGGAGACTAGATCTTTCAGATCTAGGCCATTTCAATGCTCCTTTTCAGTGGAGGAGGTTTCTACTTCATTGGGAGGACAATATTAGAGGACTTGAGCATCATTTTCAGATCTTGGCATCATGCCAACTATATTTTGATCCCTACAGCATAGTATACTTCTAGATATGCGTTATTTCTATACGTTGAGTTGCAGGGTGGTTCAACACACCATTTCGAGAGTTGATTTTCTAGTGTTGGGAAACTGCCCTTCACTTTGGATATCTATTGGAGGAGGCTATTATATTTCTCATATCAGTTCAGCCACATTTTCCAGATCTATAATTTTCAATAGATCTGTAGTCTTAGATCTCAGATCTACAACTTGTGCTTCGTGTTTTGTTGAAAACCCCAAGGGGGTTCCTTAGAGGAGCTTGTATAGTGCATGGATCTGATATAGATCTAAATTTTTATGCAAATAGTGGCTATAGATCTGATGTATAATCTACTTTTGCTAAACAGGTAATAAAATAACAATTTAAGGGTTTTCCATTCTTTATATTTGGTTGCAGCACCTCATATTGAGGGATTTTTCTCATTAGAGACTTGCTTTTATTGTTATACATCTTATGGGCCATTTCCTACACATGTTTTGTTGTTGTAATAAAAAATGAAAGGTCTCCATATTGGCCTCTTTTTGTATAAATGATGATCTGCATTATTTTTCCATCATTCTACGTTGTATTGTTGCATTCCCCATTTGGGAATATTACATCAACAACGCTGTTATGGAGGAGTGGGCATTTAATGAGGAATAACGCAGTTTTGGAGGGAGTTTGATTGCATGGAGGAAATGAAATAATTGAGTGGGGCCAAGGGAAAGGAAGCTCATAACTTATATAAGGAAGAGGATGGAAGCCATATGGGGTTATGTTTTTGGCTTATTATTTTGTATATGGTCTGTTTAGACTTTTGGCATTCTTCTGCTGTTTAGTTGAGTTTTCAGTGCTATTTAGCACAGGGTGTTCTCGAGTGGGAATCCCACTTCTTTCCTTAAGAGGCCTCTTGGAGGAGAATTTCACTTCATTTCCACACTCAAGCTTAGGGCCAAGCTTTAGTCTTTAGCTACAATGCAGTTTCTGCAGAATATTGTGTTGTGTTGCAAGGTGTAGTAGTGGAGGATTATTTTGGGTGTCTTCAGAGCTAGTTTTGGGGGAAGGTTTCAATCCATTGGAAGGCTTGTAGAGAAGCCCCTTGAGATTTATTGAAACTTTCAGTAGCAGTCTAAGGATTATTTATCCCCTACATCACATTTTCAGCCTAGATCTGCGTTATTTTAGGGAGGAGTTGCAGGGGTGGTTGCAGTGGCTGTTTTGAGAAGTGATTTCCTCAGTGGAGGAGCTATTCCTTCATCCAGAGGATCTATTGGAGAATATTTGTAGTTTCTACATCAACTTCAGCCATATATTCTCATTTCTTTTGTTGCAACTTATCTTCAACCCTAGGGCTGCAGCTTACATTGACAAATTGTGTGCATTTTCCAAAAACCCTCTTGGGTTGTCTTGGAAAGTTGATCTAGTGCCCATATCTATATGTCTAGACTCTATTGGGGCCTATATAAATATTTTGATATCATTTTATCATCTCCAACTATAGTTATGCTTAATATGACTGCGCTGTAGTTTCTCTCCAGCATTTTTTATTGTAACAATAGCTCATATTTGGGAGTGATTTCTTATGGGAGGCTTGTTCCCTCATTGTATATGATTTATGCCTCGCTATTTTGTATTGATTTTTTTCTCTATTATATAATTTTATGATGCCATATTGGTATCATAGTTTCATGCATTAAATATTTGTTGTTTCTTTCATTTTATGAGCTATATTGTTGCTTTTCCTATTTGGGAATATTACAGGTATGCCTGTCCTCTGGTTTGCCTCAAACAGTTACCTAAAAGGCTTTTCTTGTTGAAGTAGTATTAAAATATTCTTAACTGACTTTTAGTTTTGCTTCTTTCACAACTTATTGTCATTTCATATTACATCTATTCTAAAAGATCCACTTGATATAGTTAGCTTTCCCTATGAAAACCTTGCGGAGTTGATGAAAAATTAAATCCTTTCATGAGTCCATAGCCCAATGGATTAATGTTTCTCATGGTATATCTATTCAACTGAAACAATTCATCAATTAATCACACCATTAGTCTATCTATCAACCAATCCAATCAACTAAAACAAACAAGTCCTCAGAACTTCATAACTAGTCTAAAATCACAGCAGAAGCATAAAGTCATATTATTTTATTAGAAATGAAATAACTCAGAAATATATTGCATAAAACATAGATACAAAACCAGACAAAAAAATGGCAGAAAAGAGGCTTCAGCCTCATGGCATTCTCATCATTCTCTCTTATTAAAAGAATTTGGTTTACAATTTAAATAGATGAGATAAAATGTCTAAGATAGTCCGTGCTATATTAGACTCCTTTGGTTGAGATAATTTCTCACCAAAAACCCACCAATATAGGAGTTACTAAACAAACTCCAATATTTGAGGAACAACCCAAGAGTTAGGCACATATTCCTAACTTGGAATATTTAATTAATTAATTTAGTATTTTGGATTTATTATTTTCATTTGAGAGAGTCTAATACATTTATAAACACTTATATAGAGAGAGCCCTCTATGAGTCCAGGAAGGATAGGTCCATGTACTCCAAAGTGGTTTGATGTGGTTCCCTGCAGATTTTTTTCTTACCAATCTTGAAAATCATAGGGAACCAGCATATTGGCCACCATACTGGGGATATTGAGTTATAATATAGCTTATTATCACCTCAAGAACTCATATAACCTCATTTTAAACTTAGATGAATCAAGTGTTAGCCAAGAATGGTACCTGGCTACTGATGGTGGACAAAAACCAACCATAAAACAATTAAAAACCCTCCACCTGATGACTCCACTGGTTTACAATAGGCCAGTTGACTCCACTGGTTTTCCATAGACTCCACTGGGAAACTTATTTTGTAATTAAAAAATAAAAAGAACCCAGTAAAGAATACTTTGTGGATTAATTATTTCTTTCACAGATTGGTTTATTTATAAAAAAAAAAAACGGTTATACCTTTTAAAACCTTTCTAAAACTTAGGTCCAAATTCTGGCTTCTAGAATAATCTATAGCAGATCCCATCCTGGCCCAAACCCTCCTACAATAGTTGACAACCCTGAAAGTATCCTTAGGAAGTCTCTTAGATCTAAAATTCCAACTGTTGGCAGACCTATCCACAAATCAAGTTACCTACCTGAAAACCTTAAACACTTGCAAAATATCTGGTTGTTGATGGTGGATAGAAGCCTGCTTTAAGAAAGTTGAAATATTCCACTTGGTGACTCCACAACTCTTAATAAACCTAAAAATACTCCACTGGAAAAAGAATTCAGGTTGATTGTAAAAATATGCAGTAACCCATGTACTAACTAATCAGCAAAAATGGATCCAAGGATACAACGTAAATATGCTCCAATGAATAGAGATCATATTCCTGGATTCCCACACAAAATGCCTCAAATAATTTGGGAGACAAGCCTGCCTATGTTTCAAGATAAAATTTTTGATGACCCCTTGTTACATCTCATCGAATTTCATATACATACATGGAGGTTAAAAGTTGAATGGCATGAGGACTACCTCATGAAAATGTTTATGGTAACATCAGAAGGAAAAGCAAGGGAATGGTATGAAGGTCTGAAACCTGGTAGTTTGTTCTCTTTAAAGGATTTCCACAAGGTGTTTTATGAGCATTATAAAGAAAATTGTCCATCCTTATCATTAGCTGAAAATTGTTGTGATCAGTTCGAAGATCTCATACAATACCTTGTAAACATTGATGAAGATTTGGGAAATTAGCATCCTGAGGATCTATTAGAGGAAATTCATGAATTTAATGCTCAAGTTAACTATCATGGTGATCAAGAGAAGTTGGTTGAGGATGAAATCAATCAAGAAATAAAGGAAGATACACAAGATCTCTCTAAAGAGACAAGTGATGATTCTTCATCTCTTTTGTGTGAGTCTAAAGAAAACATTCAGCCTTATGATCAGTCACAAAAGAAGGAGAAACATCATAGTTCTACCCAAGGAAAAAATAAAATGCCTCCCCCTTTAACTAATGAATAAATCAATCAGATTTTAAACATACAACCAACCTCTAAACTTTTATGTAAAGAAGATCTTTCTATTTGTTATATTGCTAACTTATCCACTAATGCATTTTCTCATGCAGAAACTATAGAGCTGATTAATATTGATGTTGTACTACCTTCTCAAGAGGACCTACTACCAGGAAATGCCCCTAATGATGTATTTTAGGCATAATTCAGTTGATTCAACCAAATCATGTTAGATTTTCTGAAGGACAACATAGCAAAACATTATGAGGCTGCAAGGCCAAGTGATCATGAACAAGAGGTAGAGATTCTTTCTCAAAAGAATCCCAAGCACAACACAGTGGAGCAGGGGATTGTCCTGGATGCAAATTACTGTTTAAATCCTCAGGGCCATATATTATTCAAAGATCCTTTTACTGGTTTCTTAGAGACATATAAAGAAGGAGTAAACTATGCCAAGAAAAGTTCATTGCTAAGCTTAAAGAAAATGTTGAGTACTCCTGTTCAAAAGCAAGTGATATGGGAGTGGTCTTTTTTTTTTTTTTAGCATGCCTAAAAGGCTGAATGAAAATCAATCATGCAGTCACTTACTTGATTGATTGTGTTGGAAAAGAGAGTTCACCTAATGAATATATACCATATGCTAGTTAGAGTAGGATAGATAGGTATGAAAAGAAGCTCAACACTATGATATATTTTTAGTTTAATTTCAGATTGTTTTGACAAGTAAACACAAAAACAAAGAAAAGAAGAAAAGAGGGCAGATAAAAAGAAAAGGTAAATCCCCATACCAAAAAAGGAATGTTTCTGAAAGTTTGCAAGTCCAAATGCCACTACTTTTGAAAAAACAAGTCTTGTTCAATCATACAGTCTAATGATGATTGAGCAGATTTTGAATTTTTGTCGATAAGTTAGAAATGAGGATTTTACAAAATTTTTAAACTTGGCTTATCGGTAGATTAGATTAGGAAAGACATTGGTCCCAAATTTCAAAACTGAACCAAAAACAATAGAGAGGGATGAATGAAAAATTTAAGATTATAGCCCTCAGTTTTTAGTTTTACTTTTTGCAAAAACAAATTCTGTGTGTAGCTTGTCCAAAATGCCATAGCTCATGACAAATCAATCTGCTTAATCTTGGTTTGGTCATGTTTTCAATTTCCTGTTAATAGATTAGAGAATGAAAATCTGTCAAACTATTTAAACTTGATAGATAAGTAGATTAGGTAGAGAAATAAAAGAGCTCATCAGTCTAATCTGAGCCCTTGGATGACATAAGGGTAGAAATAGATAGTTTCCTGTTTTCAAAAGAAAAATGATGTCAAGGGTTTGCCAATCTAAATGCACCCAAATGAAGAAAAAATGCTAGGAAAAGTATGATGGGTAGGTAGAGTTGAGTTGAAGCAAAGCATGTTTTTCAGGATTATAAAAGTTACAACCTCAAATTACAACACCAAATCAGCAATTGAAGAATGAAAAATATGCTAAAGTGAAAATCAAGGCACTCATCTACAAAATCCACTGATTTGAACTCTAAGGTTCTTGAAACCTCCTAAAGGAGCTTCCCTCCCCAGTTGGAGCCATTGTTAGTCTCCTGTATTCACAGTATCACTAGGTGAATATGGATTTTCTACAATCTATTGAAGATAGCATTCCTTGCCTATAGTCTATCTTTAGAAATCTCACTACCTTCATTATCCTCATGAAACCTCTTTCACTATCTCTTAGTTTTCCTTCTCAAAATCACTCTCCTGCTCTAAAAACACACATTAGGCTTTAATCCTCTCATTCTCACCTTTTCCCCAACCCAAACACCCAATTTCATCTCCAAAAACCCCATTAACCCCCTCACATCATCAATTCCCCTTGTTTTATTAAAACAATGTAAAAACCTCCTTTTTACATTGTTTTAAATATAAAATTAAAGCCTTTTGGGACCCATTTTTTATATTAAAACTTTGTTTTTATTAATATACACCCCAACATTTTATGTTTTCTAACCCAACACTTTATGTTTTTAACCCGACCCTTTATAATTATTAAATCCCCGGCTTTAATGTTTTTAACCCCCTCCTTTTGTTAAAAACCTTATATAAACCCTCCCCTTTTCTTTAAAAAGTGTTTCTGCTTATTTAATTAAACCCTGGGCCCCGCATACACCAAACCCCACACTACAACGAAAATCCATGCCACCTGTCCACCTGAGACCCACCAATCAGACTCACCCACTGCTCCGTAAACCCCCAACCGCCATTGATCTCCATCCCTTGAGATCCAACGGTCGATGGCGCATATCGCGTCATTCTCCGTGCGGGGGTTAAACAACCCCCTAACCCTGCGAAATGGGTGGTTTTCGCCCATTTACCCTCCACTACATGTCACTCACTGAATGGAATCACATACTTCTACCCAAATATGCTTACCTCCTTTGCTCCGTGCGATAAACCGCCTTACCGCTTCACGCCAAATCCTGATACCACCATCCAATTCAAACGATACAAGAGCCCTGTGTCTCTGTGATAAGCCCTCCACCACCAGGAACCTCTAAAAAGAGCTCCAAAAGCATGAAAACTTCGAATGAACACAGAAAATCCACCCACATAGGTTTCTAAAACCTAATTGGTTGTTTTATTGTGTAGGTATCATGGCAGAAATGCAAGAATTGCATTCCAAGGGTTCAAAAACATTTGAATAAGAGTTCTGGGTGACGATCCAGAGATCTTATTTCATTATAAAGACCGGAGGCATAAAAATTGAGCGTAATCAGCAATGAATCATGATCATTAGTGGTTATCCTAGCACTCCAATAGTAGAAGATGCTCCACTGCTCAGTAAATACAAATAGATATGCAAGCAAAAGAAAAGAAAAATTCAAGAGACTGTGGCAGTGAAGATTAAAGGATTAAAGGGATTAATCAAATATTAGAAGGCAGAGAGGCAGGGATGAAGTGACAAGACAGTTTAAAAAGATAAATCCAAGTTTAAATGGCCTAAACAGAGTTTAAAGGATAAAACAAAGACGTATCAACACAAAGGAAGATTCGAATGACTCAGCAAAAAGCATTCGCTTCTTCAAAAATACATTTGGAAACCTACAACATGTTTTCCTTCAATAAATACATCAAAATTTATGACAAATAGTCAGTGATATTTCTCATCTACCCAACAGTTATTGTAAAATTTATTGAGAAAGCCTTAAAGTCAAATATTTCCAAAATTTAGCTCAGAAGTTAAGTTAGGAGTTATTATTACAGTGAATTAGTCCCAAAAAATTTTCCTTGGGAATTGCATGGTCTGAAAGGTCAAAAATGCATTAACTCTATAATAAATAACATCTAAAACCATAGCTTAGGATCACATCCTCATTTTTCAGATAAATACTGCATGTATTATTCATTTTTAGTGTTGGCTGGTTGGTTACTTTGCTATTTGGTTGGTTGTTGATTAGAGGATTGACCTCTAGGATGGATTTGAGAAAACTATGAGTTGCAGAGATCATTGTACTAGAGTAATGTAACTTTTTTGAACATCAATAATACAAGCATGTTCACAGGATTCTTGAGCAATATTAATGGTGAATTTTTCCTTCTTTGTCAATGTATTCCTTCTATTTTCCATTCTATCCATTATTTCTTTGATAAAAGGACAAATTTTTTAGATTGGAATATGTTGTCTTGGCACCCTATTTCTGTCAGCATTCTTTATCTCAATGTTTTCTTCTATAAGGTTTGATTGGAGAATTCTTAATTTCTCTCTGGTTCAACCTATCTTGTTGTCTTGGAAATTATTTAATAGAGTCAAGCCAAAGAAGTCTATGGTATGCCATGTCCTTTGTTGTAGGTTGAAATATTGTTTTTAGGGCCTTTCTTTGAATATTACTTAGTAGATTATAGAAAAATAAGTCTATGGTATGCCATGTCCTTTGGTTTATCTTGAATTGTTGCTTTGATGTTCTTTAGAGTGTTTGATTAAAGAAGATAGGTCTATCTTTCTCTTTAGTTGCACTCATTGTTATCTTAAATGTTTTCTTTGTCTAAAATTAATCCTAGGATTGCTGGATTGTTGTCTTCAAGGTTTTCTTATTAAAGTATGGCCAAAGAAGTATATGGTATTGTTGATTAGTGGTTGTCATTGATGTCAACCCAAGCAGCACCAGGGGCTAACCCAATATTGAATGGGAATTTTGACCTACCAAATTACTATATTCTGGTTCAAGAATGATTTTGATGGTTTCTACTTATTGAGATGTTTCTCTTGGTATATGGCACGCCACATAATTCTTCACGGTTTGAGAGATATTCATGTTTGAAGTTTATACCCCCAGTTAGTGGGCTAAAACCCCATAGGGTTGTGGCATGGGTCAGTGTAAAGTCATAATTAATATTTTTTAAGCTCCTAAAATCCCTCCCATTTTCACTTGTTGAAGCCCCTCTCAACCTAATAATTTATATAAATTGTGATCCTCATTTCCTCCTTATGCAAGGGATTTCGCCATCTGAAATAGGTCATCGTGTAATTTTCGCTCTAACGTTTTTTTTATTACGGTTTAGAAGCCTAAATTTTTATCAGGCGAAGACAAAATCCTGAGGAAGCATCTATGAAAATTTCAGATCAAGGTGTGCAATATTTTCGGAGATATGATCTGTGGAAGTCAGTGTTTTTGTAGGCTCCTAAAATTCATCTCAAGGAAGTGACCTTGGTAAAATCATCATAACTCTCTCTCTGAGTATCGGATTGGAATTCTATAAAAAATGCCAGATATTTCACAGACTGTAGCTTTCTCTCTATTAATTTTAGAGCCAAATTAATAAACAGTGACACGTGGCATGCCATACAAGTTTGCTCTGCTGAAACGATCCATAATTAGGGACTTGTGAGATATTGGGTATAACTCTCCCTTGAAGAATCCAAATTGGGTCAGACCTATGGCATTGGAAAGAAAACTCAGAGGACTGCTACAGGAACAAAAATCAGATATTAGGTATCTGAAATAACATAGATACACTAGATTCAATATCAAGCTCCTAGAAGGAAAAGAACAAGCTAGATCATGTGTTGTCAAGGGCTGCAAAGGATAAGAATTTCTAGGGAAGAAAAGAAAAGAAAGGTGCAGCAGAGGGTAGCATGAAAAGAGTAGAAACTAAGGTGTAGAACAGTAGCAAGAAGTTAATCACATGAATTCTTCAAGTGGGCAACACTGCATACAGTCATTGTAAAGGTATCATTGTACTTAGTCATTGTAAATACATTATTGTACAAATTTTACTAGTGTCTATCTGCCAAGAGTTGAAGAGGCGTGTCAGGTGGTCTAGGATCATCATTAGGTGGTTGTGTCAAAGTTTTGGTGATGGTCTAGTGTATCTTCTTCTTCTACATCATTTTGTGGCTTCGAAGATTCTTCTGGAGGATTTTCAAGTTTGTAGTCTCTGGCTATGTGTCCAAAGTTCTGACATTTGTAACATTCCATATTATTTCTTAAATGTTAAAATCTATTGATGTTTCGTTGAGCCCTGGGAGGTTCATATTTGAAGGATCTACTAGAATTTTATTAATTCCTAGGGTACGTGCAACATTCTACAGCTTTATGACCAAATTTTCCACATGAATAACAATAGCCATGAAAAATATGTTGGTACCTGGATGGAAATCTTCGTTGAGGAATCATCTTCCAAGGATGTGCTTGTGAATCTTGTCCAATGAAGTCTACATGTATGTTAGATCTCATAGGTTCATTGTATTTTTTTGTAGAAGGTCCTGCTTCTTCTTCTTTGTAACCGAGGCTAGTTCTATCGTTGTAAGATCGTTGATTGTTGATGAGTTCTTCCAATACCCTTGAGCTGTTGGCATAGTTTTGGACAATTTTTCTCTTCTTCACTTCCTTACGCAACGAGACTAATTCGGCTTCTAATGCTTCCCTTTCTTGGTTTCTTTCTTCCAACTTCTTTTGATGTGACTATTCAATACATTTGTGTTCTTCAACTTCAATTTTGAGACCTTGAACTTGCTCTTCAAGAGTATTGGAACGGATCTTCTCATCATTGAGCTCTTTTATAATCTTGATTGCCTCCTTAGAAAATTCTTCTATGGTCAACCCTTCTTCTTCATTTTTTGATACTTCTTGTTTATTGTGCTTGGCCATAAACAATAATTTCTCATTGGCTTCTTCTTTGCTGTCACTTTCTTCATCGGATGATGAGCTATCTTCTTTATAGAGAAAGTTCCTTTTGGATCCTTTCTTTTTTCCTTGCTTGTTGAATTTCTTAAAACCTTTCTTTCCTTTTGAGTTGCCATCACTTTTGTTCAAACATTTTGCTACAAAATTCCCAATCTCACCACAACCAAAACATATCAATGGAAGTTTACCTTTGAATTTTCCCTTACCAGTTTTTAGTTTTCTTGTAAAGTAAGCATATTCTTCATCTGAAAGACCTTCTCCATCATCTCCCTTTTCTTCACACTTACAGGTGCATTTCATTTCAATTGAAGGTTGTTTGTCCTTATTGGTTTTCTTAGATGTAATGAATACAATTTATAGATTTGAAGTACCCTCTTCTTCATCAAGTCTCATTTCATATGCTATGAGAACTCCATGTAATTCCTCTTTGCTGAGTTTGTCTAGATTTGCATTGTATTCTAAGACCGATACCTTTGGGTTGAATCTCCCTAGTAACGTTCTAAGAATATTCCGTATAATATTTTTCTTGTCAACTGGCTCTCCCAAACCTTCTAGAGTATTGGTTATTTCATCAACATATTGGAATCATGCAGCAATGTTGCAATCTTCTTTCATTCTGAGTTGCTCAAATTTTTCTCTATAGATTTGAAGCTTTGCTTCTTTGAAATTTGAGTCACATGCATATATATTCTCAATCTTGTACCATCCATCAAATAAAATCATTGGTGACATAAATGAAGGTCGACAACTTCATTCATCACAACAAGCTCACATTGCTTTTCTAGCAACCTTTGAGCCTAGTAGTTTTGAGGAAGCCAGCCATAATGAACATTGGGTAGCAGCTATGAATGAAGAATTCGATCAAATGGAGAAGAATAACACCTGGGAATTAGTTCCATGACCAAAAGATAAAAATTTCATTGGGACTAAATGGGTGTTTAGGAACAAATTGAATGAAGATGGGTAGGTTACTAGAAACAAAGAAAGATTGGTTTGAAAAGGCTATGCACAAGTGGAAGGAATTGATTTCGAAGAAACATTTGCCCAGTTGCCAGAATGGAAGCCATCTGAATGTTTCTCGCCTATGCATGTTCAAGAAAAATTAAAGTCTACCAAATGGATGTTAAGTCAGCATTTCTGAATGGAAAATTAGAAGAAGAAGTTTACATCGAACAACCTGAAGGTTTTCTACTATCAGAAAAACAAGACTATGTTTGTAGGTTAAAGAAGGCTCTATATGGTCTCAAGCAAGCTCCCAGAGCATGGTATGCTCATCTTGATGGATATCTATGTCAACAAGGGTTCAAGAAAGGTACTGTTGATATCAATCTTTATGTATAAATAGATCAAGATACTTTAACAATCGTTGAGGTATATGTGGATGATATAATATTTGGTAGCAATGATGATCGACTAAGTAAGAGCTTTTCTACAAAGATGAAAAGTGAGTTTGAGATGTCTTACTTGGTGAGCTGACATACTTCTTAGGGCTTCAAATATCTCAGCAAGAGAAAGGAATATTTATATGTGAAGCCAAGTACATCAAGGAAATTCTCAAGAAATTCAAAATGGAAGATTGCAAACCCGTCCTTACTCCGATAGTAATAGGTTGCAAATTGAGCATAGATGACTCATCTAAGGATGTGGATCATAGGTTGTACAGATCTATGATTGGTAATCTTCTATATGTAACAGCATCTCAGCTAGATGTTATGCAAGTAGTTGGACAAGTAGCAAGACTCCAAGCAGCACCAAAAGAATCACATATTATTGTCGTCAAAAGAATTCTTCGATATCTAAAGGGCATAGAAGAATATGGCTTGTGGTATCCCAAGGGTAACAATCTCATTATTCAAGCCTTTATAGATGCATATTGGGCAGGAGGCATTGATGATCGTAAGAGTACTAGTGGAGCAGCATTCTATCTAGGTGGTTGTCTCGTATCATGGTTGAGAAAAAAGCAAACCTCAATCTTGTTATCTACAGCGGAAGTAGAATACATTGCAGCAACATCATGTTGTACTCAATTCCTTTGGATGAAACAAACTTTGAAAGATCTTCAAGTACAATTCAGTGAGCCTATTCCCATATTCTATGACAACACTAGTGCCATTAGCATCTCCAAGAATCCTGTCATGCATTGAAAAACAAAACACATTACGATCAAATATCATTTTGTTAGAGAACAAGTCGCTGAAAATAATATCAAACTTTAGTATGTTTGTACAAAAGAAAAAATTGTTGATATCTTCACTAAACCTTTACCTCGTGAAGAATTTGAATATCTTTGTCAAAAGCTTGGGATTCTCCCAAGTTCTCATTAGATTACAGGTCTGCAGGACGGTTGTGTGTCAGGGGGAGTGGAAGTGTGTACTGGTCCGCAGGATGGTTGTGTTTCAGGGGGAGTTACCCTTTTCCATTGATGTCAAAGGGGGAGAGAATGTTGTAGGAAGAGGTGTCATGATCGCAGGGGGAGTACTTGCGTTACCATCAATGCCAAAGCAGGAGATTTTTGATCAGCGGTTGTCATTGATGTCAACCTAAGAAGCACCAGGAGCTAACCCAATATTACATGGGAATTTTCACCTACCAAATTACTATATTCTGGTTCAAGAATGATTTTGATGATTTCTACTTGTCGAGATGTTTCCGTTGATATATGGCACGCCACGTAATTCTTCACGGTTTGAGAGATATTCATTTTTGAAGTTTATACGCCCAGTTAGTGGGCTAAAACCCCATAGGGTTGTGGCATGGGTCATTGTAAATTCATAATTAATATTTTTTAAGCTCCTAAAATCCCTCCCACATTCACTTGTTGAAGCCCCTCTCAACCTAAGAATTTATATAAATTGTGATCCTCATTTCCTCCTTATGCAAGGGATTTCGCCATTTGAAGTAGGTCATCGTGGCATTTTCGCTCTAATTTTTTTTATATGAAGTTTCAGAAGCTGAAATTTTTATGAGGCAAAGCTGAAATCCTAAGGAATCTACTATGAAAATTTTAGATCAAGGTGCACAATATGTTCGGATATTTGATCTGTGGAAGTCAGTGTTTTTTCAGGCTCCTAAAATTCATGTCAAAGAAGTGACCTTGGTAAAATCATCATAAATATCTCTCTGAGTATCAGATTGGAATTCCATAAAAATTGGTAGATAGTGCATATATTTTGGTTTTCTCTCTATCGATTTTAGAGAGAAATGAAGAAACAGTGACATGTGGCATGTCGTACAAGTTATCTCCGCTGAAACAGTCCATAATTAGGGCATCGTGAGATACTGGGTATAACTCTCTCTTAAAGAATCCAAATTGTGTCAGACCTGTGGCATTGGAAAGATGACTCCGAGGAATACTACAGGACCGAAAATTAGATATTGGGGATCTGAAATAACAGAGATACACTAGATTCAATATCAAGCTCCTAAAGGAAAAGAAAAAGCTAGATCATGTGTTGTCAAGGGCTGCAAAGGACCAGACTTTCAAGAGAAGAAAAGAAAAGAAAGGTGTAGTAGAGGGTAGAATGACAAGAGCAGAAACCAAGGTGTATAAGAGCAGTAAGAAGTTCATCACATGAAGTCGTTAAGTGGGCATCACTACATACAATCATTGTACTTAGTCATTTAAAATACATTATTTTACAGATTGTACTAGTGTCTATTTGCCAAGAATTGAAGAGGTAGTGTCGAGTTGTCTAGGATCATTATTAGGTGGTTGTGTCAAATTTGGGGTTATGGTCTAGTGTATATTCTTCTTCTACATCATTCTGTATCATTGTAAAGTGGACCATTTTCCCTGGTACAAGAGTCCATTCTTCTTTTATTCTTCTATAGGGTGGTAAGGTGATGCTAGGGTGAGTTGTAGCTCATTGGGTGTTGGGGCATCCGTTCAGTTGACTACTAAAGAATCTAAGGCATTGGAGCATCCATCCAGTGGGAGCTGGAGAAGAATGCTTTTCTAGATTCTAGGAAGTTGGAGCTTTATTTTCAATTGGAGTTGAATATTAAAGAATTATTAGAAAAGCATTAGGTGGTTTTTGTCCCGGAGTGGGTTTCCACCTTTAAAAATGTGTGCATTTTTGTTCCTTTTGTTTATTGCTATCATTGTACAAACAATGATAATAATTGAAGATGAACTAATGCTCTAATTGAAATGAATACTGATTCACCCTCCCTCTCATTATTTCCAACAGGTATGCCCTATCCTTTTGTTTGCCTCAAATAGTTACCTAAAAGGCTTTTCTTGTTGAAGTAGGATTAAAGGATTCTTAACTGACTTTTAGTTTTGTTGCTTTCACAACTTATTTTCATTTCATATTACATCTAATCTAAAATATCCACTTTATATAGTTAGCTTGCCCTATGAAAACCCTTGCAGATTTGATGAACAATTAAATCCTTTTATGACTCCATAGCCCAATCAATTAATGTTTCTCATGGTCCGTATATTCAATTGAAACAATTCATCAATTAATCGCACCATTAGTCTATCTATCAACCAATCGAATAAATCAAAACAAACAAGTCCTCAAAACTTCATAACTAGCCTAAAATCAAAGCATAAGCATAAATACATATCATTTATAAACACTTATATAGAGAGAGCCCTATTTGAGTCCAGGAAGGCTAGGTCCATGTAATCCAAAGTGGTTTGATGTGGTTCCCTACAGAGTTTTTTCTTGCCAATCTTGCAAATCAAGGGAGCCAACAATATCATCTAAAAATGGAGTAGGGAAGGGGTCATGCACACATGCATCATTCAACTTGGGCAGATCTACACAAATCCTTATCTCTCCTTTAGTCTTCTTTTCTTGAAAACCCATTGGGCTCACCCAATCAGACTACTCTACAGGGTCAATGATTCCTGCAGCAACCATATTATCTAATTCCTCTTTTACTTTCTGCTTATACTTGGGATTCAATCGGTATGGTCACTGCTTGATAGAGCACACATATGGTTTCAAGGTGATCTTCATAATGTGTAGGTCTCCTACAATTCCCTCATTAGGGGAATTGTGAGGTCTAAAATGGGCCTCCTAAGGAAATTATAAAATAATTTTGGAAATAATAAAATACGATTAGATTACATCATCAAAAATTAGAGGGAAAAAAGAAAAAACTACTTTTTCAACTCATATTTTCAACATATCTCCCTATGGGTTTACTCAAATTTTGAGTAGGAACACTCATTCGATGCAGAATTTGATTCCTCATCCAAGGATTACTCATTTTGGATACTTTCGATGGAGCTTTCTACACAAAATATTAGAAATACATGAAAAATGTTATTGCAATCACAAATTTTCATATATTTCTCATTTTTCTTATAGCAGAGTCCATCAAAATTATGAAGCATGCATACTCCTTGGATGAGGAATTAAATTATGCATGCAACGAGTACTCCCACTAGAAATTTTAGTAAAACCTTATGGAGATAAGTTGAAAATACAACTTGAAAATGTAGTTCTATTATTTTATTATTTTTTAATATTTTTATTTTTTTACCCCAAAAATGGTGAATCATCCCCAATGGTTGAAATCATCATATTGAATCCTATTGGTTCTTATAAATTTTATTTTGGTTGTACATTTTTCTTAGTAGGCCCATTTTGAACCTCAAAATTTCTTTAATAAATTCCGAGAACTTTGTGGGAAACAAGTCCTGATACTTTGTCAGTAGCTTTGCAACCTTCCCTACTGTGTAATCCTCGATTTTGGCCAACTTGGGCTATTATTATGTCCCAAAGTTGACTTCCTTTAAATTCATAGGATTAGTTCCATCTACCATTCCCAATGAGGGCCCTACAACTGCACGCTCCCCTTTGAACTTAGGGATGTTGATATTTCTTGGATCATCCTCATTATCTTCTACTGACAGGTTCCTATAATTAACAATATCTTGCATCTATGCTTCCCATGTTGGCGCAGTACATTCTATTCAAGGTCGAGAGTCATCAAAGACAATTGCTCATATATCTTGCAGGGCTTCATCCAATCCCTTCGATACCTCGACCAAGCCAAAGGTTGATAGGAAGTTGTTAGTCATTGTAATCCAATGGCGAGTCGCTTGGCGCAGCTTCGTTTCCAAGTACCATGTAGTAGGTATCGGACCCAATGAATGGACAAACATATGAAACCATTTGTTCCATGTCTTCTCATTCCAAACCTCCATCCACATGGCCAAGTGCTTCCGTGGGTATGCCTGACCATAGAAAAGATCAGTTGGTGGGGTAGCGGGTGGCTCAAAGTGCAACTTCATCATTTTTTTGCATTCCTCCTTGTCCTTAAAACTCCCCTTGTGTGTATCCCACCAATGCACTAGGGTTACGCGCATGGCCAGATCAAGTTCCCCGAACCTCCGTTCTTCTAGGACAACCTTTTCCAATTTTCCCAAAAATACTACAACACTATTAGAACCATCAAAATAGGGTAATTCTCTTACCTCTGAGGAGATGCATCATAAATTTTTAGTGATCTTGAGACAGCGTAGCACGGAAACATCATGCAACTGATTATGCTAGTTCTCCATCTCCCCATATGAATCTTAGAAACATGAGCTATCATTTTCCCAATTCAGCATTCCATCAGTTGTAGGGTTCATCCACTCCTCATCCCACACAATCAGCTTGTAGATATGGTTGACATCCTCTCCTTCGCTCACTGGTTCTATATATCTTTCTCCTTATGCCAGATCCATAGGTACTATCACCCGAGTACCATCATTTTCAAAGATCATGTTTCTATGCTTCAAGTTGATGATGCCTCCCATATCAATGGCCCAATATAGCCCTAGCAGCACAGGGTAGGGATCTACATCATACACAATTTGTATCACTTCAAAATATGTGCGTACCTTTACTCCAGCAATGTCTACTAGAACCTGTGGAAGTCTTCCAAGTGGAATGATCTTCTGCTGATTCGCCATGCGTAATTGAATGGTGGACCATTCCAACTTTGGTTCTCCCATATTCTACCAGGTCTTCTTAGGTAGCACATTTTCATCAGACCCTAAGTCCAAGATGACCTGATCCATCTCATACTCTTCAATTTTCATGGTCATGCGCATCTCCAGAACAATTCTCTTTTTGTTCTTATAGATCTTGCTCATGACCTTAGTCTCATTTCTAGGAAATTTTTTGTCTGTGCAACTGTCTATTAGGGCCTGAAGATTGTCTACTGCTTTCTGATTGTGCCATAAGTTAATGCAAGCTTGTAGGAAAGGTTTGAATTCATCATCAATCTTTGCTTCCATGATAGACTTGGATGTGGACGCACCTGTCGTAGCAAAATCCTTTCTGGCTTCAATAAGAGTCTCCTTTTCCTTTTGCAAGTTGATTCCTTCACTCTTATCAGAAGCCTTTCTGATCAATGGCTATGTATCAGCCTTCTTTCCCTCATCTCCTCTAGTGGAAACACCACTGTGTGTAATTATATTTACACTTGGATCATTGTCGCGTGGCTCAGCTTTAACCATTTGTATGTTCTGCGTAGGTGTCTGTTGTTGATTTTCTTGCATTTTAGCAATTAAAACAAGACAATCTTCAATAACATGATCAAATTGTCTATAGTACCTGCAACATTTCATGCAGGGTTCAGGCAGTCACGCGCATTATGTCCAACGTCTCCACAATTATAGAAAATTAATTGTCCTCTTCCCATTCTCTAACGCCTTGAATAGAGGGCACCTCCCCTTTCTCTTGTACAGTCTATACCTCTCCACACCCAGAGGGAGATGTTGGTGAATATGGGTCGGCTTGCACTGTCTATCATTAGGTCGAATGTTGTGTAACCAGCTCCAAAATAGAAGAAAAGAGATATCAACGCCTTAGAAATAAGCCACTTCGAGGGGGCAACCTCCAATACATTACATAAATGAACAATTCTTGGATGATACAAATGAACAAAACCTCTTTCTATATATAGGAGTCCATGGGGCCACAATATAATCCTAGTGGGGCCACAATGTAATCCTAGCCGACCTAACAATAATAATGTAAGGGCACAATAATAACAATATGGGGGTTACGGGGGTACAATAATAACAATAAGGGGGGCTACACTAACATAATAAGGGGCTATACTATTAATATAGGGACTTAACATGCCCCTCTCCTTCAAACAAGTGTTGTCCTCAACGCTTGATTATTTCTTGATGCTTCTGTATAAAATTCTCATCCTCCCATGTGGAATCTTCTACAGGAAAGTTCTTCTACTTGCTGAGATACTCTGAAATTTATCATACTTGTTGAGTTCTTGTCTCTGTGACTGCTTCAGAACTTCTTTCGATGTGATGTTGACCTTCCTGTTGTTTCATTACATTTTGCACCAAAGTTAGGTTATCCTTTGAGAGTTGGAGAACTTGTTGTTGATGTTCGATGTGATATTCCACTAATTTATCATCCATATTAGCTATTATTTGATCCTTCAAAGCATCCAAATTAACTTCCATTTCTTCTTTTAAGCCATCTATGTCATCTTCGATTTCTCTTCGTAAGATCAAAATTTGTTGAACTTGGTATCGTAATTTTGATATCTCATACTGCAATTCTTCCTCTTCATGCATCATAGTATAGCTTTTTGAGGGCTTAATGGGTATGGAATTATTTTTTTGAGGAATTATAGAACCAAATACTGATAAAAATTCTAAAATATTCCCTTGGAATCACTTCAAATTTCTTTTTCAAACAAGTTTTATGCAATTTTAAAAATCAAATACACACCTTTTTCTTTCTTTTGAAAATCTCGATATTGAAACTGAATTATATATGTGATTTCGGATCCTCAATAACTAAAATTTGGCCCTGAAGTAACCCTCTGAATCTTATTTTTAATTCCACAGGTCTGACCTAATTTGGACTCTTTAAGGAAAATTTATATCCAATCTCCCACAATGACCTAATTATGGACTAGTTCAGTAGAGCGAACTTGTACGACTTGCGACATGTAACTTTTTCCTCCTTCGGCTCTGAAACTTATACATAGGAAACTAAATTCCATGTACTTGTGGCCAATTTTTATAGAATCTCAATTCGACACTCAGAGAGAGAGAGTTATGATTTTTTTCTCACGGTCACATCTTTGAGATGAAATTCGGGAGCCTGAACAAATCATAAAATCGACAGACCATATCTCAAAAAATATTGTGAACCAAGCTCTGAAATTTTGCGACAATGTTCCTTAGGATGTCAGATTGACACTCTAAAATTTTTAGCTTCTGAAGGCTAACAGAACCTTCGTAGAAAAAACGTTATAGAGAAAATTTCACGATTAATTGTTTGGAGAAGTGAAAACCCTAGAATCCAAAGCTCTAATACCAAATGTTGTGAAACCAGCTCCAAAAATAGAAGAAAACAGATATCAATTCCTGATAAATAAGCCACTTTGAGGGGGAAACCTCCAATACATTACATGAATGAAAAATTCTTGGATGATACAAATGACAAAACCTCCTTTCTATATAATAAGAGTCCATGGGGCCACAATGTAATCCTAGTGGGGCCACAATGTAATCCTAGCCGACCTAAAAATAATAATGTAAGGGAACAATAATAACAATATGGGGGTTACAAGGGTACAAAAATAAAAATAAGCTGGGCTACACTAACATAATAAGGGACTACACTATTAATATAGGGACTTAATAGAATGTGTGGCAATGGTGCTCATCGTGACCAGCTGAAGAGTAAAAAATTCACCATTATTGCTTCAGCTCTTGCACATAGCTTCCCAATCGAGGGAAATGTTCTATATTGTGCCATCTAGCTACCCTACAGTAAGTGCACCGTAATGCGGGAGTACTACTTTTCCCAGCGACATCTCTGGGGCATAGTGAATTCATCCCTCTTACTTGCATGTAATCTGAGAACAATGTACACTAATATTTGATGTGGCCGGAACCCTTGCAACGTATGCACCGGAAATCTGTGCCAAATTCATTTCCTCTATCTCTGCGTACGTTTAGAATCTGCAAGTGCATTATCTCCAACTGATTTTGGATTTGCAGAGTTCAAAATTGATCATCTGCTCTAGACACAACTTCGAGTTTCATAGCAACTTCCAGAGCTTCGGCTTGAGAATCGATATTCTGCTGATTCATAGGCCTGCATAGATGTGGTAAGAGCATGGAAATAAACCATTCCTTATGCTTCTTATCGTTATAAATAAATCCTCCCTCACTGATGGTGCACTTCAGCTGTTGATCGGCCTCCCAAACAAATTCATTTGGCTCTTGTTTTATATCTTTTAATTTTTTCACACACTATGAGTAGGACTTCGGCTTCCTGAAAATTTGTCTCAAAGCTCCCTTAATATGCACAACAGTGGGATCAACGTGTTGAGTCAGATATCCCATAAACCAATCTAATGCAGGATCTTCAAATGCCATATCCAGTTGCGCTCTCTTGACAACATCAATGTTAAAATTTTGCACAGTACATACTGCATTGGCAACAAAACAAAACCTCTCCATATCCTCAGCTCCCAAACCCTTAAAGGTGGGTAGCTTCGTATGCGCAACCATATCTTCTTCTAGTGGTGGTGGTGATGGGGTAGCAGATGTCTTACTCCTACACAAGTTTGACTACGGAGTAGCAGGAGAGCTACCTCCGGAGCACGTAGCCTCACCGCTCCTTATATCACTGTCATGTGAGTTTCTTAGAGGGTTGTATACAGATATGTCTCCTCTCTGATTAACCTGATAATATTTTTAGTTGCGTGTAGTGATTTATAGCTTATCTGGGGTCATTCACTCAGTGTGGCTGCACAAAACACCCTTTTCACACAATATCATATTAATTAGTAAAGGTAGGGAGCGTAAGAATTTACCTCTTAGTCCCTTGAGGAACATCCTTTCAGCTTCAGAGTATGAGACCAACTGATCTACTACAAATTCTATCACAAACCCACCTAAGATACTGTCAAACCAATGATCTACGGTCCTGTTGTGCTATACAACACCCCCCATTTATTTTAATAAATGGGGACCCTTTAGAAATAAATAGGAAATTTATTTTTATCTTTAAAATAAAAAACTTAGGAAATAATTTTTTCTTTGAGTTTTTCTGCTTTATTCCTTAGTGCACATCGCAAACCACATAGCTTACAACTAAAAACACTTAAAATCCATTAATTCATGCAGGCTGTGAAACATGCTAAGCCTTTTTGTGAATTTATGTTTAAAAAACTTGCAAATACTTCACTCACCATTACAATTTGTTTATTGCATCGCACCTCATTTAAACAATCCATCTTATAAAGCAATTCAGCATAAGTTGCGATTACACGGACCTAATGAGCCAACAAAGCAATAAATAGAAAGCTCTAAAAATCCTATAAAGTGCAACTTCTTGACTTATTGAATGCGCACTTCGCATACGACTTAACCAAAAGAAAATTCATTTACCGCATAAGAGTTATATGTTGCAATGTGCGATTTGCGCAGAAGTTATGGGTAAAAATCATAAATGGTTAAAGTTATATATTATGACATGCGAATGAATAGAATTTAATTACTCAAGCATTTGAAATAACTTATTCCATATCAAACCTAAATCCTAGATCCAACGGCTTAAGTTAATTAATAGCTATTTCGTGTAAAGGTGTAGAAATTTTGATTTGAAATGATTATCGATGATTAATAGTATTTAATAGAAATAAAGGTTTTAGTAGATTCATATCTATTCATGCATATTTAATATAAATGATAGGTTGGTCTCTCTTTTCTTTATACTTGTAATGTTCGCTCTGTTTACTTGAAATCAGGAAACCACTTAACGGAGTGAAGAAGATTGAAATGAACAAGAAAGGCAAAGATATTTCTCATACGCTATCCACTGAAGATTCAGACATGTCTCCCCTTTTTTCAGACACCACCTACAGCCAGGATTGTGGTAGTTCATCATGGGAAGCAATGTGTAAGCTTTTCGAAGATGAAAATCCAAGGGTAATAACCAAAGTTTCTGCAACATGCACGATAATTACTTCAGACGCAATGCACTTCGATGTTGCATGTTCATTCATCCACAAGGTAGCCGCAAGGCCAACAATTATCTGTTACACAGACATGGTTAAGTGGGTAATTTACCACTTAAACATATAAGAAAAAACATTCAAATATTCGAAGGGAGAAAATAAAGGGTCATTCAGGGCAGAAGAATTACAAATAATGTACCATCTACCCTCCCCACAGTAGAAATCTGAGAAATATTTTTTGCAAAGCTTTAGAGCAGAGCTTCCAGACCTAATGAAAGTCATAAAGGAATGGAAGGAGCACCAGGAAAAGCTAAAGCAAGATAAAATTGGTACGTACCCAATTTCCCAAATTGCTTCCCCTTATTGCTATGCTGCCGGTATGTTGTGCAAATTGTTTTCAAAACCTGATACCACTAGGTTTTTAGTAGATTGGGTCCCATTAATTGATGCAATCATTAATTCCTTAATTCTGAATTGGGAAAATATCCTATCTGACAATTTAGTCAAAAATATCATGGAGTATAGGAATAAAAGGAGTGTTTCATCTAGAGAAATACCTCCCTTTTATATGAGTGCCTATGTCATAGATGCAATCTACTTTTATTCTAGTTTTCCTACCATGGGATGCAAATGGACTACCCAAAACCCTACACCAATCCAAATTTACCACAGAGCCCTTTGGGATTCGGACTTCCATCTGCATTTTGATATAATTTTCCATGGAATCATGTTGCCTATGCATTGGATGATATTCAATGAGAAAGCACCTAGGGTTTCGAAAGAAGCTAGTACATATATTCTTTCTATAGCTATATGGTTTGCAAAGGAGAATTTTACATATGTCAGAGTATTTGGGAGTTATGCTTCTCCCCACGTCCCACCATATTATGTTCCTAATAAGTTACTTGCAAGAGAGATAGAATACCATCTTGTTAATGGTATTACTAAAGAACTGAAAGATGCTAAGAAGGCTGTTTGGCCTAATTTCCATTTACGGTACGGTACTTTTTCACTTTTTGATATTGGCCATACCTATAAGGAGGTTTCAAAGATTAATCTATTGAATTTGGTAGTAATTCCAAAGAGGTTGTATGATCCAAATGATGTAATTAAAAAATACATCACATAGCTCAAAATGAAGCCTTTTGTAAAGGAAATATATGGATTTGATGATCTCTTCCAAGGCATGGAAATTTTTTCAGATATAATTAATTTTTCATCTAATAAAATCAACCAAGATGATTTGGAAGCCTTCCAAACATATAGAAATAAGATACTAGAGAGAAATCCTCTTGACTTGCTAACTATTGAAGATGTCAATAGACCTACTCCAAGTATCTACTTGGATAATGAAATAAAAGACATGTATGAGAATGAATCGGGTCAATCAAAGAATCAATCTCACAATTTGGATCATTCTGAAAATGAATCTAAATCCAGAAAGGATAGCCTAAAAAAGATAACTGATCAAGTAATCCAAGAGATAGAGATGCAGGAAAAAGAGAAATTAATGGAACATAGTCAAATTCTCAAGAAGTTCAGCACATTCATGACACACTTGATCAGTCAGAAAATCCCAAACAAAGAATTTGAGTAGTGAATGGGATGAGTTTTCTAAAGAAATAAAAACTCCTAAAACCAATCCCAATGCTGATCAAGTTACTAGTTTTCAGACACCTGAAAGTTCCCAGAAGATAGTGGAAATTGTTAATCCACTACAATAAATTCCAGAAACTCATGATCGAGAGATCATACCGGCCTACCCTACAGAAAAAATAGTTTTACAATTTGAGGAAATTCCTTTGCTGGATGTCTTCTATAGTCCTAGTAATAAGGTGGTAGTGAAGAGAAATAAAAGGAGAAGAATTGATGAAATAGTCTCAAACCTCACAAATGAATCTGTTGACGTTTTGTGGAAGGATCTCTTAGCTAATCCTACTAAAAATCTAACTAAATTATCATAGTATGCAGGGGCATATGCTACTGCCACGGTTGATAAAGTTACTGAGGTTAAAATTTTGCTGAAGAAGAAGGAAGACATAATACAAGAACTAGAGAGACTGTTAGATCAATAAAATTCTAACTCCAGCGAGATAATAAAATCGAGGATGGCCCAATTTCAAAATGATTTTGAAAATCTTAAATTGCAGCATCAAGCAGAAATCACTGAGAAGCAAGCACAACTAGAAGCAGCAATGACCATATTACAAATCCAACCACAATTAGAGAATTTCATAAAAGAAGAATTGGATATAAATTCTAAGTTAAAGCAACAACATGAAGTATTTTTCCAACAAGCTTCTATTATTGACTCTTATTGTGACTCAAATGAAATATTGATCCAACAAGTAGCTACCCAAAAACTTGAATGTGAGAAGCTTGAGAAGAAAATCAACAAACACATTTAATGGCAAGCATCAGACTCAGGAAAGGAAGCTAATCTACCCCAGGTAGATAAGTTCCATAAGGAGATCCTATTCAAAGATTGGGAAGCACAAATAAAGCAGGCAGAGAAAGCAACAATGAAAACATCAAGATTATGAAAGGAAATTATTGAATTTGTATGTGAACAACTGTTGAAAGCAAAACTAATCAAAGAGTACATGTATGAAGTGTTCTCAGAAGTCAAACAACTAGAAACAAAGTGGAAGAAAAAGGTAGAAACACAGGACGAAATAAGTAAAAGGGTAAATAAGTTTGATCAAGAAAATTATTGGAATTTTCTGATCAAACCTTATCATCAATACCAAATCCTGCAGTCTTTAACAGATTCAATAAGAATATCGCAACCAGTACCCTCAAACACAGTTTTCAAGGGACAGATCAGATCGAGGATTTCGCAGCCAGCTCAGCTCAAGCCCATGCTGGATATTTGTCAACTTCATGACCAAATCCAAAATAAAGGGCAGAATTAATAAATCATATTGTTAATTTATTTTCCTAGATTGTAGTTTAAGTTAGTCTTACGAGGATGGTTGTTTGAAACCTCCTCTATATTTTTTAATAATATATTTTAGAACATAGTAAGTTTAGTATTACACCCCTCTCATGTATTTAGAGAAGGGTCCAAAAATTTGTCAAAAACATTTGTAAAGAATGCACTATTTTAATTTTGTGAATTCTTTGATGAATTAATGGAACACATCTATTATATTTTGACAATTAAAGTTGTTTAACTGATGTTGCACTACTGTACTCTTTAAATTTCTTGAAAATGAAGAGGAGCAGATAAATTAATGTCAGTTTACATGAGTAGAACTTCGTACATATGGTACTTTTATTCACTTGTTTTAGGTCTTTCTTTATAGATTGAAAGTCATCTTTTTATTGCAGTGTATATTTGAAATGTTATTATAAATGAATGTTACACGCACTGATATTATAATATTTGTCTGTGATTTCTTATTGAATTTATAATTACACATATGAATGTGATATACTTTTCACAACTCTTCTAGTCAAACTACTTTGTTAGAAGAATCATTTTACACAATTTTCATCTCTTTCAATTGTTAAATGGTCTATATTACTAATAGTTGAAGGATATCTCTTTAGATCACATAAAGGAAAAAACACCCTGGGTATATAGTAGAATAAATAGTTTATATAGATGCATATGATAGAATAAAATCATTCTCCATTTGCATGTTGTATAATCAAAGCACCCTCAAAATAATCCTTTTTGGGAAACTGGTCTCACTATTCCCAGTCAGAGCCACCACATAAAACGGAAAAGGAGCTACTTTAAGGTCCAGACCGGGTGGTTTTCCCCCATGTTTCGGCAACATAATTTCTAGGCCTCAACATTTTGGTGCTAGAAGGAGGGCCTTGTGAATGGAAAAAATATCTGATCAATCTAAAGATTAATCTAAGGGTCTCTCTCCCTCTAGATTCCCATCAACTTCCAGAAAATTATCTAGATCCTCATCTTTAAAATTTGAAGTTGATCATCATTCTCCTAAGTCTCCTAGTGATACTCAACCCATATTATCTCTTGATTCCCACAAATATTCACTAGAAGTTCAGTATTTGGTAGAAAAGTTAGAGAGAGTATCTATTTCTGCTGAAATGCCTGAATCTTCTCAAATATCAGATATTAGTATTTCTTCTTCTTTATAACCTCGAAGAATATTAACTCGATTAGAAATTCAAAAGACATGAATTATTCCTCTTGAATTTCCCATTGATAGCACTCGAAAGAGACTAAAGTAGACTCAATCAGAGTCAATCACAAGTGAGATCTTATCCCATTCACCTCATTTAACTCTGCTCACTTCCACAACTTCCATTCCAATAATCAGTGTTACTTTGACTAGTTATAGTACTGAAACTACTATCCCTTCAGCTAGTCCTAGCACTCAGCTTGCCTCTTCTTCAACTCAAACTCCACCCATCCAACCTATTCAAAATCTAATGGCAATAAATCCATGGAATAATCCAAGAGCTGTAAATATGCCCACTCCTCTTCATTCTCTACCAAAATCGCCTGAAAGATGGTTACCTAAATTTAATTCTGATGATGGTCTTCTAGCAGAAGAACACATTCACAATTTTATGTTAGCCGTCAATCTAAATGGAGTAGTTGAAGAGGATTTCATTGTAATATTATTCCCGTATACTCTAAAAGGATCCATAGGATCCTGGTATTTTTTACTGCCTACCCATTCTATAACTACCTGGAATATGTTCGAAGAACAATTTCTAGCTAATTTTGGGGATGACAAGACCACTGCTACGCTCATCAATGATTTCTCAAATCTAACATATAAAACAGGTGAGAAGATAAAATGTTTCAATTCAATATTTAATAAATTACTCAATAAAATTCCTGCTACAACAGTTCCTGGTGCAGAAGTTCAAATTGAGTGGTATATTTCATCTCTTCCATCCAATATAGCTATTTTTTGTTGATAGAGAAAAACTGCCGACACTCACAGAAAATATGAAGGAATATCTATCTATAGAGAAACACATAACAGCTTTTGAGAAAAAGAATTCTCAAGAGGATCAGAAATCAAATAAGGCATCTTTCAAAGATGTTTCTAAAAAGAAGATGCCAAAAGACCCTTTTGATGTCGAAGGTCTTCAAAATTTTTTTAGGACTATGACAAATTAGATGGCAAATATCAAGAAACAACTCGCTGAAAATTCGAGCTCAAAAAATACTTTTAGAAACTTCAAGAAAATTCATTCCTCTAATAATCAACCTAAAATTATCATATCTAATGGTGAATCTGATCAAGATACAAAGGAAGAGAAAACAAAAGAAGAAGAATAATTTGAACTAAATGGAATGTGGGATTTCATCCTAAAAAATGAAGAACAACATGAAGCTTTACCTATGAGCACAAGGAGCAAAAATACTATTGAAGCAACACAGCCAAATCAATAGCAACAGATTTCAACTCCTACTAAAGATAAAACAGTAAGAAAAAAGTCTACTTCAAAGGCTACACAAACAAGTCTCGTTACTTCAGATACTCCACCTACATCTAAGACAATGGTAGTCTGAGACATTATTGAGTATAATGTAGTTGAAGATATGAAGAAAACTAGGGCCAACATTTCAATTCACGATCTTACTAAATTGAAGCAACAACATAAAATCTTACTTAGAGACTTCAATGTAGTTCCTGCTTCAACCTTACCTTCTCTAGTAATAGTACAAGCTGCTAATGAAATGGGTAAGCCACCTTCTCCTTCAACTAAAATAGATGCTACAAAATTGATTATGATAGGTGATCGATCCATCTCTCATACTCCTACATTTTTCTTAACCTATGAGATCTATAATAAAAACGTCCATAATTTTTTAATAGACTCAGGGGCTTCCTCTAATATAATGATAAGATCATTTTGTGCTAAGTTGAACATAAATCTTTAGAGTTCCCCTGTTCATATAGTACATCTTGATAGAACCAGAGTAGAGGTGGTAGGAGAAATAAATTCTGTTTCCATCAAATTGTCATCAGATCCCAAGGTTTCTCAAATAATTGATATATTGGTATTTGATATTCCTGAATTTTACGGCTTAGTTTTAAGTTGATATTGGTCTGAAAAACTTCATGGTTATTTGGCAATAGACTAGTCGCATATGTGGCTACCATATAATGGAAAGCCAAATCAAATTCGGGTAGATCGTGAAAATTTCATGAAGCATATAGTCACTGATCTTGAAGGAGTAAACGAGCTAGTAGCATTTTGTTAGCCATCAGTAAACTTTGCTGCAGCAGATGATGGCTAAATTTGTTGTGTGAGCCTTCAAAAGATTATTTTCATAGAAAACTACTCATTCTTGAAGCCTTTGATGTCCTCTGAATTAAGAATAATCTTCACTGTTGTTTCCTTCAAAAGAGCATCCCAAGAAGCCTGTTATCCCACCATCATTCTTCATCATTTCCCCTTCATAATAATTCTCCATGTTCACCCCTTCATCTCATTTTTCCTCTAAAAAGGCCCCTTTCCTCCCTCATTTACCATAATTTTCCCATAAAAACCCTTTAAACCTATAAAAACCCCTTTTTATGGTTTAAACTATCGTTTTTTACCCTATCAAAAGTATCAAAAAGGCCCAAAAAACCCACTTTAGGCCTTATTCCGCTCTTTTAGATTAAAAAACAAGCCTTAAGCCCCTTAGGGCTTAAGCTCTCCACCCCTGCTTCTCATATAACCCTGCGCCCATGACCAGGCGTTAGCCCTCAGCCCTTTTCTTCTTAGCCCTGGTCCTCCTTTCTTCCACGGGATCACATCCCCACCCTTTTCCCTACAGCCCCTTTCGCTTAAATTATTTCATTTGCCTTTATCTCCCAAAGTCAATCTCCACCATTGATCGCGGCAATCTAATGGCTCAGGCTCACTACGGGGTCACCCGACTAAGGTGGCCCATACTCCCCAGTGCCCCCGCAGTTGACCCTTTTGACCACATAAGATTTTTATCCAATGACAGAGATTTACTGTAGAGGCACGCGACCCACAAACCTGTCCATACCCTCCATCCCCCCGCAGTTGATTTCAGCCGTTGATCTAATCCATATCCGACCGTGATCACTCACCCTTTCTATAACCCATCCACCCAACCATTTCTTCATCCTCTTTTTCCTCAGGAAAGATCTCCACCGTAGATCTATAAGATCTAATGGTTCCCACTTAACCCGATCAATTAACCCATCCCGCTACCCAACGAAGAAGCCTATGTCACTCCCATTGGCCCACCTGCCACTTTCCTCCTACCATCCAATCCATTCCTGCCACCTTTCCTCCACCTTTTCCTCCCTCTGACCACTTTCCTCCCATCGTGCTCGCTTACCACCGTTGATCTGCATCTCCACAGATCAGATGACTGATGCGCTCCAATGCCCCCTTTCCCCCGCCGTTCATCTTGAACGCGAAATGGCCGATTTTGTAGAGGCCACGTGTCGAGCAGTGAACCGTATCACGTTCAAAATGCCCAAAACCGCTAACTGCCTAAAATCCACGCAAATACCACCAGTTTTCCTGCAAAACCGCTTACCCCTGTTCGTGCTCAAATTCAATTTGTTTGTTGTTTTTCCTAGTTCCGACCATGGAATCCCCTCCTCTGCATAATTATCCTCCTCTGCAATCGCTCCTGAGCCATTCCCAAGCTTCTGAATGCAGTTAAACCAAAACGCAGGGTTTTCATAATGTTTGATGTTTTATTTGTAGGTTTTAATGGCGGCCAAGGTGTTAAAAGTTTCTCCCACAGCTAGGGAAACAGTGGTGAAGGGCCGAGGGTGACGATCCTCAGAGCCTAATAAAATGCAGAAAAGGGACAAATAGGGGTCAAATTTCAAAGTTTAATCAAATGTTTTATGGAAATTGATTACAATCAAACCCTCCAGCGTGCTAAGCCACATGCACATTGAAAAAGAAAACAAAAGAAAGAATAGTGAAGACATAAGATAAAGGATTAAAGGTTATAATCAAAATTCAGGAGATCAAGGACTTAACCAGCATGTTTTGAAGATAAAGCATAGTTGAGACAGATAAAGTCAAAGACAAATCATCAAAAGATGACTTCAGAATGCCACATCTACAGAAGCTATTACTCCACCAAAGGACCAAAAGGACACCTGTAGTCTACTTTACCTCTCAAAGACACCTTGACAGCCATCCTGCTGACAAACCATCTTTAAAACTGTCAGAAAAGTTATTAAGCAGACATGGGGCTATAAAACCAAAAATGACAGTTTGCTTGTCCTATAGGTCAAACAGGGTACTTCAGACCAAGAGAGCTTCAAAGGACAAGCCTCAGAGTTATTACGAGCCCGCTAGTTGGTTTCAGATTCAACTAAAAGTAGCTGAAGTGGTACAAATAGTTAATGCTATGATTATTAAGCAGAATGGGCATTCAAATAGTTCTCCCACTATGTCTTAATTAATATTTATTACCATTTCTGCAACACTTTTCCTCTCTCACCTATATGTATTCACAAAAAACTCATTGTAATGGTTGGAAAATTGTTAGTTGTTGGAACTGTTATTGAGTAAGAGTTTCTAAGTAGTTGTAATATAGTAGGCCGGGAAGAGAAGTATCAGACTGTAAAAGATATTGGACTCAAAGTATGTAACTAGTCTTGGACATCAAATAGACAAGCAGATTCATTGGGTTCTGATCTAAATCATTGGTGATGTTATTCTGACTGTAATTGTTATTCTCCTTATGTTTCCATTGTGTTCATATTCTCTGATAAAGAACGACAAATATAAAGTAGGATTTACTGCAAAGTACCCTATTTCTCACTGATAAGATTTATCCTTATGTTTTCTTCTAAATGTGTGTTTGAGAATGAATTAATAGAGTATAAGAAGTCAAGGAATGTTGGTGAGCCCATGTCTTGCTGAGTAGAACTTGAGATGTTGTTCTTGAATGATATTTTCACTGCATGCTAAGTAGAGTTCTAATCGAGGAAGTTTATGGTTAGCCCTGTCCCTTGTTTAGTCTTAAACAATGGTTTTTAAGATTTCCCTTAAGAGTGTGCCAAAATCAGGCTAGGTTAAAGGTCCTTACCTAATCTTAGGTTACTTTTTATGTTTATCTTAAATGTTTTTCCCTTGAGTGCATGCCAAAAGTAGGATAGGTTAAAAGTCCTTACCTGATTGTAGGCTGCCCTTTGTTTCCTTATATGTTTTCTTCTTTAACCATACTTCTTAATGTTCCATACCACCAACTCAACTTAAAAATATCTTCTGATATAGATGACTTTCCCTATGAAAAACCTAGTATAGTTTTTGTGCAAGTAAATCCTTTTATGACTCCATGGCCCAATGGTTTAGCACTATTTTTTGACCTATCTTCCCATGCTGAAACATCCTTCCACTTATTTTCTCCTTCACTTCACATGACCTTCTCATTTAATGATTCCCAACCAAAAACAAACAAACAAATCCCTTGTACTTCATAAAAAGCCTAACATCATATCATAAGCTTTAAAATCATATAATTCTAACACACATATAGATAGATCCCTCTCTGAATCCAGGAGGGCTAGATCCTAGGATTCCAAAGTGGTTCTGATGTTGCCTTGTCATTTGGTATGCCAATTTTCCAAATCATAGGACCCCAACACATTCAATAATAACATTATTGGAAACTACTCAACAGGGTCGTTTTTAGGAAATTTCAATGCTCAACCATCACCTTTATTTGATAATGCAGTTGCTTCTCAGATTGAGAATTTTTCCCAGCCAGATAGTTCCAAATGTATAAATTTTGTTGATATAATAGTAGTTAATTCTTTATTTTGGACTCGTTATTTTGATATTTCTAAATCTGAAGATGGTGCAGGCGCTAGATGTATTTTAATAAACCCAGAAGGAGAAAAAACCATGTTAGCGTGCAGATTAGAATTTGATTGTACAAACAATGTAGCTGAATACGAATCATTAGTTCAAGGTTTTTACAAAGCCATCGACCTTAATATCAAATATCTGAAATTCCTAGGAGATCCAGAAAGCATTGTTAGATAGGTAAGAGATACCATTCATCATAATTCTGGACATTTAAAGCATTACCAATCATTAGTCCAAGAATTAACCATTCATTTCTTAGCCTTTAATATTTCTTCTGTACCTATGATGCAGAATGCTAGTACAAATCTACTGGATAATGTAACATCAAAGTTAATCCCATATCAAGAGTCTAGTCTCGATATTTTCTATTGGATTAATTTTTAGAGCATACGTTCTTGATAATATTACCAATTAGAGAGTATTCAATAATGATTTAGATATCAAAGGTTTCTTAACATCTGAAGGATCTTATGATAGTCAAATTTTCGATGAAAATGAACATGACATTTAGATTAAGAAACAACAAGATGAAAATACTATTCCTAAATCTGTTGTCAAGTTGGAAGACCTATATGATCTAAAATATAGGTTTAAAAGAGTTACTAACTCAAAAACACAAAGCTCTACCTTAATATTTGAGTTAGTAAATGTAGGAACTGATGTAAAACCTCAAAATGTTAATCTAGGTCTTGTTCTATCTTCAAAAAAAAAATTATATTCTATCAGATTGTTTAAAATGTAAAAAAGTGTCTTTTCTTGGCATTACACTGATGTTAAAACATATAAAACTTCTGTGATTCAACACAAAATTCCTATGATCTTAGAAGAAAAAAACATACAGCAGAAATTGAGGAAGATTCATCCAAATCTAGAAAATCAAATCAAAACATTACTAAAAAAAATCGTCAAGGAAACAATCATCTTTCCAGTCAGGCATTCTAAATGGGTATCAAATTTGGTACTTGTCAGGAAGAAGGATGGCAATATTAGAATTTGCATTTATTTTAGGAATTTAAACAAAGCTTCTGAGAAGGACAACTTTCCATTACCAACCATGGAACAAGTACTGCAGACAGTAGCTAGTTCTTAACTTATGTCCTTTCTAGATGCATTCTTGTGATATAACCAAATTCTCGTACATCCAAATGACAGATTGAAAACTACGTTGAGGACTAAGTGGGGAACTTACGCCTTGTTGGGGTTCCCATGTTTTGGCCAGGTTGGTAAGACCAAAAGATGAGACAACATCAGAACCACTTTCAGACCTTAGGATCTAGCCCTCCTAGGTCTAGAGAGGGATCTCTCTATGGGAGTCAAAGGTATATGTCTTTAAAGCTCAAAAGTTCAAGATGTTAGGCTAGTTATATGCACGGTGTTCGTTTGTTTGATTATGAGCTTGGTTGTTGGGAATCAGGAAGGAAGGGTTCTGCATGAGACAAGGCTGGGCAAAGAGGAATTTAGGCAAAGGAGAAATAGTCCAGGGAATACCAAGTCCATTGGGCAATGGAGCCAAGAAATGATTTACTTTCTGTCAATATGCAAGCTTTCAATTGGGCTAGTCATCTAAAGCCTTGGATCCTAAAAGATGAGGGTGAGATGAACATTAAGGAGAGAAAGTGAGAAGGAGGAGAAGACACCACTTTCTGTTTGTAGATCAAGTCAGAGGTCATTTAACTCCAACCTGCTTGGACATACTCAAGGGCCACTCTCAAAGGTAACTTAAGGGATCTTAGAAAGGTAACTGGAGTGAAGAATATCCTAGCGAGGTAGAGACTAAGTTCAGTCCTCCGAGTGTTCCCAATTCATCCAATTAAATCCTCACAAGAACATCTAGGAAATAGATTCATTAATTCATACATCAGAGAGCAGGCAACGACATCCACTACGCTGGTTAAATTAATCGAAACTAATTCTTAGATAGCACATACAACAGAAAACATAAAGGGCTGGGAGAGCAGCAACATAAGGCACCTAACAAGGGCGAATCTTATGCAAAATTTCTGATGCGAGCCAGAAGAAATGAAATGTAATGGAAATAAACACAGAGATAGAAAAACATCACCGCAGCTTTAGATCAGGATCCAATGAAATGTGCTTATCATATTAAACATCAACACCAATCAGGTACAACATAGCCAATAGCTTGGTCGTTCAGTCTGGATACATATTCCTCAACCTATCTTACTACTATACACAAAAGACTTATCTCAAGAGAAACTGCTTGCAATTCTCTGATATCTCATCAACAACCTTTACAATAGTTTTCTCATAGTTTTTATAACTGGAAAAAAGAAGAGGAGGTAGGTAGAACACTAAACATAACATTAAACTCAGAAAAGAAGGAGGGGGCCGAAGCCCATTCTATTTTAAACTCTGAGCATTAATCTCTGGCACATTTTTGAGAGAAGAATGGTCTTCGTCAGGCTTCATTAATTTCGGGTATGTCTCTAATGAATTCTGGTTTGTTGTACTTCGTAGTACCTTTGGTGAATAAACAAAATGGCAATAAAAAACGGAATTATCTGCCATACTTGAGCAACAAATGCTCTGATATCCTTGGACTGCATTCTGGGTGGAGATCTCCTCTGGAGCATGGTATGGAATAAAAAAAGTATGGACAACCCATCCTTTCTGGGAGGAAAACATTCTGCTGATGTAGAGAAACCTGTCACATATTAATTTCCACGCCTCTGTCAGTGAAAACCTTGCCGTTGTATCCATACTACGTATTTATGGAGGCGTGTCCGCCTTCTGTACCCTGCGGAACACACAACTGGACCAAGAAAGTCAGTGCAATGGAAGGATGGATGAAATGGTAGTGCGGCGGGGGTGGAATGGAGGCCCTTTACTAAATAATGGTGGAAAAATGTAACGCAATGATGAAACCATGAATAATAGGGTTTGGCGGTTGAAATGTAGCGCAGACCATTAGATCATGGTCCGAGAGCGAAGATCAACGACGGAGATTGACACAACGGAACGATATATGAAAATGAATGAAACGAACATGCAACGTAAGACTTTAATGAAAATATGGAACTTAGGTTAAAACCCAAAATGCACAGGAAATGGGCGGAAATGCTACGAAACAGGATGAGGTGGGACCCAACCGAAGGCAGAGGGCGGTCAAATCTTGACCGTTGATTTCAAATACAGATGAACAGTTGCGATTGAATTGGGCAATCACAATCGGAGGGGGGACAGGGGTGGCGTACATCGAAACTTTCGATTGCGATTGGGCAGAGTGAGCGATGATCGTTGGATCAAGGGGAGGATGGACGGTCAGGATGGGATCGGGGAATCGCGATCGGCGGATGCGGAAGAGGGAATGCGAGGTGACTAGCGGGGTTTGATGAAGCACCAACCATCCGATTTGGAGGCAGACCGACGGCGGAGGATCAATCAGGAGATTGCAATCGGGGGATGCGAAGGGTCGCGCGTCTAGAAATTGCGATTGCGAATGGGCGGGGAGCGCGATTGAGGCTGGCTGTTGGATCTGGGGACCAAATCAATGGCTCATACCAAATCGGAGAGGAAAAGAAATTGGAGGACTTAACACAAGTGTTGTGATTGCGTTCATTCGTGATTAGCGCGGGCCGTCCGATCTATGGTAGATCAATGGTGCGGAACAATAGCGGCGAACTTGTATAATAAAACAATCGCATCGGAACTTTTCGGTGTTTACACAGGATTTAATGTTCCGCTCCAGTCTTCTGATGCGATTAGCGCTTAAGGCTTAAGCGTTGGTCCTAGGCTAAGGGCACATGTGAGGAAGTGGTCGGGGCTAGCGGGAAAGGGGCTTAGGCCTTAATATAAATTCAAAGTGGGTTTTGGCCCATTTTAATGGATTTTAAGGCCATTTAAAGGGAAACGATAAGGGGGAAAAGGGGAAAATTAACCAATCAAGGGATAAAAGTGGGGTTTAAAGGAGATTTCGGGGAGATTTAGGAGAGTAAGGGGGAATTTAGGGGGAACAAAGGGGACTTTGGGAAAAATGGAAAAAAGATAAAGTGGGGGAATTCTGCAGAGATATAAGGGGCGAAATAAGGCATTTTGAGCAAAACTTTATCGTTCAGCAAGGCTTATTGACTTCATGACAGCAGAGGGAAACATAAAAAAGCAGGGAACTATGCAAAAGGCTTCAAGGATGATGTGTTTTCAAAGGAAATGCATTCCTTGAAGGCTCAAAAACATTTAGGCCCCTGTTTTCTTGTCAAAAATTTATAGGGGGGCTAACAGTGGCTCCACATGGGGATGGCTTCTTCTTGAAGGAGTCAAGAATTCAGAAATTGATATTTGGTGTAGGCCAAATGCCTGCTGCTTAAGCCACCTTTCTTCTTTGATTTTCAGCTGCCACAAATATGATAGATCAGCAGAATCATTCTCAACTATCTACCTACCCATAATACAATCCTATCATTTTTTCTTCTTTCTAGGGTGCATTTGAGCTAGCAGACCCTTTACATCATTTATTTTTATAACAGAAAATAAACCTATTCTAGATCTACCCTTATTGCTCCATGAGGCCAGATTAGACTGTTGACCTCATATGTTTCTCTACCTAATCTAATATCTGCTGGGATTGGACTGTCCAACAGATTTCTTCTCTACATTCTACAACAGGAAACTTAAAAACAGTCAAACTAGGATGAAACAGTCTAGTTTGCTGCAGATCCAAGGCATAAAAACAGTTGCTCATGGAAAGAAAACTTTGCAGAAAACTAAACAAAAATTGAAGGCTTGAAATCTGAAATCTGAAGTATCCTTCTTTCCTTGTGTGACTCGAGACTTCAGCATACTAGAGTCACTTCTTTTCTCCATTTCAGCTCTGGTTTTAAGCATGTTAGAGCTGATTTTTCTTTTTCTTTGCTGGTCCAAATTTTGAGCATGTTAGGACCAGCTGTTTTTGCTTTCTCGGCTCAGGTTTTGACCATATTAGAGCCAGTCCTTTGCACTTCAGAGGTTCATGCTTTAAGCATGTCTGAACCTCTCACTTTTCCTCTGTTCTTTGGAACATTTTCTCTTTTTCTTGAAAATAAAAACTACAGTGGTATGTACAATGGAAATGGAAACTGGAACTTTGAAAATTAGCAGAAGTAATGCTTGAGCATCCTGCCATTGACAGGACCCCCAAACAGCTCAGGACCATCAAGTTCTTGTAAGAAAAATGCATTAGGACCCACAGTGGCTTGGATGATGTATGGACCTTGCCACAAGCTATCGAATTTTCCATGTTTACCTTTGTCCTCTCTCCTTGAGTCCCATTTTAGAACTTTGTCACCAATTTGGAAATTTGAAGCTTTGGTTCTCTTATCAAACAACCTCTTTATGCTTTCCTGAACCTTGACAGCTCTGTTATAAACCTGTTCCCTAGTTTGCTGAAGATGGATTGTTTCATTAATTCTTCTTACCATACTGTCTTCCTCTATCTGAATCTCCTGCACAAGCTTAATCACTGGCACTCCAAGACTAGTAGGAAAAACTGCTTCTGTCCCATAAATGAGTTGGAAAGGTGACATGCCAATGGATTTCTTTGTTGTGAGCCTATCTGCCCACAAAGCATGTACTAGTTTTTTGTGCCATGACCTTTTGTTTTCTTCCAGCAACTTTTTAATGATAGTGACCAGGATTTTGTTAGATGATTTAGCTAATCCATTACCCTGAGGGTAATATGCAGTTGAATGACCAAGAGCTATTTCGTACCTATGACAGAAATCAATCATTTTCTTGGATCCAAAAGTAGCAGTATTGTCAGTGATTATTTTTCTTGGATAGCCAAACCGAGAAAGGATGTAATCCTCTAGGAACCTAATGATAACAGAGTCCGTGGAATTCCTAGTGGGTATGGCTTCTATCCATTTGGTGAAGTAATCTGTAGTAGTTAGGATCCATTTGTGTTTCCCAGAAGAAGAGGGGTGAATTTCTCCAATAAAATCTAGGCCCCATTGCATGAAGGGACCTTCTACAGTGATAGGTTGCAAAGGGAGGGGAAGAAGCTTTCTTCTGCCTTCAAAGATTTGGCATTTGTGGCAGGAAAGTATCATTTTATGGATATCATTGAAGAGTGCAGGCCAATAGTAACCAGCCCTGAGTATTTTAATTGCAGTGGCTTTCCAACTCAGGTGGCCTCCACACTCCCCAACATGGAACTCTTGCTTGATTCTCTCAGCTTCAGCTTCAGGAAAACATTTAAGAAATAGGCCGTTCAGATTTTTCCAATATAGGTTTTCATTCAGAATGCAGTAATTTATGGCTTTTAATTTTATGAATCTGGCCTTGGTTTTGGATAGTTCTGGAGGGGTATTGAGATTGGTGAGAAAAAAAAGGATATCAGAGTACCAAGGAGAGTTCTGAAACTTCTCCTCAACAGTGGGTTTGGGTAGTCCTTCCTGCTCATCTAAGGCATTTACCATGTTAATATCAAGGGCCTGTAAATTCGATTCAGCCATTAATTGGGCCAGGCCTTGACCTTTGATCAGCTTGGTGAGCTTTATTTCGAGGTCGTATTCTAAGATTGTAGAAATCCATTTTCACCTTTTCCCATCAGGGTCTTGGGACAAGATATCTTTGACCACTATATTTGGGACATAAGAAATGGTGTGAGAATGCAAAATGTACACCCTAAATTCCTTTAAGGTCTTGACCAAAGCATAGGCCTGTTTTTCCATAATGTTGTATTTCAAGGGTGCATCTCTTAAGGCTTTGCCAAAAAAGGCGATTGGCTGTTCATTTCCTTCTGAATTTTTCTGCAGTAAAACTGCAGCCATGGTATGTTGGGAGGCGAATGAAAAAATTAAGAAATATTTTGAGAAATCTGGGCTGATAAGAATAGGGGCTTGAGTGAGTGCCAGCTTTACTCACTCAAAATATTTCTTGGCTTCAACAGTCCACTTAATTCCCGCACCTTCTTCAACATGTCAGTAATTTTCCTAAGGTGCTCAGCAAGATTGGGAATGAATCTCCTAAGGAAATTGATATTCCCTATGAAGGACTGCAATTCTTTGATGTTTCTCGGGTGTGTGACTTGAAGTATTCCCTCAACTTGCTGTGGATCTATCCTAATTCCTTTCTCAAATATGATATGCCCAAGAAGTTTACCTTCTTGCAGCCCAAAAACAGTTTTCTTAGGATTTAGTGACAGACCATACCTTCTACATTTTTCAAAAACTTTCCTCAGATGTTTTAGGTGTTCTTCTTCAGTTTTAGAAAATACATTCAAGTCATCCAAGTAGATAACTATGAAGTGTCCTATCTCATCTGAGAAAGCTATATCCATCGCTCTTTGGAAGGTTGCTCCAACATTCATCAGCCCAAAATTCATTTTCACATACATGAAGGTGCCCCATGGAGTGGTAAACGCTGTTTTGAGTTGATCTTCTGGGAGTACTAGGACTTGATTGTATCCTGAAAAACCATCAAGCAGAGAGATTCTCTTAGAGCCCACTACCTTCTGTAGGATATGTTCCATTCTAGGAAAAGGGTAATTGTCTTTTAGTGAGGCTCTGTTGAGATTTCTGAAGTCTATGCATAACTTGATCTCCCCTGTTTTCTTCCTCACAGCCACTAAGTTTGATACCCAATCAGAAAACCTCACAGGAACTATGATACCTGCCTCATACATCTTCTTAATTTCCTTTTCAACTGTAGGCAACTGTTTTGGATTGATTCTGCGGAATTTTTGCCTAAAATGTTTCTGATTTTCCTTCAGGAGTATCTTGTGTTGTATGATGTTGGTGTCATAGGCCTTTAAGTCTTCATAGCTCCATGCAAACACATCTATAAATTCCTTAAATAGGTCAATGTATTTCTTCTTCATGTCTGCAGGTAAAGACTTAGCCAATTTAATCATTCTGGGTTTATCTTCAGTGCCTATGTTGAATTATTCTACATCTGAATCTGCATGTTCTATAGTGGTGTTTTTTGCTACATCATAAAATTCAAAGAGGTCCTCTAAGGGTGCCAGGCCTCTGGGTATATTCTGGTCTTTGGCCTGCAGCACCTCTCTCTCTTCACTTTCTGCGTTTTTGCATTTTCCGGTCGAATTTTTAGTTTCTTCAGAAAGAGTGTTTATTTCTATATTATAGGGTGTTTCTTGTTCATCTGGGGAATCCTCACTAGGGCAGATGTCCTCAAATTTTGAGTCTGAGACAGAAAATTCAAACTCATTTCTGCCCACCAGAAAATCTTCAATCTGTTTGTCTCCTTCAAAAACCTGCCAATATTTTTCGTTGTCTGGCACTGCAGGTCTGAATTTGGTTTGAATAATGATCTGTTGGTCAGCTGGAGTCTTAGGATATGAACTAGCTAGGAAAGCTAATCCGTTAGCAATAGCGTTTTGACCCCAAGGGACAAACACCAGATCGTATTCTACAAAGGTTTTCAATAAATCCACTGCGTCATTCCTGTATGCTCTCAGCCTAGGATGTTTGGCCGTGTATTGACCATTAACCTTATTTATAATCAACTCTGAGTCTCCTTTCACATCTATCCTACGGGCCCCCATATTTTTCAGCCGATTTAAGCCCAGGATTAGAGATTCATACTCTACAGTGTTATTTTTACATTTAAAGTGCAGATTGCAGGCATGGCTCTCTGTGTAATCATTTTCTGTGTTATGTATCCACACCCCTGCTCCAGTAGTTCTTCTAGTACAGGATCCATTGGAATTCATTTCCCACAGGGGTTCATCATTATGTTGCGCTGTAGGATCTGTACTAGGTTGAGGATTATTTCGCTCTTCAGATTGAGTGTGGAGATCAGAGAGTTGGCTAGTTTGTTGTTTGCGTTCTATCCCTTTTTTTGGCTCACTCAGAGTTTCATTTTTAGTGTTTTTCCCATGGTTTTCTTCATCATTTTCTTCAGAGTCTAGGGAAGCTATTATGTTAGGGTCCATGGGCTCTGTGTCATTGTTAATATCCCTATTTTCTGATGCTGGTTCTCCTGAGGATTGATCGTTGTAAAGAATGAAAGAATCTAGGTCTGTGTGTACAGAGTATACTGGAGACTTTTCAGGTTTCTCGGGGCTACTGACTAGGAATTTCATCTGAGCCTCTCTATACAATCTCCTGAGTTGGCCAAATATAGGGATTGTGGCATATGAGCCATCCATCTGCATTGTGCCTTGCAGCTTGGCTCCCCATGATCTAGATAACAACATGCCATATTTGGGTGGTACATCTGCCACCACAATATCCATGACCATGCATTTAGTAGGAGTCTGGGTAAGACTCACACATAAGTCTTCAATCAGGCCTAGGCATTTTACTCTGTTATAGTCAAATGAATATAAGTCTTTGTAAGGTATGGTGATTTCTAGGCCTAATTTTTCCATTACTACTTTAGGCATTAAATTGTGTGATGCTCCAGAATCATACATGGCATTATGCAGAATCTTGTCATGAACGTTGAGACTGATATAAAAAGGGGGTACTATCCCCTCCTGAAATTTTCCCTCAATATTTGGACCAAACAGGAGGGCAGGTTGATCATCATTGAGATTTACAGTATCATTGATTTCCTCTAAATTCAATGCTTTCAAAATTTGGCCTCTATATACATCTTGAGTGGCCAGCTCATAAAGTGGGACAAAGATTTTTATTTTTGCAATCTCACTCTCCAAATTGAAAGTGGACTGACTCTTTGGAATGTTTAACTCTATTTTTTTAGCCACTGCCTTAGTGGCTGAATCAGTTTGTATTTTTTCACTATGTACAGGTTCAGGAACTGTTTTATCAGGAGCACTAACTGTAGAGCTAGTGCTGCTAGCTGGTTTACCTTGTTTATCAATGTTTTGGTTGTCCTTTTCTTTACCTTTTCCAGAACTTTCAGTTGCTGATTTGCTACTTTCAGAGATTGCTTTACAAGATCTGTCAAGCCTTTTCTTGATGGTGATCTCAGGAGCTTTGGTTTTGGAAGTATCTTGGCTCTTTTTGCTCCTAAGTTCAAATTGTTCCCTGACTTGCATTATAGCATTTTCAAATCCAAGTTTGTAGGCTTCAGATTCTAATCCTTCCTCATCCCAATATGAGGGTGAGGACTGATCTTCTTCTGAATCACAGTTATGGATTGAGTCCTCTATTTCAAACATGTTTATTTTATTCTCTTCAGACTCTTCTATGATTCCCTCATCTTCATCTAAAAAGTTTTCTTGAAATGGGGGAATAACTTGTTGATCTGACTCTCTTTGTCTGTTGGGAGCAGCATTATTTCTTCTAACATTCTGGTTCTGGTTTTGGTTTCTGTTTTGGTTGCTAATTGTGACAACCATATTTTTTATCATTTGTTGTAGCTCTTCCACGTTTTTAGATAATCTATCATATTTGGGATCAGATGTGGAAGCTACATTGTCATCCCTGTATGTTACCCTTTTCTCAGCTCTTAATTTAGCTCTTTTCTCAAGTAGATTGGCTTCTATATTTATTGCTCCTTTTTTCATGTCCTCCAATGTGTTATACTCTTTATCTCTAAGCTCATAGGCCATGTCAGCATCAAATCCATCAGGATATTTGGCTAGGGCCATACCTTGAGGAGGTTTCATGTGGGGAGGGAGAGCATTGTAAATGCTGTTGAATCTAGTGGTGTAATCATGGACGCTCTCTCCCACATTCCTCTTAAGGGTCATGTAGTCTGCTAGGAGCTGGAGAGGGTTTGCCCTAACTTCCCATTTGTTTATGAAGGTTTGATATAACGCAGGGAGATCTTGGATACTGCCAGGAGGTAAAATTTTAAACCATTTCTTTACATCACCCCCTAAGCTTTGGGCAAAGATTCTCATTTTGATTGTTTCATCATCAATTTCCATATAGTCAAAAGAATCCTCCATCTTATCTACATGTTGCTGGGCTGTGATGGATTCTTTAGCAGTGAAGTGTGGGATTTTTGACTGATAATCATTGGGTAAGGGTAACAAGGGTTGAGGTAAAACCAGAGGTGCATACCAGGTTGCCATGATAATGTTCTGATGGGGTACAGGGTTAACTTGAGCAACTGGTATATGGATGACAGGGATATTAGGACCAACAGAAGTTTGTTGAGCAGATCTAGGGTGGGAGAGCCCCAAGTTTTGAATGAAGTGGATATCAGGTGGTGTAGATGGAGGGGTTCCTCTGTCTCTAGTGTGTTGACCACTATGAGATGGTGAACTGTGAAACTCAGGGTCTGGCTGGTCTAGATGATTGAATGACCTAGTCCTTGGTAGTCTATTAGGTAGGTCTAGGTCAGGGAGAAAATGTGATAGAGCTGTTAGGTCTTCTGGTGCAGAGTTAGCTCTATGAATGTGACTAGAAATAGTTGGTCATTCAAGTGCAGGAGATGATTTGATGATTCTCTCATGGTTATCAACTATTTCAGGTGGGTTTGGGTTGGGATAAGCTCTGGTGTAAATGGTCCTGAAAGCCAAAATGTTGTTTTCTAACAAGGCATCTTAACCCTACTTGTTACTTCTATTGTGGTTGATGTTGTTATGAAGGTTGGTCTCCCCAGCGGAGTCGCCATTATGTTGGGGTTCCCATGTTTTGGCCAGTTTGGTAAGAAAAAAAGATGAGACAACATCGGAACCACTTTCGGACCTTAGGATCTAGCCCTCCTAGGTCCAGAGAGGGATCTCTCTATGGGAGTCAAAGGTATATGTCTTTGAAGCTCAAAAGTTCAAGATGTTAGGCTAGTTATATGCACGATGTTCGTTTGTTTGATTATGAGCTTGGTTGTTGGGAATCAGGAACGAAGGGTTCAGCATGAGACAAGGCTGGGCAAAGAGGAATTTAGGCAAAGGTGAAATAGTCCAGGGAATGCCAAGTCCATTGGGCAATGGAGTCAAGAAAAAATTTACTTGCTGTCAATATGCAAGCTTTCAGTTGGGCAAGTCGTCTAAAGCCTTGGATCCTAAAAGATGAGGGTGAGATGAACATTAAGGAGAGAAAGTGAGAAGGAGGAGAAGACACCACTTTCTGTCTGTAGATCAGGTCATAGGTCATTTAAATCCAGACCTGCTTGGACATACTCAAGGGCCACTCTCAAAGGTAACTTAAGGGATCTTAGAAAGGTAACTTGAAAAAGATCCTAGTGAGGTAGAGACTAAGTTCAGTCCTCCGAGTGTTCCCAATTCATCCAATTAAATCCTCACAAGAACATCTAGGAAATAGATTCATTAATTCATACATCAGAGAGCAGGCAACGACATCCACTACGTTGGTTAAATTAATCGAAACTAATTCTTAGATAGAACATACAGCAGAAAACTTAAAGGGCTGGGAGAGCAGCAACATAAGGAACCTAACAAGGGTGAATCTTATGCCAAATTTCTGATGTGAGCCAGAAGAAATGAAATGTAATGGAAATAAAAACAGAGATAGAAAAACATCACCGCAGCTTTAGATCAGGATCCAATGAAATGTGCTTATCATATTAAACATTACACCAATCAGGTACAACATAGCTAATAGCTTGGTCATTCAGTCTGGATACATCTTCCTCAGCCTATCTTACGACTATACACAAAAGACTTATCTCAAGAGAAACTGCTTGCAATTCTCTGATATCTCATCAACAACCTTTACAATAGTTTTCTCATAGGTTTTATAACTAAAAAAAGAAGAGGAGGTAGGTAGAACACTAAATATAACATTAAACTCAGAAAATAAGGAGAGGGCCGAAGCCCATTCTGTTTTAAACTCTGAGCATTAATCTCTGGCACATTTTGGAGAAAAGAATGGTCTTCGTCAGGCTTCATTAATTCCGGGTATGTCTCTGATGCATTCTGGTTTGCTATACTTCGTAGTACCTTTGATGAATAAACAAAATGGCAATAAAAAACGGAATGATCTGCCATACTTGAGCAACAAATGCTCTGATATCCTTGGACTGCGTTCTGGGTGGAGATCTCCTCTGGAGCACGGTATGGAATAAAAACAGTATGGACAACCCGTCCTTTCTGGGAGGAAAACATTCTACTGATGTAGATAAACCTGTCACATATTAATTTCCACGCCTCTATCAATGAAAACCTTGCCGCTGTATCCATACTGCATATTTATGGAGGCGTGTCCGCCTTCTGTACCCTGCGGAACATGCAACTGGACCAAGAAAGTCGGTGCAATGGAAGGATGGATGAAATGGTAGTGCGGTGGGGGCGGAATGGAGACCCTTTACTAAATAATGGTGGAAAAATGTAACGCAATGGTGAAACCATGAATAATAGGGTTTGGCGGTTGAAATGCAGCACAGACCATTAGATCATGGTCCGGGAGCGAAGATCAACGACGGAGATTGACGCAGCGGAATGATATATGAAAACGGACGAAACTATCGTGAAACTTAAGACTTAATTGCAAATATGGAACTTAGGTTAAAACCCAAAATGCACAGGAAATGGACGGAAATGCAATGAAACAGGACAAGGTGGGACCCAGCTGGAGGCAGAGGGCGGTCAAATATTGACCGTTGATTTCAAATATGGACGAACGGCTGCAATTGAATCGGGAAATCACAATCGGAGGGGGGACAGGGGTGGCACACATCGAAACTTCCGATTGCGATTGGGCAGAGTGAGCGATGACTGTCGGATAGAGGGGAGGATGGACAGTCAGGATGGGATCGGGGAATCGTGATCGGCGAATGCAGAAGAGGGAATGCGAGGCGACTGGCGGGGTGCGATGAAGCGCCAACCGTCCGATTTGGAGGTAGACCGATGGTGGAGGAGAAATTGGGAGATCGCAATAAGGGGATGCGAAGGGTCGCGTGTCTGTAAATTGCGATTGCGAATGGGCGGGGAGTGCGATTGAGCACTGGCCGTTGGATCTGGGGACCAGATCAATGGCTCACACCAAATCGGAGAGGAAAAGCGATCAGAGGACTTAACACAAGTGTTGCGATTGTGTTCATTCGCGATTAGCGTGGGCCGTCCGATCTATGGTAGATCAACGGTGCGGAACAATAGCTGTGGACTTGTATAATAAAACAATTGCATCGGAAATTTTCAGTGTTTACACAGTATTTAACATTCTGCTCCGGTCTTCCGATGCGATTAGCGCTCAAGGCTTAAGCGTTGGTCCTAGGCTAAGGGCACATGTGGGGAAGTGGTTAGGGCTAGCGGGAAAGGGGCTTAGGCCTTAATATAAATTCAAAGTGGGTTTTGGCCCATTTTAATGGATTTTAAGGCCATTTAAAGGGAAACGATAAGGGGGAAAAGGGGAAAATTAACCAATCAAGGGATAAAAGTGGGGTTTAAAGGGGATTTTGGGAATATTTAGGAGAGTAAGGGGGAATTTAGGGGGAACAAAGGGGACTTTTGGAAAAATGGAAAAAAGATAAAGTGGGGGAATTCTGCAGAGATATAAGGAGCAAAATAAGGCCTTTTGAGCAAAACTTTATCGTTCAGCAAGGCTTATTGACTTCATGACAGAAGAGGGAAATAGAAAAAGGTAGGGAACTATGCAAAAGGCTTCAAGGATGATGTGTTTTCAAAGGAAATGCATTCCTTGAAGGCTCAAAAACATTTAGCCCCCTTGTTTGCTTGTCAAAAATGTATAGGGGGGCTAACATGCCTATCAAAAGATTCCATTTGGATTAATTAATGCGGTTGCCACTTTTCAGAGAGCTATGGACATAGCTTTTAGGGGGCTCATAAATAAAAAATTAGTTATTTATTTAGATGACATTACAATCTTTTCTAAACAAGTAACCAATCATGTGAATGACCTAAAACAAGCCCCTGAGCGATGAAAAAGGTATGACATCTCCTTAAACCCAAAGAAATAATTTTTTGCATTAGATGAAGGAAAAATTTTGGGATTCATTGTGTCAAAGACAGGAATCTATATTGATCTTGAAATAATTGATGAAATTAAAAGAATTAATTTTCGTCATAACAAGAAAGCTATGTAGCCGTTTCTTGGGAAAAATATTTTTTTCAAAAGGTTTGTCCCTGACTTTTCACAAATAGTTTTAACATTGTAGAACATGATTAAGAAAAATTGTGTCTTTAAATGGGGACATAATTACAGAGAATCATTTGATTTGATTAAACAATCCATTGTCAATGCTCCATTCCTGACTACCCCCAATTTCCTTAATCCTTTTACTTTATATACTTTTTCATCAGATACATCATACGCTGTTGTTTTAACACAACTTAATGACCAACAAATTGAAGCACCAATATCATTTTCCAGTTCCAATTCTCAAGGTGCAGAACTAAATTACACATTTTTTGAAAAGCAAGTATTTGCTATCTTTAAGGCTATAAATAATTTCAGGCCATTTCTCCTAAAAAATCACACCAAAATAATAGTTCCATTCTCTGCAGTGAGAGAACTATTGATGCAAAGAGAATTAGGAGAGAAAAGGGCTAACTGGGTTACTGCTTTACAAGAATATGATGTAGAAATTGAACCCTCTAAACTTGTTAGAGGTCAATTATTTTTCATAATGCTTACAGGAGCATCTCATCTATCATCAGAAGAAGATTCAGGTAACAATGTGAAAATATCAGAGGCAAGCCTCAACGATGAACAATCTCAATACGTTGATCTCGTATATCATTTGAAGAATGGATATGCTTTGAATCAACTCAGTTAGAAAAAAAAACAACCTTTGATATTAAAGGCCAAGTAATATGAATTAATCGACGATGTATTATTTATGAGAAATTTTGATTTTTTACTACTAAGATGCTTAAAAAAATCTGAAGTGGAGAAAGCCTTGCAGGAACTCCATGGTGGACCAGTTGGAGGAAATTTTGGAAGAAAAATGATAGCTCACAAAATCCTGTATGCAAGTTACTATTGGCCTACATTTTTCAAAATTCTGATGAATATGCAGGAAAATTCAAAGTGTTTCAAAGTGCATCTGGAAGACAAAGGAAGCCAGCATTCCCATTACAGCCAGTCAATATCGAACAACCATTTTAACAATGGGGATTAGATATAATCGGTGAGATTGTTCCTAGCTCTTCCAAACAACATATATATATTCTCACAACTACAGATTACTTTACTAAATGGGTGGAATAAATTCCATTAAAAGTATCCAACTCTGAGAATATCATTGATTTCATCGACCAAAATATCATAACTAGGTTTGGCTTACCTACTACTTTAATGTTTGAGAACGGATCTTACTTCTGAGGAACTGCTATGATGGAATTTGCAATCAAAATAGGTTTTAAACTTAAGTATTCTATGAATTCTTACCCGCAAGGAAATTTTTTAGCAGAATCTACAAACAAGAAATTGATCAGGATAATCAAAAGAACTGTTGATCAAAACCAACGAAATTGGCACAATTCATTAGTATTTGTTCTTTGGGCAGATCAAATAACTCAGAGAGCTTCTATTGGAACTTCTCCATTCAATATTGTTTATGGAAAATAATTTTTACTTCCTACCAACATAGTTATTCCCTCTCTTTCCTTAGTACAATTTATTGATGAATCTCCTGCTTCTTCTTTACAACGCAGACAACGTCAAATTGCAATATTCCCAAATGGGGAAATGCAACAATACATGAAAAATAGTAGGAAAATAACGTAGATCATCATAGAAAAATCAGTAGTCCAACATGGAGACCCTTAATTTGTTATTACAACAAAAAAATGTATGTAAAAGGTGGCCCATAGATTGCATAACAAGAAAATACAAGTCTCCAATGAAAGAAACCCTCAAAATGAGGTGCTGCAACCATGTATAAAGACTACAAATGCCTTACAACGTTATTTTATTGGCTCTACAACATTTGTAGATTACACATCAGATCTAGATCAATTATGTGGACAAAAATTTAGATCTATACCAAATATATACACTATACAAGCTCCTTTATTGAACCCCCTTGGCATTTTCAGCAAAACATCAAGTAAAAGATGTAGATCTAAGATCTAAGACTGTAGATCTATGGAAATATTACAATCTAGAAAGTGGATCTGATTTGATATAAAAAATAAAATTATCTCCTCCAAAATATCTCCAAAGTGAAGGGAAGATCCCCAACACCTAGAAAATCACTCTCCAAATGATGTGCTAAAAAACCCTAAAAATGCACCTCTAGGAATAACATAGATCTAGATCTAAACTATGTTGTAGGGATCAACATGGTGTTGGCCACATACCAAGATACAAAAAATGGTGCTCAAGATCTTCAATACTATCCTCCCAATGAAGTAGAACCCTCCTCCACTGAAAAGAAGCACTGAAATGGACTAGATATGAAATATCTAGTCTCCACTTGTTGCAGCTTACAAAAATAGTCAAACCCTTAATAGGACCTGTGCTGTAGTTGAAAGTGTTGGGGTTCCCATGTTTTGGCGAGGTTGACAGAGACCAAAAGATGAGACAACATAGAACCACTTTCAGACCTTAGGATCTAGCCCTCCTAGGTCCAGAGAGGGATCTCTCTATGATAGTCAATGGTTTATGTCTTTGAAGCTCGTATGTTGTGATTTTAGGCTAGTTATATGCACAGGGTTTGTTTGTTTGTTGGTTTATGTTTGGTTGTTGGGAATCAGGAATGAAAGGTCCAATATTAAACAAGGGTGAGCAAAGAGGAAACTAGACAAAGATAGATAACTCAGGGAACATCAAAGTCATTGGGCAATGGAGTCAAGAAAGGATTTACTTGTGTTCAATGTGCAAGCTTTCAGTTGGGCTAGTCATCTAGAGCATTTGGATCTTAAAGATGGTTGATGGAATGGAACATTAAGGACTGAAAGTAAGTGAAGGGGAAACAACCAATTCTTTCTATAGATCAGGTCAAAGGTCATTTAACTCCAGACCTGCTTGGACAAAATCGGAGGCAAGACAAGGGATCTTAGAAAGGCTTAATGAGATGGATAGATCCTAGTGAGGTGGATACAGGGTCCTAGACCTCATAGTGTTCTCAACACATCCAATTGAATCCTAACAAGAACATCTGAACATAGACTTCATTAATTCATACATCAGAGAGTAGGAAATAACATCCACTACACTAGTTAAATCAATTGAAATCAACATTCAGATACACATATAAGAAGAAAACATTAAGGGCTGGGAGAGCAGCAGTATAAGGTGCCTATCAAGGGTAAGTCTTATGCCAAAATTCTGATGCGAGCCTGAAGAAACATAATGAAATGAAAGCAAGTCAATCACAAATACAGATAAAGGAAAACATCACCAGTTGCTTTAGATCAGGATCCAAAGAAACATGCTTGTCATATTAAAAACAGCACCAATCAGGTACATCATAGCCCATAGCTTGAACATTCAGTCTGAATACATCAAATCCCAGTCTATCTTACACTATTACACAGAGAACTTGTCTCAAGAGGAGAAATTATTTCGTTTCTATGATATCTCATCAACAACCATTACAATATTTCTCTCCGAGCTTTATAGCAGAAGAAAAGCTCAGGAGGCAGGTGAAACACTAAATGCAGTATTAAAACTTCTGAGAGGGAAGGAAGCCGAAGCCCACCCTGCTTGAATGCTGAACACTTAATCTCTGTCATTCCTTGGATGATAGGGTGATCTTCTTTAGTTTTCCAATTACTCTGATATGACCCTGGATTCATTCTGGCTGCGGTACCGTGCTGTACTTGCAAGGAATAAACAAATGGTGCACAACTGCTGAGAGGTCTGCTTCATATATGTCTGACTGTTTTTTAACTATAGTTAGGGCAGAAATTCTTTCAGGGACATTCTGCATAATAAGAGCTGTATGGGTGCCCTGTACTTGATGGAGAAAAGCATTCTGCTGATGACTAAACCCAGATGGTACCTGCTACTGTGCTCAGGATCCTTCGGATCGATCCTCGGGGTCTTCAAACTATTGCTTTGCCTTCTAAAACTCTGATTAAAGTCTCAGGATCGTCATTAGCTCGCCTTAATCTTCCTTTTTCTCTATACTGAAACACTCTATCGCTCCATTTTTCTTCTGACAGGGTAGCTCGGGTTTTAATGGCGTTGAAAGGTTTCCAGTGTTCAAAACCCTGCTTCTTTAAATGATAGTCCTGTTTTCACCCTCCAGGGCCATTTCTCATAAATTTAGCTGTTAAAGATGATCCTCCTTGATTTCTCTGTCACTGTAACAGAGGTTACATATTGTGGCGGTCTTTCATCGTTTTCAATCCTGCAAAAAACACGAAAACTGTGAGGAAAACCCCAGATGGGGTGGCGGATGATGTGGAAGATGAGTGTGACCGTGCAGATGACGTGCTAGAGGGAAAAAATTACAGAGGAGTGATGTAAAATGCCATGGTGAAGGTGACAGTATGCAGAGAGAACTGTGAATGAAAATCATCAAACAACACGAAGAATGGAGCAATATATGCGACGGAAAGGCATGTGCACAGAGGGTGCACGTGGGATGCTGATGTGGAGGGACCGGGTGAGGGTGGAATATTCAACAAAGGAGGATGGATGTGGGACGTCGGTCGCGAAAGAAATCGACGACTAACAGTGTAGCGGGGAGCGATGACGATGGGCCAGGAGTACGGAAGCTGTGCGCTAAACCCCGTGCTACTTCGTCGATTGAGGACTGTCGGATGGGGCAATCAGAATCGGACGGCTAACATGGATTCCGCTACGTGACTTGGATCGGAGTTTAATGCGTAGGAAGAAAGTGGTTTCGCCATCGTACAAGGGATAGGTGGCAAGCGCTGAATGGCATCGCTGGGTCTCCGGGGAAAACCGCCCTGGCGCATAAGCGGTGCGGAATAAACCGTGTGGATTTTTAAAACCGCGAAAGCAGGGGGGTCCACCATTTCGGGCAGGCTCCGTGCCGTCGATCTCGTGTTTAACGGACGGTGGAGATTCATTCAAGGGCCAGACCAGCGGAAAACCTTAGAAACTGATTTAAAACCCAAATTTCATAATTCACAAAGGTTTTCTTTTTAATGTTTCGGGCGGACGAATTTCGTTGGGAGGATAAGTGCTTGATGGTTAAAGCTGTTGGTTCTGGCGCTTGGTCCTATAGGAGAAGGGGCGCGGAGCTATCAGAATAAATGTCAGGCCTGCCATAAGGTCGGAAGTGGGTTTTTAACCCATTTCATTGTAATTTATGATCTTTGGCCCATTTCAAAGTGTTTTAAGGCTAGCCAAAGGCAACGATAGGGGGGTGAAGTGTGGAAATTCGAAGGAACAAAGGGTGATGGTGGGGTTTAGATAGGATTTAGGGGGAATTTAAGGGGATAATGGAGGGATTTAAGGAAAAATTCAACAAAGGGAAAACAGATGTTGTGAATGGGGAATTTTTCCAGGATATAGGGGTAAAAGAGGGAGTAATAGGTCCTTTTGAGCAATGGATCAGCAGAGAGGATTTGTGTTGGGAATAGCTTATAGAGACTTCAAGGAGGATGAGTTTTCAGGGGAGAGGCATTCCTTGAAGGCTCCATATCAATCTAGCCCCCCAGCTTGCTTGTCAAGACTTCCATAGGGGGGCTAACAGTGGCTCCACATGGGGATGGCTTCTTCTTGAAGGAGTCAAGAAACCAGAGATGATCTTTGGAGTAGGCCAGATGCCTGCTGCTTAGCACATCCCCTTTTTTCTTCAATATTAGCTGCCACAATATGATAGAAACATCAGCAGAAATATTTCCCAACCAATCTACCTACCCAAACTACAGTCCTAATAATTTCCCTTTGGGTGCATTTGAGCTAACTGACCCTTTACATTTTATTTTTCAAAACAAAAAAAAACCTATTCTAAATCTACCATTATTGCTCCATGAGGCCAGATTAAAATGTTGGCCCCATATGCTTCTCTACCTAATCTACTACCTGTTGGGATTAAACTGTCCAATAGGTTTCTTCTCCTATATTCTAAACAGGAAATTGAGAAACAGCCAAGTCAGGATTGGACTGTCTGACTTGCTGGACTGAAAACTTGTAGACAACTGCAAACAAAACTGTGAAGGCAAGAAATCTGCAGCTTTGAAGTATCCTTCTCTATGTGTGACTCAGATTTTGAGCATATTAGAGTCACCCTTCCTATGATTTCAGCTCTGGTTTTGGGCATATTAGAGCTGATTCTCCTTTTCACTGCTGGTTCAGGTTTTGAGCGTATTAGGACCAGCTATTCTACTCTTCTTGGTTCAAATTTTGACCATGTTTGAGCCATTCTTTTTGCATTTCGGAGGTTCATGTTTTGAGCATGTCTGAACCTCTCCTCTTTCTATTTTTTGGAGACATTTTCTCTATTTTCTTGAAAGTAAAGCTACAATGGTATGTACAATGGAAATGGAACTGGAAATGAAAAATTAGCAGAAATAGTGTTTGAGCATCCTGCCATTGACAGGACTCCCAAACAGCTGTGTACCATCATGTTCTTGTAAGAAAAATGCATTAGGACCCACAGTGGCCTGGATGAAAAATGGACCTTGCCACAAGCTGTCAAATTTGCCATGTTTGCCTTTGTCCTCTCTTCTTGAATCCCATCTCAGAACCTTGTCACCAATCCTGAAATCTGAAGCTTTGGTTCTTTTGTTGAACTGCCTCTTCATGTTTTGCTGAACTTTCAATGCTCGGTTGTAGACCTGATCCCTTGTCTGCTGAAGATGTATTGTTTCATTTATTCTCCTTATCATGCTATATTCCTCCGATTTGATCTCCTGGACAAGTTTGATCACTGGAACTCCAAGACTAGTAGGAAAAACTGCTTCAGTTCCATAAACCAGCTGGAAGGGTGACATGCCAATAGATTTCTTTGTAGTGAGCCTGTCAGCCCACAAAGCATGCACCAACTTTTTGTGCCATGACTTTTTGTTCTCTTCCAGTAGCTTCTTAATGATTGTAACCAGGCTTTTATTTGATGATTCAGCTAGGCCATTACCCTGGGGGTAATAGGCAGTTGAATTTCCAAGTTCCATTCCGTACCTATGACAGAAATCAACCATTCTTTTAGATCCGAAAGCAGCAGCATTGTCAGTGATTATTTTCCTTGGACAGCCAAACCGAGATAGGATGAAGTCTTCCAGGAACCTAATAATGACAGAATCGGTGGCATTCCTAGTGGGTATGGCTTCTATCCATTTAGTGAAGTAATCTGTGGCAGTCAGGATCCATTTGTGTTGCCCAGAATAAGAAGCGTGAATTTCCCCAATGAAGTCTAGGCCCCAGTACAGGAAGGGACCTTCAACGGTGATGGGTTGTAGGGGAAGGGGGAGGAGTTTTCTTTTGCCTTCAAAGATCTGACATTTGTGGCAAGTGATTATCATTTTATGGACATCGTTGAACAGTGTAGGCTAATAATAACCAGCCCTGAGTATTTTATTTGCAGTGGCTTTCCAACTAAGGTGGCCTCCACACTCCCTGGCATGAAACTCCTGTTTGAAATTTTCAGCTTCAGTTTCAGACAGACACTTCAGCAATAGGCCATTTGGATTTTTCCAGTATAGATTCTCATTCAGAATGCAGTAGTTTCTAGCTTTGAGTTTTATGAATCTGGCCTTGGTTTTGGACAGTTTTGGAGGGGCTTTGAGGTTAGTGAGCACGTAAAGGATATCGGTATACCAAGGAGAGTTTTGAAACTGCTCCTCGACAGTCGGATGGGGTAATCCTTCCTGCTCATCTAAGGCATTTATCATATTAATGTCAAGGGCCTGCAAGTTGGATTCTGCCATTAACTGGGCCAGGCCTTGACCTTTGATCAGTTTAGTGGGCTTTATTTCAAGGTCGTATTCCAAGATGGTAGCAATCCATTTGCCCCTTTTCCCATCAGGGTCCTGGGAAAAGATATCTTTGACCACTACATTTGGCACGAAAGCAATGGTGTGATAATGCAGGATGTACACCCTAAAGTCCTTTAAGGCCTTAATCAGGGCATAGGCTTGCTTTTCCATGATGTTGTACTTTAAGGGTGCATCTCTTAAGGCTTTACTGAAGAAAGCTATAGGCTGTTCATTACCTTCTGAAATTTTCTGCAGCAAAACTGCAGCTATTGTGTGTTGGGAAGCAAATGAAAAGATCAGAAAATCTTTTGAGAAGTCAGGGCTGATAAGGACAGGGGCCTGAGTGAGTGCAAGTTTTACTGACTCAAAAGATTTCTTGGCTTCAACAGTCCACTTAATTCCTGCACCTTTCTTTAGCATTTCAGTCATTTTTCTAAGGTTCTCAGCAAGGTTGGGAATGAACCTCCTAAGGAAGTTAATCTTCCCAATGAAAGACTGTAACTCCTTGATGTTTCTTGGGTGTGTGATTTGGAGCATTCCCTCAACTCTCTGTGGGTCTATCCTGATACCTTTCGCAGAAATAATATGGCCTAGAATTTTACCTTCTTGCAGCCAAAACATAGTTTTCTTAGGATTTAAGGACAGGCCACACCTTCTACATTTCTCAAAACTTTCCTCAGGTGTTTCAAGTGTTCTTCTTAAGTTTTGGAAAAGACAGTCAAGTCATCCAAGTAGATAACTATGAAGTGTCCTATCTCCTCTGAGAAAGCTATGTCCATCGCTCTCTGGAAGGTGGCGCCAACATTCATCAGTCCAAAGGGCATTTTCACATACATGAAGGTGCCCCATGGAGTGGTAAATGTTTTTTTGAGCTGATCTTCTGGGAGTACCAATACTTGGTTATATCCTGAAAAACCATCAAGCAGGGAGATTCTCTTAGAGCCCACCACCTTTTGTAAAATGTGTTCCATTCTAGGCAAGGGGTATTTGTCCTTCAGGGAGGCTCTGTTGAGGTTTCTAAAGTCTATGCATAATCTGATCTCCCCTATTTTCTTCCTTACAGCCACTAGATTTGACACCCAATCAGAAAACCTCACAGGAAAAATTATGCCTGCATCATACATCTTCTTAATCTCTTTCTCGACTGCGGGCAATTGTTTCGGATTTATCCTACGGAGTTTCTATCTAAAAGGCTTCTGATTTTCCTTCAAGGGTATAGTGTGTTGAATGATGTTGGTGTCATATGCCTTTAAGTCTTCATAGCTCCATGCAAACACGTCTATGAATTCCTTGAACAGGTCAATGTATTTTTTCTTCATGTTAGCAGGTATAGACTTAGCTAGTTTGATCCTTTTGGTTTTGTCTTCAGTGCTTATGTTGCATTCTTCCACATCAGAATCAACATGTTCTATCGTGGGATTTTTTGCTACGTCATCAAAGTCAAAAAGGTCCTCTAAGGGTGCCAGGCCTCTGGGTATGTTCTTATCTTTGGCCTGCAGCACCTCTACCTCTTCGGTATCTGCGTTTTCACAATTTTCGGTTGGATTTCTAGTTTGCTCAGAAAAAGAATTTATTTCTATGTCACAGGGTGTTTCTTGTTCATCGGGGGGATCCTCGCTTGGGCAGCTGTCATCAGAAATGGAGTCTAAATCAGAAAATTCAAACTCATTCCTGCCCACCAGGAAATCTTCGATCTGTTTGTCTCCTTCAAAGACCTGCCAATATTTTTCATTGTCTGGCACTGCAGGCCTAAATTTGGTCTGAATGATGATATGTTGGTCAACTGGGGTCTTAGGATATGAGCTAGAAAGACAATCTAATCCATTTGCAATTGCATTTTGACCCCTAGGAATGAACGCTAATTCATATTCAACAAACGTTTTCAGCAAATCCAGAGTGTCATTCCTGTATGCCCTAAGCCTGGGGTGTTTTTTTGAATACTCACCATTCACCTGTTTGATAACTAACTCAGAGTCTCCTCTCACAGCTATCCTATGGGCTCCTAATTTCTTCAACATATTTAGGCCAAGGATGAGAGCCTCATATTCTACAATGTTATTTGTGCATTTGAAGTGCAGATTCACAGCATGGCTCTCTGCTTGATCATTTTCTGTGTTTTGTAGCCACACCCCTGCTCTAGCATTGTTTCTGGTACAGGACCCATCGAAATTCATTTCCCATAGGGGTTTGCCATTATGTTGCGCTATAGGGTCTGTACTAGGTTGCGGGATATCTTGTTCTTCACGGGATATGTTAGTTTGAGGGATGTGACTAATGGGCTGACTGTATTGCGTTCTTGGCTCATTCTGAGTTAGGCCCCCACCGCATATTCTACAGGTTTCACCACTTTTCTCTTCTTCAATTTCTTCCAGGGTAGCCATTATGTTCAGGTCTGTGCTACCGGCCTCTACGTTTGTACCCATGTTTCTAGATTCTGACTCCCCCAAGGATTGGTCGTTATAAAGGATAAAAGAATCTAGGTCAGTGTGCACAGAGTACAATGGTGAATTCTCAGGCTTCTCGGGGCTACTGACTAAGAATTTCATCTGAGACTCTCTATATAGTCTTCTAAGTTGGCCAAATATAGGGATAGTGGCATATGAGCCGTCCATCTGCATTGTTCCTTGTAGTTTGGATCCCCATGATCTAGACAATAACATGCCATACTTAGGTGGCACATCTGCCACCACTACATCCATGACCATACATTTGGCAGGAATCTGGGTCAAACTCACACATAAGTCTTTGATTAGGCCTAGGCATTTTACTCTACTTGAGTCAAATGAGTATATGTCTTTGTAGGGTCTGGTAATTTCTAGGCCTAGCCTTTCCATCACTACCTTAGGCATTAGATTGTGGGATGCACCAGAGTCATGCATGGCATTATGAAGGATCTTGTCATGAATGTTGAGACTGACATAGAAAGGTGGAACTACCCCTTCCTGAAACTTTCCCTCAATTTTTGGACCAAAGAGTAGGGCTGGTTGGTCATCATTCAGGTTTACAGAATCATTTATTTCCCCCAAATTCAATGCTTTCAAAATTTGGCCTTTATATACATCCTGAGTGGCCAGCTCAGATAATGGTACAAAGATTTTGATTTTTGCAATCTCACTCTCTAGATTGAAAGTGGACTGGACCTTTGTAATGCTCAATTTTGTTTTATTTGCCACTGCTTTAGTGGCTGAATCCGTTTGTGATTTTTCACTATGTATAGGGTTAGGAACCGTTCTATCAGGAGCACTGGCTGCAGTGCTAGTGTTGCTAGCTGGTTGGCTCTGTTTTTCAGTGTCTTGGTTGTCTTTTTCTTTGTGTCTACCAGAACTTTCAGCCATTGTTTTGTTATCTGCAACAAATGCTTTCGAGGACTTATCGGGTCGTTTCTTGATGGTTACCTCAGGAGTTTTGACTTTGGAAGTATCTTGGCTTTTCTTGCTCCTAAGTTCATATTGTTCCCTGACGTGTAACATGGCACTTTCAAATCCTAATCTGTAATCTTCAGTTTCTAACCATTCCTCATCCCAGTATGAAGGTGAGGGCTGGTCTTCCCATGATTCATAGTTAAGGACCGAGTCCTGTGTTTCAAACATGTTTATTGCATTCCCTTCCGACTCTTCTATGATTCCCTCATCTTCATCTAAATTTTTTTGGAATGGGGGAATAACTTGTTGATCTGATTCTTTCTGTCTGTTGGGAGCGTTGTTGTTCCTTCTAAAGTTTTGGTTCTGATTCCGGTTCTGGTATCTTTTCTGATTGCTAACTGTGACAACCATATTCTTCATCATTTGTTGTAGCTCCTCCAAGTTTTTAGACAGTTTTTCATAGTTTGGATCGGATGTGGAAGCTACATTGTCATCCTATAGGTTACCCTCCTTTCAGACCTCAGTCTTGCTCTTTTCTCAATCAAATTGGCTTCTATGTTTACAGCCCCTTTCTGCATATCTTCCAATGTGGTGTATTCTTTATCCCTAAGCTCATAGGCCATGTCAGCATCAAACCCATCAGGGTATTTTGCTAAGGCCATACCTTGTGGATGTTTCATATGTGGAGGGAGAGCATTGTAAATGCTGTTAAATCTTGTTGTGTAATCATGGACACTCTCTCCTACATTCCTTTTAAGGGCCAGGTATTCCGCTAGGAGTTGACGAGGGTTTGCCCTAGTCTCCCATTTGTTCATGAAGGTCTGATATAATGCAGGAAGATCTGGGACACTGCTGGGAGGTAAGCCCTTAAACCATTTCTTTACATCACCACCTAGGCTTTGGGAAAAGATTCTCATTTTGATTGATTTATCATCAATCTCCATGTAATCAAAGGAATCCTCCATTTTATCTACATGTTTCTGAGCTTTTGTGGACTCTTTTGTAGTGAAGTGTGGGATTTTTTACTGATAATCATTTGGTAAGGGTAACATGGGCTGAGGTAAAATCAGAGGTGCATACCAAGCTACCATGATGATATTCTGATGGGGCAAAGGGTTAGTTTGAGCAGCTGGTATTTGGATGACAGGGATATTCAGACCAGTAGAAGTCTATTGAGCAGATCTAGGGTGAGAGAGCCCCAAGTTTTGAAGGAAGTGAAAATCAGGTGGTGTAGATGGAGGGGTTTCTTTGTTCCTAGTGTTTTGACCGTTGTTAGATGGTGTGCTATGAGGCTCAAGGTCTTGATGGTCTAGGTGATTGACTGACCTGGATCTTGATAAACTATTAGGTAGATCTAGATCAGGGAGAAAAGGTGCTAGAGCTGTTAGGTTTTCTGGTGTAGAATTAGCTCTAAGAATGCGTCTGGAAATAGTTGGTCTATTGGGTGTAGGAGCTCCTTTGAGGATACTCTCCGGGTTGTCAACTATTTCAGGTGGGTCAGGGTTGGGATAAGCTCTCATGTGAATGGTTCTAATAGCCAGAATGTTATACTTCTACCTAAGAAGCTTAACCCCACTTGTTACTTCGGTTGTGGTTAACGTTGTTTCGAAGGTTGGTCTCCCAGTGGAGTCTATTGTGAAACCAAGACAATCGGCAGGCCTACTGATCACCAGTGGATTCTTTTCGTTTAGGAGCAATGGAGTCGCCAGGTGGAGGGTTTCAAGGTATGTCTAAGGGGTTACACTGTCCACCACAGTGCTCAGGCACTATCACCTTTCAGGAATCTCCTCATGTAGTAAACTCCAACCAGAGATTGACTGGGAGGGCATTTACCAGATATGTCACCTCCCAAGGAGGGTGAGATCCGGAGGCTACCTAGCCCTTTCCAGGCTCTGTCTAAGAGTGTGATGGATATTCAATAATGGAGGTCGATTCAAGAAAGGAGCAACTTATTGTCAACCTAACCAGAGTTCTAAGTTTCTGAGCCTCTAAGAATGTTTGAGGTGAAATGCACTCAGGTCCCCAGTGGAGTCGCCATTATGTTGGGTTCCCATGTTTTGGCCAGGTTGACAGAGACCAAAAGATGAGACAACATAGAGCCACTTTCAGACCTTAGGATCTAGCCCTCCTAGGTCCATAGAGGGATCTCTCGATGATAGTCAAAGGTTTATGTCTTTGAAGCTCGGATGTTGTGATTTTAGGCTAGTTATATGCACAGGGTTTGTTTGTTTGTTTGTTTATGTTTGGTTGCTGGGAATCAGGAATGAAAGGTCCAATATAAAACAAGGGTGAGCAAAGAGGAAACTAGACAAAGATAGATAACTCAGGGAACATCAAAGCCATTGGGCAATGGAGTCAAGAAAGGATTTATTTGTGTTCAATGTGCAAGCTTTCAGTTGGGCTAGTCATCTAGAGAATTTGGATCTTAAAGATGGTTGATGGAATGGAACATTAAGGACTGAAAGTAAGTGAAGGGGAAACAACCAATTCTATCTATAGATCAGGTCAGAGGTCATTTAACTCCAGACCTGCTTGGACAAAATCAGAGGCAAGACAAGGGATCTTAGAAAGGCTTAATGAGATGGATAGATCCTAGTGAGGCGGAGACAGGGTCCTAGACCTCCTAGTGTTCTCAACACATCCAATTGAATCCTAACAAGAACATCTGAACATAGACTTCATTAATTCATACATCAGAGAGAAGGCAATAACATCCACTACACTGGTTAAATCAATTGAAATCAACGTTCAGATACACATATAAGCAGAAAACATTAAGGGCTGGGAGAGCAGCAATATAAGGTACCTATCAAGGGTAAGTCTTATGCCAAAATTTTGATGCGAGCCTGAAGAAAAATAATGAAATGAAAGCAAGTCAATCACAAATATAGAGAAAGGAAAACATCACCAGCTGCTTTAGATCAGGATCCAAAGAAACATTCTTGTCATATGAAAAACAACACCAATCAGGTACATCATAGCCCATAGCTTGAACATTCAGTCTGAATACATCAAATCTCAGTCTATCTTACACTATTACACAGAGAACTTGTCTCAAGAGGAGAAATGCTTGCGTTTCTCTGATATCTCATCAAAAACCATTACAATATTTCTCTCTGAGCTTTATAGCAGAAGAAAAGCTCAGGAGGCAGGTGAAACACTAAATGCAGTATTAAAACTTCTGAGAGGGAAGGAAGCCGAAGCCCACCCTACTTGAATGTTGAACACTTAATCTTTTTCATTCCTTGGATGATAGGGTGATCTTCTTTAGTTTTCCAATTACTCTGATATGACCCTGGATTCATTTTGGCTGTGGTACCGTGCTGTACTTGCGGGGAATAAACAAATGGTGCACAACTGCTGAGAGGTCTGCTTCATAAATTTCTGACTGTTTGTTACAGGTCAAAATACCTCCTCATCAGCTCAGAGGAGAAGACAAATATGAAAGAAGTACAAAGACCTAAATTAAACCTATTTCTGCCAAGGTAACGCCTATATAGAACAGAACAAGAGCATTATAACGCAGGCAATCAGTACATTGGCCGCGTTAGTGGCTAGGGCAACGCTCTGTTTACACTGGAGGGGAGCGTTACCTGTGTTTTAAGTTTGAATTGGGAAAAGAGCGCGGAGAATGATTTGAATCTCCGACTTTCCCTCACAAAGGAGTCAGTTCACAAAGGAAACTGCAGAAGCACCATTTCATTATTGGTCATTTCCATAGAAGACTGAACTCCAAAAGAGGCAAAAGCATAGAGATCAAAGAAACATCTAAGCTTTTTCCATTCCAAACTAGTGGAAAGAGAAGGGAAACAATGCCCTTCTCCCTCTCCTATAAGAAGGAGCTGAAGGCTCTTAATTGAGGGTCGAAGGATTGCTCAAGGTTCTTGTATACTTGTGGAATAGAGAATAGTGTGACATTGTGAAGGCCAAGAGTCAAAGAGGCTCCTAGAGAGCTTGTTGACTTGGACTTCTTCACTAGAGAGAGAAGAGAGATTGGGAGACTGAGGAGGGCTTTGTACAACCGATGGTTGTAATCCTCCTTCTTTCAAAATCAATAGAACTGTGTTCGTTTTGTCCATTCAATGCTTAATATTGTCATTATTGTTTGAACATTTACATAGTATGATATGAATGACTCAGATGTGTATAATCTATATGTTTATTGTATATTGATTTAATTGATAGGATACTTGTTATATTAGAAATTACGCGAGTGCTTTGACTGATTGCAGGATTCAGATTTGGAGCCGGTGAAGAAGAACTCTTGCTTCGCTGCGCAGCGCTCTCCAAGGGATTCCAAGACTGTCAAAGAGGTAATTCTCTATTGTATTCCTTCAAGTTATTTCAAGCTAATATGAACATGCTCATGCCATCTTTGTGAACATCATAGCTAATCTTACTGTCTGCCTCGGGCACCGGAAAGCCCTGAGAGGGATATTCGAAAACCAACAACCCAAGCAGTTTACCCTATAGCAGAATTGGCGACTCCGCTGGGGATTTTTCCCCATAGTTTCTGGACTATTTATTCCTTCCTTTCTTCTCTTCTTCTTTTTTCAAAGATCCTTCCGACCATTTTTTGATGCCCAGTAGACACACCAAACGCTTGCAGAGTTCAATCCTGTTCCTGTCTGGCCAACTGAAGAGATTTTCCCTGGTTAATGCGACCTATGCAGGCTATCCAGTGTGTTATAACGCGGTCTATGCTTAAATACAGTGCGTTATAACGCTGTATTTTCTCACAGACAGAGCGTTACTCAGCCAAAAACCTTGCTGTTCACTGCTGTGACTGTGTTTTAGCTGTAGAGTTTTTTGGCCATCAGTACCTTTCAGCGACTGAATCCCTGTGCTTGTCTGCTAAACTGGCATTGTTATTTGTTTCTCTTATTTAGTTAGTGTGCAAAACATTTACTTTTTAAAAAGAGAAAAAAAAATTTTATTATTTTTCTGCATTTAGCTGAGTTTGTTCTGAAAATTTTAGTTCACAGACTGTTAAAAGAGGTAGATAGAAGTCTGAATCTTCAAAAGTTGAGCTGTGTTATTTACATGTTGGTGCATGGATGATTGAAAAAGAAACCTCTCCTTGTAGAAACACTCTTCATTGAATTTAATATTTAGAGCATGTTTTGCATGGTTTCTTGAGTCAGAGTCTCACTATACTTCATACGTCCATTCCCCCTCCGCAAGACTAATAACAAAGTACACTAAAAATAAAGCGACGCTAAAATCAATCTAATTACTCTTTTTTGAGCTCACACAAACAGTAGTTCAGGCTAGGATCTTGGGTTAGGAAAGTGAGAAAACTACCCAAGATCTCAAAACTTGAAAACTAGAGTCATTAACGAGTGAAATCCTACTACACTCACATTATCGGGACCATTCCCTTACCGGAGCTCAGCGCGACACAACACTTGGGTGCACTAGAAGGTAGCCCGCCTTTGACTGCATCCTGTGGGTGTGTTATATATTGGGGTTCCCTTCGGGGATGTCGAAACTAGATCGGGGATCTAGGTATTTTGCCCATATAGCACACTGTCCTTGACCGTGGACCCCCCTGATGATGTCTGTGATTTGAGGTATCCTTAGTGGCCATAATTTTAGGGACTTACACAAGGTGACTGGGACGGGCTGTCCTGGTACCTGAAACAGACGGACCCACTCTGTCTTCGGTCTTTAGGAGGGTACTCGTCTTCACGAGAGTGCTTACACCTATCGTCTGAGGTTCGAGCGAAGCTCTAGAGTGACCGTAACTGTACTTTCGACCAACCCTCTCTGTATACTATTGCGAGACTGGATTTCATCACCAGTGAATGGTAGTACTCAGACAGGGCACCCTATTCTGGCTGCTTGCTGATTGATTTTAGAAAGTCCTTTTTCTTTTTGTTAAGAGTGTGGTTACTGTCATTTGAGACTTCATAATAGATCACAATTTAATAAAATTTGTTAAAATTAAACTGGTCACCGTGGCGTCCCTTGACCCACGCCGTCTGTCTCGACGACAGCAAGGTCTACCTCCTCTCAACCTTGAGGAAGAACTGAACCTTGGTGAACCCGGGCCTTCTACGGAAGGGCAGTCTCCTCTGACTAATCTTGATTATCACATAGACCCTTATCAGCCAGAATTCCTGGAGGACCCTTTCACTGAAGGCGTTGTACCTAATTACAATCCTCCACTCACTGATCCGTTAGGGCCTGTGATAATCCAAATTACACCACGCCAAGATATGTCTACGGCAACACCAGCATCTATTTCTCCACCGGCATCCACAAGGTCGATACCAATGGTGACCATTCCTGGTTCGCCACCATCCTCCTCGCCGGTGGTCAGTTCCATGCCATTACTGGGTAACCCCAGTAGTCAACATACGCCTACCCCCAATCCTATGGTTAACACAACTGTCAGTAGTTTACCGAACCCTTCGACATCTACTCCTACCGTAACCACGTTGGGGACCACGGTAGCTCCTCCCACGAGCATGACTACTTCGGTACCCTTTAGCAACCCTTTCGGTTGGAACCCTCTGTTGAGTTCAAACCCCCTGGCCACTATACCAGGGGGCAGTGTTATCAGTACACAGGTAGCAGGGAATATTTCTCTTCCTATGCAATCCTTGGGACAAATGGGACAACCCATTGTAAATACTATCCCCTTAAGTGGTTCAAACATAGGCGTAGGATCTATACCGTTGCCAAATTATGCAAATACTAGTATGCCTCCAGGAAACTCTATTGCATCCATTTGGACTAACCAACCCCAACCTCCGTCTGGAGTGGGAGGGCACTTTTATGCTGGGGGCAACCAACCATTTGCCCCTCAATACACTATGCCCTATGGACAGCAACCGTATGTTCCTACTCCTCCACCTATGGGAGGTTTTTATCAAAGTCCCACTTACCCTTCTGGTAACACGTGGATGGGAGGACCCTATGGTCCAAGTAATCAGCCCATACTGCCTTGGTTAGACTCGGGGGAAAATCCACAATTGCCTTCCTTGGCAGCTTTGGACATACCCGACATCCATAAGCTGACGAATGACCCCATCAACCACAACCCGCTTTGGCCTCCAATACCGCATAAGATTCCTTCTGATATCCCGAAGTTCGACGGGAAACATGGGGACGACCCGGCCGCACACATCACTACCTTCCATTTATGGTCCATATCCAATTCCATGGTAGATGATAGTGTCCGACTTCGAATATTTCCCTGCACCCTTACAGGAAATGCCACCAAGTGGTACATTGAATTGCCACGCGCCGCCATCAATACGTTTGGCGCTTTAGCGACGGAGTTCTTAAAGAACTTCCAACTGCCAATTAGAGTGGAAACCGGAAAAAAATTGTTAACATCGCTGCGACAAGACAACGCCACCCACATCTCCGACCATATTCATGAATGGAGAGGTAGGAGGAGGCTCGTCAAAGCGCCAATACCGGACCATCTCTTGGCCAATTGGTTTTGCAAGTCTCTTTTACCCCACATCTCTAAAGAAATTGGCCTTTCTGGTGCGGTGACAGAAGATTAATGTATTTGTCGTACCCAACACTTGGATTTAATCTATTCACAATCTGGCACGCTTTACGATCTGCTCCCCCATGCCCCTGGTAACCCAAACCCTCCGGCTACTCAGAAAACCGGAGCTCATGCCGATGGTCTCGTTGGCGCGATCTCTGGTGTAGCCACCAATCATTCTAGGGGCAAACCTCCCAGCCATCCTCGGCTATGTTAGGGTCCCGTGATTTGGCCGATTGGCTAGCCAAATGACGATGTAACATCAAACCAAGCTTTGGAGCCCAAGGACCTAGCCTTTCTGGACTCAGAGAGGGCTCTCTCTATATGTGTAGAAGATGTCGGTGTGTTTACTTGCGATGTTCTGATATTAGGCTAGTTATGAAGAGTGTTTTTTGGTTTTTTAGTTTTTAAGTTTGTGAGGGATGAAACTGATCAAATACATAAACTAGATAACAAGATGTAGATAAATTGGGCTATGGGGTCAAACAGGTCAAGGAAGCTATGAAGTGATGATGTAAAGCTGCTGTAGGGCCGATTTGATTCACAGTAGAAGGGATCTCTGGGAAAAATGGATTAAATGAACAATAAGTTGGTGAAAGACAAGGGATTTCAAGTGCAAACTAGTTAATAGTAGACATAAACATGTAATAGAAAGCCATTAATCATGCTAGGAATAACTATAAGCTAATCAGTACATAGAAATCAAACATTCCAGCCATACATAGAGGTATAAGACCCTCTAACTTCGGGAAAAGGCTATCAGACTTTGGGGAAAACACATGAGACAAACTAACAACTCATAAACTATGTCGGAACGCCTAAACATAGTCTCTAAGTCATTGGGCACTTGGACAAATAAGTTTTCATAGTTTTAGGCAAAGGGCTAGATCGGGACTAGGCCTCCTTGGTTCAACAAAATGATCGACAAATCAGTCAAAGAGAAAGTTTTATGGACAGAACTATGGGCAGCTGATAGGTAGGTAGGGCAAACCATACATCCTACTCAACATACATGGAACTGATGAATAAAACTTAGCAACGATACCTTAGGTTACTAAAGAGCAGCTAAGAATTCTTTAGCATAACTAAGGGAGAAGAAAACATCAAGCTATGAAGATTCAGGGATTTTGAGGTGCCTCCATGGGAATGTCTCAAAATCAATCTTTACTGATCTATAGCAGCAAGAAAAATGAAATATGAGTGAAAACTAGAAGACAAAACACATTAACAAGCACTATACCATTCTACCATGTCAAGGAATCCATCAACAAGCCTTCAACATTCCTCAAAAGCATCCAAGAGGCAATCCAAAAATCATAACTCAAGTGTATTCTTCAAAGCTCATATGACCAATGCATTAATTCTTCTCTCAAGTTCAGCCTCTTTGATTTACAATGAGAACCATGGGATAAATAGGCTAGAAGGAGGAAAACCTCATGGAGCAACTAGCTATCCCATTGGCCAAGTCAAAATATCTAAACTTGTCCTTGAGGCTTTGCAAAGACCAAGGCACAAAATATCTAATAAAATATCTAAAAAACTGCTAAAAACGGAAATTATATTGACTTTACATGATTTTCCCATGATAAAAATAGCCTAACGCACATTTGGGAAAAGCAGATTTTTGGAGTTCAAAAATTGCAAAAATACTTCATATTTATGCCTGAAAAAGGTTTTCTGACTTGCTGGATGCAAATGGAAGTCTTCCCGATGTCGAAATGAGGCTCATGATGGCTCGTTGGAAAGCTCTCTGTGTCTGATTTCCAATGCAAGTGGAATCACCTCAATCTGATCTCTGAAAGTCTCTCAAAACTGTACCTGTGTGCAAAAACCCAGAAAATAGCAGGTTGCTGATATGGCGGGCAGAACGTGCAAAATGAGGCTGTTTTTCGCCAATTTGAGGGGGCGAATGATCTTCAAATGCCCTGAAAATCACTGGAGAGCTGCTCATGAAATTATGGAATCCATTGGTATCACCCTCCTCCCTTGACGACTCATCAAACTGAAATGGCGCATTTATGAGTTTTTGGCCAAAAACCCAAAAAATGCCAAAAAACAAAAAGTTTTCGAAACAGGCCCAAAATTGGCATGCATGACCTTCAAAGGTCCATAGAGACATGCTCCGAAGTTGAAGCCAAAATATCGAGGGCTGATGTGCTTTTTGCTTCTTTCCGTGCTAGGCGCCTCTCCTTCAATTTCTTCAATTTTTCTTGTGCCACCTTCAATTTGCGCCTGGCAAATTGATTTAGCTTCTGAAAGTGAAGAGTTATCTTTCTCTGTAGCTCAAGATCCCTGTTTGCCTTCTCAAGCTTTGTTTCCAAATGCTGGTTGGCCCTCAAGCCATACTTCCTTGTTTTTCTCAATTTCCTGTTCAAAGAGGGCAGTGAGAGGAAAGGCATCGAACTGAGCTTGTTCTTCTGCTCTCTGTTTCTCCAAGGCTTTTCTAAGCCCGATGGTGCTAGGCCTCTTTCGCCTAGGTTGGTCCTCTTCCTCTTCATCATCAAATTCGCCAATGAGCTCTTCAATTCTTACTTGCGCCTTTTCTGCCTCCTTTTTATACTTGATCGCCCTTGCCTCATGAATGGCTGCATGATACTTCATTTGTTTGTTTTCAACCTCCAAGAAATGGTTGAAATTCCTCGCCCTTTGAAGATCTTCTTGTAACACCTCAATTTTTCCTTCTTTGTGAATGAGGAGGTTTTCAAGGATGCGTGCCTCATTATCACTGTCATCGCTTGGGATAGGGATGACAGCTGATTTACCTCCATGCTTGGCACTTCCTCCAACTGCACTTTTGCCTTTGAAGGCCAATCTAGCGCTCTTTCTCCTTGGCAAGCTAGAAGTTGTCTTTTTGGGCAATTTCCTCTTTTTAGGAACAGTTTTGGTCACTGTCAAGGAGGCAGCTTCAGCTTTCTGTCCTTCCTCAACATCTTGTCCAGCTTGTGGCTCAAAAGATGCTTCAATTGTTTGCTCAACCTGCTGCTCTTCAATCTCTGTCTGCTGCTGTTCCTCTTCCAACTCTGGCTGCTGCTCATCAACCTGCACTTGCTGCTGTTCATCAACCTCTAGCTGCTGTCCACTGATTTCCAACTGCTGCTGTCCCTCAAAATCTGGCTGCTGCTGCTCATCATCCTCCCTTTCTCCCTGTGGCTCACTGCCCTCTCCTTCTCCTTGTTTACTTGGCTGCCCAGTGATCATCTTGAATTTTTTAGGGGTAGGCCTACTAGATAAAGGCACTGGGCGATGGACAGGCTGAGTAGGAGACACATGAACAGGAGGGATAGTGGCGAAATCGGCATGGCTAATGAATGAATCCCATGAAACTCCTTTCTTCTCCAGCTGGTGTAAGAAAATGATTTTGATCAAGGAATGGTGAAAGAGAGAAGGGATTTGCTGATGTGGAGATTTCTTTTGGACAGTAGCTGCCATTTTCTCTATGCTTTTGGACAAAAAGTATGGAAGGTTTAAATGCCTGCTTCTAGTAAAATGCATCAACAAGCGAACATGATAGGCAAAAATTTGGCTAAACCTCCCTTCACAAGTGAAATATCTCATTATGGCCTTCATCATTGGAGCATAACTGTCAAGAAGATAGGAGAAAGGGAAAATAGCAGTGATGGTTTCCCTATGTTCAGGTTTGATGAAAGGTTTATAATCCTCCAGATCAAGATGCGCTTGCTTAAACCACTTTTCACCATGATACGGGATCTTGGTAGGCTTGGATACATACCTTGGGGAGATTTTGAAGTCAAGACCTGCTAACTGGAAGTGTTTGTCCTTGAATCTCAAAGCGCACAAATGTGTAAGTGGCGAGAAACTCTTGACTTCCTCTATCCTCTGACAGAAATCAAGACAACCTACTTCATGGAAATTGAAAAGCACTGAGGGATGAGCATTGATTTCTTCTATGGAGATAGGTTCATATCTCTTATGTTGTCCGCCTTTGTGATCTCGTTTTGGAGGCTTTCTGACTTGAAACAGGCTTTAGAAGAGGCACACTGCCTTCAATGTATGAAAAATGCTCTGCTGGATTGAAACTGGCCACTTCACTGCTTGGAAAGTTATGGACCCTGTGATTTTGAATAAAATGCAACAATGTTTCTTGGAATAAGCTACCTCTGCACTTATTAACAACAATCCTTCAAATCTGGATACACTTCAGCTATGCAAACTTCTCAATAGAAAACCATCAATAAAAATGAGACAATATGCTGTATGAATTTCCTGTATGTAGTATTAAGCAATCATTTTTCTTGGTGAATCTGCAAGGGATCAACCAACACTGGTATTTGTGTTTTCAAAACAAAACTTCAATCTAAAAAACCCTACTCTTCATGTCATTCACCTTGAAAAATACCTCTGTTGGCAGATTCCTGTAGAGACCATACAGTGGAAAGAAAGGATACCCTTTGGTTATGTGAAAAATTAGCCCACAGTGTTTAAGGAAAACACCTTTCACTTGTGACTTTTGAGAAGTCAATCGCCACCTTTATACCTCTGCCTTTGATGTAAAAATCCAACATTGACAACCTCTGTCTTTCACTATGCTGTTTACCTTTGAAAATCTCTGTCAACAAGTCTTCAACATGATACAATATGGTTTCTAGGAAAAGCAGACTTAAGTTGGATGTATAACCAATGCACAGTGGTTTTTTTAGGAAATATACTCTCTGCTTGTGAGTTTAAGAGATCAACATAATACCTACACCTCTGTTTTAATATCAAATGCAGTCACCAAGCACTCTGCCCTTTAGACAGTGGCCATTTTCACTGGTGAAGTTTTGAGAGATCAACACCACTTTGGTACCTCTGCCTTTAATGTCAAAATCTAACCATCAATAAGCTCTGTTCCTCAGTGTACTGTGTACTTCTGGCTTCAAATGTTTAGACTTGATCATCAACAACCATGCCTTCTAGAACATGGCCTTATTTCACCCTCAAAATTACTCTGTTCAACAATCTTCAGAATGATACAATGTAGTGTAATGAACAAGCAGACTTAGTTTAGGTGTAAGATAAGTGCAACAGTGGTTTAGAGAACACACTCTCTGCTTCAGCTAGGAACTATTTTCAAATTTGTGAGTTTAAATAGTCCATCAACACCTATATACCCCTGTTTCCAATATTAATTTCAAACATAAACAATTCTGTTTTTCCGAAAAAGGCCTCTTTCTTTTGTGAAGTTTTTTAAGAGAACAAAAACTGCTTTTATACTTCTGCCTCCAGAGTTAGAAAAACATCAATTAAATCTGCCCTTCAATGTAACATTTACCCTTAGAGCCTCTTTGTCAATCAGCTTTTCAACATGATAATGAGGTGAAGAAAAAAAAAGGCAAACCTAGGTTAACCATACATAGTGCTTTATGAGGGACACTTCTTCTTGTGAAGTTTTAAGAAAACATCACTTGTATACCTCTGCCTTCAAAGTTTAGATTTGACCACCAACAAACTTTGCCTTCCGGAAAAATGGCCCTATCCACCCTTAGAAAATTCTCTGTCAACAATTTTCCACAATGATATAATACAGTGCAAGGGAGGAGCAGACTTAGCTTTGGTGAAAGAATCAGTGTAACAGTAATTTAGACAATACACTCTTGGCTTGTGAGTTTTGAGATATGCACCAATACACTCTATAACCCTGCCTCCAAGGTTTAAACTCTCATTAACAACTTCGGCCCTTTTAAATTACCTCATCTTACTGTGTAGGGAAACTGCTTTTGTTTTTAGCAAAGATGGCAAGATCCGGGGTTTTCAAACATGTTTGTCACTTATCAACACTTTGCAATTGATGGGATTTCATAAAAATACCTCGAACTTGATGGATGCTCGTTTGAAAAGATGTAAGAAATCCTGGATAGCTTGAAAAAGTTGCGCGACAATCTCTGGAGCAAACCCGTCGCACAGGAGAAAGGTTGTCGGGTCGACTTGTCGTGCGGTCGGGCGGCCACCTACAGGCACGTCGCGCCCACCTACAGGCACGTCGCGCCGACGAAGGAGGCCTTTGCAAAATGATGCCCAGGCACGTCGCGCCTAACTCCAGGCACGTCGCGCGGCCTTAAACCAGTGCAAAAAACTTCAATTCGCTTGAAAACACGTTGTGATGCTTGGGAGCTGCGGAAATTGGTTTTTTTTAATTTCGAAAGTGACTTACTACTCCTCTATTTCATTCCTTTGACACTCCTTCAACGGCTGTTCTCATAAGAGAGACATTTCAAAACCTCGACTTTGTCCCTCTTTTTGGCACTTTAGGTGACAATGTTAACAAAAGACAAGGTCATTCAAAAAACTGTCAAAGGCATTTGAAAGCTGCTTTATCACTTACAGGAGACCACCGGTGCCCTTGCAATTAGTTTAAAAATCTCGGTCCTTAGGTGATTTACAGGTTTCCTTCTGGACTGTAAGTGTCTTCTACTAGCTGTTTCTTTTTATAACATAATTCTCTGCTTTACAGCTCACTGTGTCACATCCCTGCCACTGTTTATTAAATACTGTATCCTTGTGCTAAGTCTGTCCTTTGAAATTATGACCATTGTGTCTGTTTTAGGATATATAAATAGTGGCAACTCATCAAAACCAACTTCTTTCTGCCTATTCATAAGATTTGAAACACCATTCATCATGCATTCTATAGCTCCACCTTGGTCACTGTTTTACTTTCTTAGTGATAATCCAAAGAACATTAATCAGAATGTGTCAAAGAGTACTTTGACCAACCTTGGCGATTGTTGTGTTTATTCAACATAAGATAGCCTGTGTTCTTTCAAAGTGTTTGATGATTGCTGCTTCCAGGTGATTCACAAGCTCACCTTGGGACTGTAAGTGTGCTCTCTTGATGGCTTGCTTTCACACTCTACTTCACTGTTTACTCAAAGGACCTTCTTTAGATTTCTGGGCAGGTGATCATGGAATGTCTTTAACCCCTTTTTAAATCAACTGCTCCTTTGGCACTAATAGCATACAATATGTTCAATATTTTATCCTCTCTACTAGATGGACTGTTGACAGATAGCTTTTTTGAAGAGGGAGATCAATACATTTATATCATAAACAGTAACACTTTCCTTTATTCAATTTCTTTGTGTCTTTTCCCTGCACTTGTTGGACTCACCAGTTTTCAACAGCCTGCAATGATTTTGGCCATCTGCTCATATATGGAGGAGGTTCTTCATCAGGTAAAGTATCAGAAGGCCGGAGACTTTTTGACCACTAGGTTCGACACAGCATTTTTCTGAATGTAGTGGTAAGAAACCTCTTGAAAAACATCAGTCTTAGCATCTTCACTTGCGAGCATCATTGTGTGTCAGCAGAAACCCTAGCCAGAGTAATACTATTTCCCTGTACTGTCCTAAGGCTGATTTTAGATTTTTGGTTTGTTTATCTCATGATTGATTACTTTGACAAATAGCCTTTGTGACTATGAAGGTCAGGGCTTTCTTGAAAAACCAAGACCTTTCTCCTGCTTGTGTAATGGCATTGGTTACCATCTGTTCTATTTGATTTTGAACCAAAACAGGCCTCTTATGATTTGGATGTTTACTGATGACAGGCCCTTCTAGAGTTCAACAATCCATATGGTTTGCAAGTTTGAAATGAGCTCTTTTATCAGGCCAAACTCTACTTTCCTTTGAGCTTATCATATTTCCACTATATTCCTGTTATGGTCAGCAATTACATTCATGAAACCTGAAGATATTGTTTCATTGTTTCAGTAAAGGCAAACTTGGACTTCTGCAACCTTCTGAGTCAACACTGGCCTGCGCCCTCTGCTTATGTATGAAGGAGGCGCCCTAACCCTCTGCTTGTAATTGAAGGAGGTTGTGGGCCTTGACAATTTACCATTTTACTGAGACAGTGGCGACCCTCTCTTACTGTGATTTTCATGCTGGAAAGAGCTGTAAGGTCCTGATGAGTGAATTTTGTTTTGCAGCTTCATCTCAGGCTCATAATACACTTAGAAGCAGCTGTTCCTCTAACTGTAAACTCAAACATTTACTCCATGAGATGAAATATATTTCCTGTCTTTGTAGAACCATAGAACACAGTGAAAACCTACTAGTCAGCTTGAGAATGGGCTTCATGCAGTGCTGAGACCTAGGGAATATGAGTGGCGCGACTTAAGGTTGTTTGTCAATTTCATTTGCAAACTAGGAGATCAGCCATGGTAGACCTGTAGCAGATGGAGGCTTTTTGGCCTTTTGATGATTGCCAAAGGTGAAATGTCCTAAAACGCCACTTCCTAACATAGGGGAGACTATTGAAACAGATGTGGATTTTCTTTTTAAGGATGATGGGCAGACTAATAAGGCTGAGGTTATATATGATTGTTGACAAGGAGGTTGTGGTTTTGCCAGGGGTGGACTGAATAGGTAGAAAGGCGAAAAAAGTTTTGGGAGGGTTTTATGGATGACATATTGACATAAGGAAATCAGTTTCTAGAAAACTCGGCTGAAGATATAGTCATCACTAACATGCAAAAAATACTGATGGCTAACAGTGGCTCCATTTGGGGAGGGCAGCTCCTCATCAGGAGGTGTCCAGAATTCAGATTTTTGGATTATGAAGACCAGTGCCTTATCCATTGGCGCAAAATTTACCCTTCTCTTGATGTTATTTCTGAAAAGTGTCAGCATGTTTAACATCAATGATACTTCTACCTATCCCACTACCTTTCCTAACATTTTTTCTTCTGTTTGGCGCATTTGAACTAGCAGCCTTTTGACAATGCATATTTTTCTTTTTGCAAAAATGAAACTATCTATTTCTACTCTTATATCTGCCGGGAGTTCAGATTAAGCTGATGAACTCCTTCATTTCTCTACCTGAACTAGATCGACTGTCAAGATTAAGCAGTTTGACAGGATTTCATTCTCTAATCTACAACATGAAATTCAAAAATGATCAAATTAGGATTAAGCAGTCTGATTTGTCATGCATTTGCGGCATAAAAGACAAGATGCACACAAATGTTATTCTGCAACAAAAGGAAACTAGACAAGCGGGGCTAAGATGTACAATGTGTTTTTCATCCCTCGCTTCTCTCTTTGGTTCTGTTTTAGGCATGTGGAACCAGAATCTCTCCCTAATCTAAGCTCTGTGATAAGTCAATCTTACACAATGTTGACTATCTTGACACTCACTAACTTATCAACAAATAAATTTAAACATGCTCAGCTATGATTAGGCTAGATAGCTGAACAAGACATTGAAGTACTAGTAGCGGCATTTAGACTTGCTCGCTTTCCGAAAGACTATTTTTGGAACATGGGACTTTGTTCTATCTTCACTTGCCCTCTTTTCTGCTTTTTACTGTTTTTTGACTTTCCTATCTTTTACTGTTTTTTATTTTTTCATTTTTTCAATATTTCAAACAATGGTATGTACAATGACTGAAAGTATCTCAAACTCAAAAATGGAGTTCTTGACAAAAATAGTGTTTTAATGTCCTGCCATTCACAGGACCCCCAAAAATTTCATTCCCATCAGGTTCTTGTAAGAAGAAAGCATTGTTTCCACTAACTGAGCTGATGATGTAAGGCCCTTTCCATAAATTTTCAAACTTGCCATGTTTACCTTTATCTTCTCTTCTAGAATCCCATTTTAAAACTTTATCTCCAATCTGAAAATCATTTTCCTTAGTTCTTCTGTCAAAAATTTGTTTTATTTTGTCTTGTGCTAACTGAGCCCTTTGGTAAACTTCTTCTCTGGTTTGTTCTAAATGGATAGTCTGATTTACTCTTCTTTGTATGTCATTTTCTTCTATTTGGACTTCTTGTAGCAGTTTCATTACTGGAACTCCTAGAGAGGTTGGGAAAATGGCGTCAACACCATAGAATAGCTGGTAAGGGGACATACCTATGGACTTCTTGGTAGTTAATCTATCAGCCCATAAGGCGTGCACTAGTTTCCCATGCCATGCTTTTTGATTTTGTTCCAGAATTTTTTTGATAATGTTGACGAGGCTTTTGTTAGAAGACTCGGCTAAGCCATTTCCTTGAGGGTAATAGGCTGTGGAATGCCCTAATGAAATATGATACTTGTGACAGAAGTCTATAATTTTCTTGGAAGAGAAGGCAGCGGCGTTATCTGTAATGATTTTCCTGGGACAGCCAAATCTGGATAGGATATTGGTTTCTAGGAACGTGATGATGGCTGAATCGGTGGCGTTCCGGGATGGTATGGCTTCTATCCATTTGGTAAAGTAATCAGTGGCTGTGAGGATCCATTTATGTTGAGCGGAGGAGGAAGGGTGAATTTCCCCAATGAAGTCTAGACCCCATTGTTGGAAGGGTCCTTCAACTATGATGGGATGTAAGGGAAAAGGTAGAAGTTTTTTCTTGCCATAAAAAATTTGACATTTATGGCAGGTCATGACCAGTTTGTGAGTATCAGGGAACAAGGTGGGCCAATAATAACCGGCTCTAAGGATTTTGTTTGCAGTAGTTTTCCAATAGAGATGACCTCCACATTCCCCTTCATGCATTTCCCGCATGATTCTCTCTGCATCAGACTCGAGCAAACATTTAAGTAGCATACCAGTAGGATTCTTCCAATACAGAGAACCATCTATAATGCAAAACTTTAAAGATTTTTGTTTGAGGAATCTTGCTTTTTTTTTTTATAAAGACGGAGGAGCATTCATATAAGTTAATACATAGAGAATGTCTGCATACCAAGGTGAATCCAAAAATGTTTGATTGATAGGGGGAAGTGCGCACTCTTCTTTTTCTTCTAAGGCATCGACAAAATTTATATCTAAAGCTTGGAGGTTGGTTTCAGCCATCAATCTCGCGAGTCCTTGTCCTTTAACTAGTTTAGTAGGTCTGATTTCTAAGTCATACTCTAGGATAATAGCAATCCACTTTCCCCTTTTACCATCGGGATCTTGGTTGAGAATGTCTTTGACGACAGTATTAGGGACGAAAGCTATGACATGAGAATGTAAGATGTAGACTCGGAAATCTTTTAGCGCCTTTACCAATGCGAATGCCTGTTTCTCCATGATGTTATATTTCAAGGGAGCATCTCTTAGGGATTTGCTAAAAAAGGCAATGGGTTGCTCTTGCCCAGCTGCATTCTTTTGCAATAATACGGCAGCTATTGTATGTTCTGAGGAAAATGAAAAAATGTAAAAATCTTTGGTAAAGTCAGGGCTTATTAATACAGGTGTTTCAGTTAAGGCCCTTTTAATCAGTTCAAAAGATTTTTTGGCTTCTAAAGTCCATTTAACCCTGACCTCCTTTCTTAACATATTTGTGATCTCTTTTAGGAGCTCAGCAAGATTCGGAATGAATCTTCTTAAGAAATTTATCTTGCCGATAAAGGACTGTAACTCCTTTATGTTTCTGGGGTGACTTATCTGTAAAATACCTTCGATTCTCTGGGGGTCTATTTTAATTCCTTCTTTCGAAATAATGTGACCTAGGAGTTTTCCTTCTTCTAGACCGAAAAGTGTTTTCTTGGGGTTTAGGGACAAACCATACTTCCTGCATTTGTTGAAGACCTTTCTTAAGTGTGCTAGGTGTTCTTCGTCAGATTTATAATATACTGTTATATCGTCAAGATATATAACTATGAAAACACCTATGTCTTCTGAGAAGGCTATTTCCATGGCTCTTTGAAATGTGGCGCCAGCATTCATTAGTCCGAAAGGCATTTTAACGTACATAAAAGTGCCCCAGGGGGTGGTGAAAGCTGTTTTATACTGATCGGTAGGATAAACCAATACTTGGTTATAACCAGAAAAACCATCAAGCAATGAGATTCTTTTAGCGCCTACGACTTTCTGAAGTATGTGGTCCATTTTGGGCAGAGGGTAGTTATCTTTTAGACATGCCCTATTCAAGTTTCGGAAATCTATGCAAAGTCTGATTTCACCGGTCTTTTTTCTAACTGATACTAAATTTGAGACCCACTCAGAGTATCGGAGAGATACTATTATATCGGCATCATACATCTTTTTAATTTCTTTTTCAACCAATGGTAATAACACGGGGTTTATCCTTCTTAACTTTTGTTTGAAAGGTTTTTGATTTTCTTTGAGGGGAATTTTATGTTAGATGATGCTGGTGTTATATGATTTTAAATCTTGGTACCCCCATGCAAACACATCTTTAAATTCTTTGAATAGATTTATGTACCTTTGTTTTATGTCAGGTGGGAGGGTTTTGGATAGTTTAATGTTTTTAGGCTCTTCTGGATTTCCTATGTTGTATTCCTCTATGTCATCCTCTGTAGATTCCATTTTAGGTTTTTTGGCCACATCATTAAAGTCAAACAATTCTTCTAAAGGTGCAAGCCCTCTAGGTATGGTGTCATTTTCGCAGTGTAAGACTTCAAGTTCTCTTTGGTCAACGTCTTCTTCTATCTCCCTATCACATGGATGGTCTACCAGGTTTAGATTGGTCCACAAAGGTGGGTTTAGCTCTTGGTCTTGACTTATGTTGGTTTTCCTCTCTTCATCTCCTGAGTCTGTTTTGGTTATCTCAAACTCATTTTTAGATTGGAGGAAATCATCAATTTGATCATCATCTTGGAATACTTGCCAATGGTCAAGATTATCTGGTATAGTAGGGCGGTGTTTCACTTGGATGTCGTATTGCTCACTCATACATGGTATTTGGCTAGTGCTTGCAGCAAAGGCGAGCTCATTTGCCAGACTGTTTTGAATCCTAGGGATATAGGTGAGTTCATATTTTTCAAAAGTTTTGAGGATATCCAAAGCTGCATTCCTATATTCTCTCAGTCTTGGGTTCTTGGCTGAATATTCACCTTTAATTTTCTTAATTACAAGCTCTGAGTCCCCTTGAGATGTTATTCTATTGGCACCTAAGTCTCTAAGCATGTGTAGACCAATAAGAAGGGCTTCATATTCCGCAATGTTATTTGTACATTGGAATTCTAATCTGAAAGAATGACCTTCCTTAGTGTTGTGTATCCAGATGCCTGCCCCTGAACCTGTCTTGCCACAAGAACAATCAAAGCTTATACTCCAAAGAGTTTCCTTTTCATACATGATACTAAGTTGTTTCTCAGGTTCCTTGGGACTTTGGTCATCAATTTCTTCACTCAGTAATGGTTTGGATATGCCTTCATTTTCTTTTATCTGCTTGTGCATATCACCTTCATTGTATAAGATAAAAGAATCTAAATTGGAATGAATGGAATAGATGGGGGTATTGTTTGGCTTATCTCTGTTGCTAACCATGTATTTCATGCGAGCCTCCTGGTATAGTCTTCTAGTTTGGTTGAAAACTAGAATAGTAGCGAATGACATATCCATTTGAAGGCTACCTTGTATTTTGGCAGACCAGGCTCTTGACAGTAGCATTCCATATTTGGGTGTGATGTCAGCCACTACCACATCCATGACTAAGTTTTTGGCTGGTAGTTGTGTTAGGGCAAAGTCTAGATTCTTTATCAGACCTACACATTTGACCTGGCTTGAGTCGAAAGAATACAGGTTTTTGTAAGGTTGGGTCACCTCCAGACCTAAGTTTTCCATGACCGCTTTAAGCATGAGGTTATGGGAGGCACCGGAATCTAACATGGCATTATGTAATATTTTGTCCCGGATGTTCAAGCTTATGTAGAAAGGAGAAATAGATCCTTCTTGATATTCACCTTCTACTTTAGGGCCAAATAAAAGCTCAGGTTTGTCGTCAATTAGATTCAAGGTATCAGCTTTGTTTTCTAGGTCAAATACTTTGAAAATTTGAGATCTATACCTATCTATAGTTACTAGTTCTGTAAGGGGTATGGTAATTTTTATTTTGGAAATTTCCCCTTCGAAAATAAAAGGAGTGGGTAGCTTGGGTAAATTTGTTTCAGCTTTCTCAGACATAACCCTTTCTATGTTCTTAATTTGCTGACTTTGGCTCGGGACTTCTTTTGATACAGCCAACTTTGGGGTTTCTGCAGAGGTACTAGGAATATCTGAACTAATACTTGTCGGAATGGCCTTACCTTTGTTTTGGTCAACCCTTTGGGCCTTAATTTTGCTATTATTAATGGTCTCATTTAGGGTTTTATCAGGGATTTTGATATGGTCAGGACTATTCTTTTTGGGATGGTTTTGGTTTTTTCTACTTCTAAGATTATACTGCCAGTGAGCTTCTATAATGGCATTTTGAAAGTCTAAGGCAGGATCGTCGGGATCTTCATAGTTGGTCTCATCCTGGTTGGGAGAACATAGCTCTTGTTCTTCTGCAGTGAGGTATACCTCGCTTTCATTATCAGATCCTACGAGATTCAGATGACCTTCATCCAGAGGTTCTGTCTCCCTATCATCTTCTCCTACATAGTTTTCATTGAATGGTGGCCTGATCTGTTGGTCATTATCCCTTGGTCTGTTTTGGGGTTGTTCCCTCCTAAAGTTTTGGTTTCGGTTTCTGATTGGAGGGTTTGACTGGTTGTCCCTAACAGGAGATTTTTCATTGATCTTTTCCCACATTTTAGCCATGGATTTGACTAAGTCATCTATTCTGGGATCTAGGGAAGGTGATGAAGTGGAGACCTCATCCCTATATGTGACCTTTCTTTCTGATCTAGTCCTAGCTCTTTTTTCAGCTAAGTTGGCATCCGATTTTATAGCTATTTGTTGCATTTCCTCCAAGGTAGGGGGATCTTTGTCTCTTAGATGATATGTCATGTCCGGATCAAAACCCTCAGGAAATTTTGCCAAAGCTAAACCAAGTGGAGGTTTGAAATGAGGTGGGAGGGAGTTATATACACTGTTGAACCTAGTACAGTAAGCTTGGACACTTTCCCCATTTTCCTGTTTTAGATTGTTATATTCTGACAGGATTTGAATGGGGTTTCTTCGGATTTCCCACCTATTTCTGAAAACTTGATGTAGTTCTGGGATATCATGGATACTGTTTGGAGCTAAGCTTTTGAACCATGCTTTGGGTTCACCACCAAGACTTTGGGAAAATATTCTCATTCTGACAGTCTCGTCTTGTACCTCTAGGTATTCATAAGCATCAGTCATTCTACTTATATGCTTTTGAGGTGTGGTGGTGTCTTCTCCAGTAAAGTGTGGGATCTTGTCTTGATATTTGTTTGGGAGAGGAGCTAAAGGTGGTGGCAGTACCAAAGGTGCGTACCAGGCTACCATGACTGGAGCTAATGGATGATATACAAGATGAGGACTAGTAGGCTGAAATGAAGTGGTTTGAACAGTGGTGGTTTGACCAGGTGTAGCGGATGAACTTGGACTAGTGATCTGGTTTTGAGCAGATCTGGGATGATAAGAGCCAAATTGATAAAGAAGCTGGAAATCAGGAGGAGTGGTGGGTGAAGCTTCTCTAATAGGACTCTGTGGTGGGTTTAGGGGTTCAATATCGTCGAAGTTTATCTTACCATATGATTTACTTCGGGGAAGAGCTTGTGATGACTCTAGTTCCGAAGGTGAATCTAGAAGGATATTGCGAGTTTTAGGTACAGATCTTGTTCTACGGATGGATCTATCGGTAGCTAGATGATCAGTTTCAGAAGCTTGCCACAGAATCTTCTCTGGGTCATCTACTATGATAGGGGGATTTGGGTCTGGATGGGATCTGGTATTGATTCTTCGGGAAGCCAGATTTTAGATCCAGAGCTTTAGAGAGAATGGTATTGGTGAATGTTCTGGATGAGTGATTTTTCTAAAGTTATATTAAGGCGAAGGATGGTCAAACATAGAAGGGATGGATTAGTGGAGTCACCAGGTGGAAATGGATTGTTTTTGTGAAGATAGCTATGGTCCACCACCAAGGCTAATTTGAGAATGTTTTGGATTTTCTGAATTTATGTGCAGCCTATGGTTTGTTAAAGTATCCTAAATTTGTTTTAACACTTTTCTAGGGTGATGAGAACAAAAAGAGTTTACTCTAAAAAACGAGTCTATGGACTGCTTGCTTGTTTACGGTACCTAAAGGACCAAAGAGTCTATAAGAGTTTGCTGGACTGTCATGAACTCATTGTCCCACCATCTCCCGCTATGTTAGTGAGTGATGGGAAAGGTTTATCGGATAGTAGCCTAGAGTTTTGAAAAGTAGTAAGGCTTACTAGAAGTTTAGTGGAGTCGCCAGGTGGATTGTCAGTTGTTTGAGATAAACTTGTATGGTCCACCACTAATAATGTCAAAAACCAATCTAAGGGAGTGTTTTTTGGGGTTTTTCTGAGTTTTATGTGCAGCCTAGGATGTAAGAGTGTTATAAACCTGATTCATCACTTTGCTAAGATGGTGAAACAGAGAGTTTACACTAAATGATTCTAAAGGCTGATGGTTCAAGTTTAAAATTTGAAGGACTAAGGAGTCTATAAAAGTTTGCTAGACTATCATGAACTCAATATGTCCCACCGTGATCGCCATTATGTTAGTGTGGCGATGAGGTGGCAAAATCAGATGGTATTCTAAAATTTAGCAAGGTAGTAAGGCCTACTGGAGGCTAGTGGAGTCGCCAGGTGGATTTTTAGTTGTTTTGAGGTATATTTGTATGGTCCACCACCAATACTAGACAAAAACCAATCCAAGGGAGTGTTTTTGTGGTTTTTTCTGAGTTTTATGTAGTCCTAAGGGTTGGAAGAGTTTCCTATAACTGACTCATCATTTTGCTAGGATGGTGAGACAACCAGATTCTACTCTTCTAAGTTTGACTGAGATTTTGAGAATTCCTAAGGGATACCTAGGATGTTTTGACTCAAAGTCCCACCGTGATCGCCATTATGTTAGGGTCCCGTGATTTGGCCGATTGGCTAGCCAAATGACGATGTAACATCAAACCAAGCTTTGGAGCCCAAGGACTTAGCCTTCCTGGACTCAGAGAGGGCTCTCTCTATATGTGTAAAAGATGTCGGTGTGTTTACTTGCGGTGTTCCGATATTAGGCTAGTTATGAAGTGTGTTTTTGGTTTTTTAGTTTTTAAGTTTGTGAGGGATAAAACTGATCAAATACATAAACGGGATAACAAGATGTAGATAAATTGGGCTATGGGGTCAAACAGGTCAAGGAAGCTATGAAGTGATGATGTAAAGCTGCTGTAGGGCCGATTTGATTCACAGTAGAAGGGATCTCTGGGCAAAATGGATTAAATGAACAATAAGTTGGTGAAAGAGAAGGGATTTCAAGTGCAAACTAGTTAATAGCAGACATAAACATGTAATAGCAAGCCATTAATCATGCTAGGAATAACTATAAGCTAATCAGTACATAGAAATCAAACATTCTAGCCATACATAGAGGTATAAGACCCTCTAACTTCGGGAAAAGGCTATCATACTTTGGGGAAAACACATGAGACAAACTAAAAACTCATAAACTATGCCGGAACGCCTAAACATAGTCTCTAAGTCATTGGGCACTTGGAAAAATAAGTTTTCATAGTTTTAGGCAAAGGGCTAGATCAGGACTAGGCCTCCTTGGTTCAACAAAATGATCAACAAATCAGTCAAAGAGAAAGTTTTATGGACAGAACTATGGGCAGCTGATAGGTAGGTAGGGCAAACCATACATCCTACTCAACATACATGGAACCGATGAATAAAACATAGCAACAATACCTTAGGTTACTAAAGAGAAGCTAAGAATTCTTTAGCATAACTAAGGGAGAAGAAAACATCAAGCTATGAAGATTCAGGGATTTTGAGGTGCCTCCATGGGCATGTCTCAAAATCAATCTTTACTGATCTATAGCAGCAAGAAAAAATGAATTATGAGTGAAAACTAGAAGACAAAACACATTAAGAAGCACTATACCATTCTACCATGTCAAGGAATCCATCAACAAGCCTTCAACATTCCTCAAAAGCATCTAAGAGGCAGTCCAAAAATCATAACTCAAGTGTATTCTTCAAAGCTCATATGACCAATGCATTAATTCTTCTCTCAAGTTCAGCCTCTGATTTACAATGAGAACCATGGGATAAATAGGCTAGAAGGAGGAAAACCCCATGGAGCAACTAGCTATCCCATTGGCCAAGTCAAAATATCTAAACTTGTCCTTGAGGCTTTGCAAAGCCCAAGGCACAAAATATCTAATAAAATATCTAAAAAACTGATAAAAACGGAAATTATATTGACTTTACATGATTTTCCCATGATAAAAATAGCCTAACGCACATTTGGGAAAAGCAGATTTTTGGAGTTCAAAAATTGCAAAAATACTTCATATTTATGCCTGAAAAAGGTTCCCTGACTTTCTGGATGCAAATGGAAGTCTTCCCGATGTCGAAATGAGGCTCATGATGGCTCGTTGGAAAGCTCTCTGTGTCTTCTTTCCAATGCAAGTGGAATCACCTCAATCTGATCTCTGAAAGTCCCTCAAAACTGTACCTGTGTGAAAAAACCCAGAAAATAGCAGGCTGCTGATATGGCGGGCAGAATGTGCAAAATGAGGCTGTTTTTTCGCCAATTTGGAGGGGCGAATGATCTTCAAATGCCCTGAAAATCGCTGGAGACCTGCTCATGGAATTATGGAACCCATTGGGATCATCCTCCTCCCTTGACAACTCGTCAAACTGAAATGGCGCATTTATGAGTTTTTGGCGAAAAACCCCAAAAATGCCAAAAAACAAAAAGTTTCCGAAAGAGGCCCAAAATTGGCATGTATGACCCTCAAAGGTCCATAGAGACATGCTTCGAAGCTGAAGCCAAAATATCTAGGGCTGATGTGCTTTTTTCTTCTTTCCGTGCTAGGCGCCTCTCCTTCAATTTCTTCAATTTTTCTTGTGCTACCTTCAATTTTCGCCTGGCAAACTGATTTAGCTTCTGAAAGTGAAGAGTCCTTTTTCTCTGTAGCTCAAGATCCCTGTTTGCCTTCTCAAGCTTTGTTTCCAAATGCTGGTTGGCCCTCTCAAGCCATGCTTCCTTGTTTTCCTCAATTTCCTGTTCAAAGAGAGCAGTGAGAGGAAAGGCTTCGAATTGAGCTTGTTCTTCTGCTCTCTGTTTCTCCAAGGCTTTTCTAAGCCCGATGGTCCTAGGCCTCTTTCGCCTAGGTTGGTCCTCTTCCTCTTCATCATCAAATTCGCCAATGAGCTCTTCAATTCTTACTTGCGCCTTTTCTGCCTCCTTTTTATACTTGATCGCCCTTGCCTCATGAATGGCTGCATAATACTTCATTTGTTTGTTTTCAACTTCCAAGAAATGGTTGAAATTCCTTGCCCTTTGAAGATCTTCTTGTAACACCTCAATTTTCCCTTCTTTGTGAATGAGGAGGTTTTCAAGGATGCGTGCCTCATTATCACTGTCATCGCTTGGGATAGGGATGACAGCTGACTTACCTCCATGCTTGGCACTTCCTCCAACTGCACCTTTGCCTTTGAAGGCCAATCTAGCGCTCTTTCTCCTTGGCAAGCTAGAAGTTGTCTTTTTGGGAAATTTCCTCTTTTTAGGAACAGTTTTGGTCACTGTCAAGGAGGCAGCTTCAGCTTGCTGTCCTCCCTCAACATCCTGTCCAGCTTGTGGCTCAAAAGATGCTTCAATTGTTTGCTCAACTCCGCCGCTCTTCAACCCCAGTCGCCGTTCTTCCCCGAATTTGACGTCGTTCATCAACCTCTAGTCATTCAATGATATCCAAATTTATCGTTATGGGAAATCAAGTGGCCGGCCATCATCCTCCTTTCTCCCCCGTGGCTCACCTCGCCCTTCTCCTCTGCTTACTTGGTTGCCCGCGGTCATCTTCGAGTTTTTTACGGGTGCAGTTTGGTCAGATAAAGGCACCGAAGTATGAAAGGCTTTCCAGCAGGGAGACACCGAACGAGGACAGGCATGGCAACTGCACGGCTAATGAACGAATTCCATGAAACTCCTTTCTCCACTGCAAGAAAATGATTTCAGACCGGGCGGGAATGATGAAAGAGAGAAGGGATTTGCTGAGGTGGAGCCTTCTTTTGGACAATAGATGCCATTTTCTCTATGCTCTTGGACAAAAAGTACGGAAGGTTTAGTTGCCTGCTTCGGGTAAAATGCATCAACAAGCGGACATGATAGGCATAAATTCGATTAAACCTCCCTTCACAAGTGAAATATCTCATTATGGCTTTCATCAGCGGAGCATAACTGTCAAGAAGATAGGAAAAAGGGAAAATAGCAGTGATGGTTTCCCTATGTTCAGGCTTGATGAAAGGTTTATAATCCTCTAGATCAAGATGCGCTTGCTTAAACCACTTTTCACCATGATACGGGATCTTGGTAGCCTTGGATACATACCTTGGGGAGATTTTGAAGTCAAGACCTGCTAACTGGAAGTGTTTGTCCTTGAATCTCAAAGCGCACAAATGTGTAAATGGCGAGAAACTCTTGACTTCCTCTATCCTCTGACAGAAATCAAGACAGCCTACTTCATGGAAATTGAAAAGCACTGAGGGATGAGCATTGATTTCTTCTATGGAGATAGGTTCATATCTCTTATGTTGTCCGCCTTTGTGATCTCGTTTTGGAGGCATTCTGACTTTGAAACAAGCTTTGGAAGAGGCAAACTGCCTTCGTTATATGAAAAATGCTCTGCTGGATTGAAACTGGCCACTACACTGTTTGGACAGATATGGACCCTGTGATTTTGAATAAAATGCAACAATGTTTCTTGGAATAAGCCACCTCTGCACTTATTAACAACAGTCCTTCAAATATGGATACACTTCAGCTATGTAACCTTCTTAACAATGGTACCATGTGTAAAAGATGGGGTAACTGCTTTGTAGATTCCCTGTGCACAGTTTTGAACAATCACCCCTCTTGTGACTTTGTTAGAGGCCAACCTACACTGTTATTTGTGTTTTCAAACAAAACTTGAATATGAAAACCCTGCTCTTTAGGTCATTCACCTTGAAGAATACCTCTGTCAACAGATTTCTGTAGAGACCATACAGTGGAAGGAAAGGAGACCCTTTGGTTATGTGAAAAATTAGCCCACAGTGTTTAAGGAAAACACCTTTCACTTGTGACTTTTGAGAAGTCAATCACCACCTTTAAACCTCTGCCTTTGATGTTAAAATCCAACATTAACAACCTCTGTCTTTCACTATGCTGTTTACCTTTGAAAATCTCTGTCAACAAGTCTTCAACATGATACAATATGGTTTCTAGGAAAAGCAGACTCAAGTTGGATGTATAACCAATGCACAGTGGTTTTTTTAGGAAATATACTCTCTGTTTGTGAGTTTAAGAGATCAACATAATACCTACACCTCTGTTTTAATATCAAATGCAGTCACCAAGCACTCTGCCCTTTAGACAGTGGCCATTTTCACTGGTGAAGTTTTGAGAAATCAACACCACTTTGGTACCTCTGCCTTTAATGTCAAAATCTAACCATCAATAAGCTCTGTTCCTCAGTGTACTGTGTACTTATGGCTTCAAATGTTTAGACTTGATCATCAACAACCGTGCCTTCTAGAACATGGCCTTATTTCACCCTCAAAATTACTCTGTTCAACAATCTTCAGAATGATACAATGTAGTGTAATGAACAAGCAGACTTAGTTTAGGTGTAAGATAAGTGCAACAGTGGTTTAGAGAACACACTCTCTGCTTCAGCCATGAACTATTTTCAAATTTGTGAGTTTAAATAGTCCATCAACACCTATATACCCCTGTTTCCAATATTAATTTCAAACATTAACAATTCTGTTTTTCCGAAAAAGGCCTCTTTCTTTTGTGAAGTTTTTTAAGAGAACAAAAACTGCTTTTATACTTCTGCCTCCAGAGTTAGAAAAACATCAATTAAATCTGCCCTTCAATGTAACATTTACCCTTAGAGCCTCTTTTTCAATCAGCTTTTCAACATGATAATGAGGTGAAGAGAAAAAGGCAAAATCAGGTTAACAATGTACATAAGTGATTTATGAGGGATACTATATTCTTGTGAAGTTTTAAGAAAACATCACTTGTATACCTCTATTTCTTCAAAGTTTAGATTTGACCTCCACAACAAAATTCTGCTTTCCGGAAAATGGTCTTTATCCACCCTTAGGAAAATTCTCTCACAATACCATGCCAACGATACAATACAAGGCTATATGAGGAGCAGACTTAGTTTTGGTGAAAGAATCAGCAGTAACAATAATTTAGACAATACACCCTTGGCTTGTGAGTTGGCTTGTGGGTTTGAGATATGCACTAATACACTCTATAACCCCCCGCTTCAAGGTTTAAACTCTCATTAACAACTTCGGCCCTTTTAAATTACCTCATCTCAATGTGTAGGGAAACTGCTTTTGTTTTTAGCAAAGATGGCAAGATCCGGGGTTTTCAAACATGTTTTTCACTTATCAACACTTTTCAATTGATGGGATTTCATAAAAATACCTCGAACTTGATGGATGCTTGTTTGAAAAGATGTAAGAAATCCTGGATAGCTTGAAAAAGTTGCGCGGCAATCTCTGGAGCAAACCCGTCGCACAGGAGAAAGGCTGTCGGGTCGACTTGTCGCAGGGCCCGGCGGCCACCTGTGCATCGCCGCGCTCTACTCCACAGCATCGTCGCGCCGACGAAGGAGGCTCGGTAAAATTATGCCTGTGCACGTCACAAGCGAACCTGCACGTCGCGCGGCCTTAAACCAGTGCAGAAAACTTCAATTCGCTTGAAAACACGTTGTGATGCTTGGGAGCTGCGGAAATTGGTTTTTTTTAATTTCGAAAGTGACTTACTACTCCTCTATTTCATTCATTTGACACTCCTTCAACGGCTGTTCTCATAAGAGAGACATTTCAAAACCTCGACTTTGTCCCTCTTTTTGGCACTTTAGGTGACAATGTTAACAAAAGACAAGGTCATTCAAAAAACTGTCAAAGGCATTTGAAAGCTGCTTTATCACTTACAGGAGACCACCGGTGCCCTTGCAATTATTTTAACAATCTCGGTCCTTAGGTGATTTACAGGTTTCCTTCTGGACTGTAAGTGTCTTCTACTAGTTGTTTCTTTTTATAACATAATTCTCTGCTTTACAGCTCACTGTGTCACATCCCTGCCACTGTTTATTAAATACTGTATCCTTGTGCTAAGTCTGTCCTTTGAAATGATGACCATTGTGTCTGTTTTAGGATATATAAATAGTGGCAACTCATCAAAACCAACTTCTTTCTGCCTATTCATAAGATTTGAAACACCATTCATCATGCATTCTATAGCTCCACCTTGGTCACTGTTTTACTTTCTCAGTGATAATCCAAAGAAAATTAATCAGAATGTGTCAAAGAGTACCTTGACCAACCTTGGCAATTGTTGTGTTTATTCAACATAAGATAGCATGTATTCTTTCAAAGTGTTTGATGATTGCTGCTTCCAGGTGATTCACAAGCTCACCTTGGGACTGTAAGTGTGCTCTCTTGATGGCTTGCTTTCACACTCTACTTCACTGTTTACTCAAAGGACCTTCTTTAGATTTCTGGGCAGGTGATCATGGAATGTTTTTAACCCCTTTTTAAATCAACTGCTCCTTTGGCACTAATAGCATACAATATGTTCAATATTTTCTCCTCTCTACTAGATGGACTGATGACAGATAGCTTTTTTGAAGAGGGATATCAATACATTTATATCATAGACAGTAACACTTTCCTTTATTCAATTTCTTTGTGTCTTTTCCCTGCACTTTTTGGACTCACCAGCTTTCAACAGCCTGCAATGATTTTGGCCATCTGCTCATATATGGAGGAGGCTCTTCATCAGGTAAAGTATCAAGGCTTTAGGACTTTTTTGGACCACTAGGTTCGACACGCCTTTTCCTCGAATGTAGTGGTAAGAACCTCTTAAAACATCAGTCTTAGCATCTTCACTTGCAAGCATCATTGTGTGTCAGCAGAAACCCTAGCCAGAGTAATACTATTTCCCTGTACTGTCCTAAGGTTGATTTTAGATATTTGGTTTGTTCATCTCATGATTGATTACTTTGACAAATAGCCTTTGTGACTATGAAGGTCAGGGATTTCTTGAAAAACCAAGACCTTTCTCTTGCTTGTGTAATGGCATTGGTTACCATCTGTTCTATTTGATTTTGAACCAAAACAGGCCTCTTATGATTTGGATGTTTACTGATGACAGGTCCTTCTAGAGTTCAACAATCCATATGGTTTGCAAGTTTGAAATGAACTCTTTTATCAGGCCAAACTCCCTTTTCCTTTGAGTTTATCATATTTCCACTACATTCCTGTTATGATCAGCAATTACATTTATGAAACCCGAAGATATTGTTTCATTGTTTCAGTAAAGGCAAACTTGGACTTCTGCAACCTTCTGAGTCAACACTGGCCTGCGCCCTCTGCTTATGTATGAAGGAGGCGCTCTAACCCTCTGCTTGTAATTGAAGGAGGTTGTGGGCCTTGACAATTTACCATTTTGCTAAGACAGTGGCGATCCTTTCTTACTGTGATTTTCATGCTGGAAAGAGTTGTAAGGTCCTGATGAGTGACTTTTGTTTTGCAGCTTCATCTCAGGCTTATAATACACTTAGAAGCAGCTGTTCCTCTAACTGTAAACTCAAACATTTACTCCATGAGATGAAATATATTTCCTGTCTTTATAGAACCATAGAACACAACAAGAAACTCATCAGTCACTGGAGAATGGCTTCAAGTGCAAAGGTCGAGACTCAGGGAATATGAGTGGCGCGACTTAAGGCTGTTTGTCAATTTCATTTGCAAAGTAAGGGATCATTCATGGTAGGTTTGTTGCAGATGGAGGCTTTTTGGCTTTTTGATGATTGCCAAAGGTGAAAAGTCCTAAAACGCCACTTCCTAACATAGGGGAGACTATTGAAACAGATGTGGATTTGCCTTTTAAGGCTGATGGGCAGACCAATAAGGCTGAAGCTGGATAGGATTGTGATATGAGGTTTTTGATGTTGCCAGGGGTGGACTGAATAGGTAGAAAGGCGAAAAAAGTTTTGGGAGGGTTTTCTGGATGACATATTGACATAAGGAAATCAGTTTCTAGAAAACTCAGCTGAAGACATAGTCATCACTAACATATTGTAAAATATCACGGGTTGGATGTGCTACCATCGCTCTACCAACACTCTTCCTCCCGCTCTAAGAGGCACAACATATATATAACCCGTGCAACTACAAAAACCTAGCAGGAAAAATAAGAAGAACAAGAAGAAAACGTCTTCTTCAGAAGAGCAGTCGGATAATCAGAATAACCCTAATCAGAAAAATGCTGCCCGAAATGACAAAGGAAAGGATAAACCCATAAAATTTCCTTGCAAAATCTGTGCGGAGGATCACTTGACATACAAATGTCCTCGGCTACAGGAATGCACCGATTTTATTGCTAACAAGGATTCTAGGCGAACACCTGTCGTTCTTCACAATCCTTTCCCCAATCAACCGCAGCAACATCAACACATGGTTGACAATCCGCCACAACCCCATCAACGGGGCAACAGTGGTTCGTATCCTTCCGGCGAAGGACCATCTGCCATTTATGGCATCGAGAGTGTTGACCTTCAAACTCGCGCCAAGCTTTATGGAAATCCTACCATAGATGCTCAGGAACCTGGAACTAGTTCCAATCCACCGCCGCCCAACGATTTACATATCGAAAGGCCTACTGTTGAACCTGTAATTCGTCCCCCCAAAGGGACACTTCGATGCACGACTCATAATACCTCTGCACGTGCAGCCCAAAACTACAATATTGTAGAAGATTTGGCGCAGGCACCGTCAGCTATGTCTACTCTTGAAGTATTACAAACCTGTCCAACACAAAGGAAAGCCTTGCTTTCGGCCATTGGTGGAATAGATCCCCAGGATTCCATGCTAGCAATCTTTGATATGGAAAAGGCTAAACCTCGCCTCTCACATCAACTCGCATTCTAAGTGCAGGTTGTGTCGAAAGGGAGACCAATCCATGGCACTATCATAAATGAAGGTGCTTCGACCTGCGTTATGTCACAAGCTTGCTGGCTCCATTTAGGTTCTCCTACTCTAACCCCGCCATCGAATTCCCTCAAAGCTTTCGATGGCCACACTTTCCTACCAAAAGGATACCTTGCTAGCTTTCCCATTACTCTGAGTGGGAAAATGGTAAACGTGGACGTTGAAGTCGTAGAGCGTCATCTCGACTATAATCTATTGCTCGGTCGCAGTTGGTCTTATGCTATGACTGCCATCGTGTCTTCGGTCTTCCGACTCATCCTATTTCCATTGGATGGGAAACTAATCATGGTCAATCAGCTATCCTTCTGCACCCCTGATTATGCCACTTTACCAAGTAGCACTGTACCCCTAATAGGAGGTGTCCCTGACTCTTACATCAGTATCGGTACCGGTCTTCTGAAGGCATCTTCCCTACTGGGTTGTTTTCCTCTACCGCCGCCGCAGATCCCAAACACGGTTGCAATGATATCCACCTTTTCAGATGGCTCTATCGACCCATGGATCATCTCGACACCTTCAGATATTGATTCTTATGGAGATCAGATGCCGCTTTCGCCGGTCGAGTTGGCTTACCAAGCCATCCAAAGCACATCTGAACCCTCCACTGATATGGTTTCGACCACAAGTACAAACCTCTCTCCCATAACAGTTCTCTCTAAGGATCTCCTCAATGAAGTCTGGCCTACAGACGAAGCTATTCAAGAGATCATGTCATTAGAAGAATGACCTTGGGGAGAGTTTCACCATCGCACTTCGACGATTGATTCGGAGGCGATAAAAACTGAAATCCCGTCTTTTGACCAACCTGAGATAGTTCCCTCCTCTTATACGACTGTTCACACTATCGATTCAGAAGGGAACATGGGTAATCTTTCCAAGACACTGCTCATCGATATCTCGGTCAAAACGGGTATCGTGGAAAATATTCAGATTGGAGCCGACTGCAATCCTGAGGAAATTGCGTCCTTCACATCTCTTTTTAAAGAATTCCGCGATGTGTTTGCTTGGTCTCATAAGAAAATTCCCGACATAGATAATTCTATTAACGAGAAAGAGATCAAGAAATTTCGAGCATTCTTTTTACGGTATTTTTCTTGCTCGTTAATCCGAAAAACCTCGAGTTCTCTTCTTCGGACTAGTTAAACTTATACGAAGTTGGCATCGAGCATTCTTTTTTTTGGTCTTTTCTTGCTCGTTAATCCGAAAAACCTAGAGTTTTCTTCTTCAGACTCGTTAAAATTATGGAGAAGTATTGAGCATTCTTTTTAGGAATCTTTTTCTCACTCATAAAATCGAAAAAATCCTGAGTCGCCTTTGTCAGGCTCGTTAAACTATCAAGACAGAGAACAAGGAGCCATTCTTTTCCTCGTTTTTTCAAAGCTCTTTAAACAGAAAAATTATCAAGTTTTCTCCGCGTGACTCGTTAAAATTTTACAGAGGTACCGAGTTTTTCTTTGTTGGACTCGTTAAAATTTCACAAATAATATTGAGTTTACTCTGTCTCCTCGTACTCATAACAAAATGAGGTAGACGTCCATTGAACATAGATTTCTCACTTTTCCGGATTCGATGGACTAACTTACGAAAAATGAACTGTTTCGGGCTTACTATTATCCCTTTGCCGTGCCCGGTTATCAAGACATGACAAAGGTACCCCAATGGAGTCATCTTTTACGACATTTTTCAGACTCTCTAAACATGAAAAATTCACCGAGTTTACTCGTCTGGACTCGTTAAACCTAATCAGACATGACATGGAGTTGTCTTTTATGACATTTTTCAGACTCTCTAAACATGAAAAATTCACCGAGTTTGCTCATCTGGACTCGTTAAATCTAATTAGATGGGGCACAGAGTTGTCTTTCCTGACATTTTTCAGACTCTCTAAACATGAAAAATTCACCGAGTTTACTCGTCTGGACTCGTTAAACTTAATCAGACGGGGAAAAATTTGGACAAAATGGATACTACCTCTGTTACATTTCCAAAAAAGGTCGATTTGGCAACAAAATTCTTGAACATGGCACTTCCCAGAAAACTCTTTCGCAGTTAGCCGAACCCTACCATATATGAGTATTAGCCTTCAAATTCCCAGTGTCCCTACACCGATAAAATCCTAACACACTCTTTGGTGTTCAAACACGCTTCAGCTGCCTAGTACCCTGCTAGAGTGCCTTCTATTTTTCAAGCATATCTCGTTATCTGCTGCTCCTGTTATCAACCAAACCGTTCATTATGCCAGAAATTATTTGTCGTCTGACGTTCCCATTTACTCTTCCTTATCTCAAATCATAAACAAAATCAGTTGGTTTCCATTTCGTGTTGACTGATGTAGGACGCCTCAGTGCCTACCTTTCGACAGATCACTTCCTATCGACTTCAACATCTTATCTAGGAAGTTGATCCAGAAACTAATCAGTACCCGGATACTTGCAGACATCAGTGGCAGGTAGTCTTGTGTTTGATCAAGGGTCTTCATCATTGGCTCTTGGTCGAATGATTCTACGAGTGTTCAAATTCAACTCCTTTTATTCACACTCGCTAGATTGTACTGAGCATCTTAGGGACCATCATCATTATCAGTGGCCACCTTCGCGTCTGTTAACAATTTTCATTATCGACTGGTAATCAGATGATTTCTCACATGTTCAACGACAACTCCTTCATTCACATGTTGAGAAATATGTAGTTTAAGTGAATCGGCGGTCAAGACCTTGGGGCAAAAGGCTACACCATTAAAGTTGTGTTCCCTTCCCCAAGCTGCGATATTGTTTATGGAGACAACTTCTTCAGCCTGATCCTGTTATGACAGACACTTCCACATTGTGCCTATTGGTGGATAGATTCTTCATATCTCTATTCTAGAGAAATCATGTTGTTTAAGCTACTGAGCATGGGACATGCTCGACTCTAGGAAAATACTATATTTTCTGACATATGTTGTTGTTTCAAGTTTTCCTCAGTCTTTCAATCTCTCTCTATCTCTACAAATTATAAAGTATTTCAGCCATCGTCTTTGTCTCTGACCTCACACTTTAGGGGGCATCTGTTACAGGTCAAAATACCTCCTCATCAGCTCAGAGGGGAAGAAAAATATGGAAGAAGTACAAAGACCTAAATTAAACCTATTTCTGCCAGGGTAATGCCTATATAGAACAGAACAAGAGTGTTATAATGCAGGCAATCAGTACATTGGCCGCGTTAGTGGCTAGGGAAACGCTATGTTTACACTGGAGGGGAGCGTTACCCGTGTTTTAAGTTTGAATTGGGAAAAGAGCGTGGAGAATGATTTGAATCTCCGACTTTCCCTCACAAAGGAGTCAGTTCACAAAGGAAACTGCAGAAGCACCAGTTCATTATTGGTCATTGCCATAGAAGACTGAAATCCAAAAGAGGCAAAAGCATAGAGATCAAAGAAACATATAAGCTTTTTCCATTCCAAACTAGTGGAAAGAGAAGGGCAACAATGGCCTTCTCCCTCTCCTATAAGAAGGAGCTGAAGGCTCTTAATTGAAGGTCGAAGGATTGCTCAAAAGTTCTTGCATACTTGTGGAATAGAGAATAGTGTGACATTGTGAAGGCCAAGAGCCAAAGAGGCTCCTAGAGAGCTTGTTGGCTTGGACTTCTTCACTTGGTAGAGAAGAGAGATTGGGAGACTGAGGAGGGCTTGGTACAACCGATGGTTGTAATCCTCCTTCTTTCAAAATCAATAGAACTATGTTCGTTTTGTCCATTCGATGCTTAATGTTATATTGTTGTTTCAATATTTATTTAGTATGATATGAATGGCTCATATGTGTATAATCTAGATGTTTGTTGTTGATTTAATTGATAGAATACTTTTTATATTAGAAGTTACACGGGTGCTTTGACTGATTGCAGGTCTCAGATTTGGAGCCGGCGAAGAAGGACTCTTACTTTGCTGCTCAGCGTTCTCCAAGAGATTCCAAGACCGTCAAAGAGGTAATTCTCTATTGTATTCCTTCAAGTTATTTCAAGCTAATATGAACATGCTCATGCCATCTTTGTGAACAACATAGCTAATCTTACTGTCTGCCTCGGGCACCGGAAAGCCCTGAGAGGGATATTCGAAAACCAACAACCCAAGAAGTTTACCCTATAGCACTGTTTTTGAACTGTAGTTAGGGCAGAAATCCTTTCAGGGACATTCTACATAATAAGAGCTGTATGGGTGCCCTGTACTTGATGGATAAAAGCATTCTGCTGATGACTAAACCCAGATGGTACCTGCTACTGTGCTCAGGATCCTTCGGATCGATCCTCGGGGTCTTCAAACTGCTGCTTTGCCTTCTAAACCTCTGATTAAAGGCTCAGGATTGTCATTAGCTCGCCTTAATCTTCCTTTTTCTCTGTACTAAAACACTCTATCACTCCATTTTTCTTCTGACAGGGTAGCTCGGGTTTTAATGGCGTTGAAAGTTTTCCAATGTTCAAAACCCTGCTTCTTTAAATGATAGTCCTGTTTTCACCTTCTCGGGCCATTTCTCATAAATTTAGCCGCTGAAGATGATCCTCCTTGATTTCTCTGTCACTGTAATAGAGGCTGCGTATTGTGGCGGTCTTTCATTGTTTTCAATCTTGCAAAAAACACGAAAACTGTGAGGAAAACCCCAAATGGGGTGGCAGATGATGTGGAAGATGAGCGTGAGCGTGAAGATGACGTGGTGGAGGGAAAAACTTGTAGAGGAACGATGTAAAATGCCATGGCGAAGGTGACGGTATGCAGAGAGAACTGTGAATGAAAATCATTAAACAACACGAAGAATGGAGCAATATATGCAACGGAAAGGCATGTGCACGGAGGGTGCACGTGGGATGCTGACGTGGAGGGACCGGGTGAGGGTGGAATATTCAACAAAGGAGGAAGGACGCAGGACGTCGGTCGTGAAAGGAATCGACGACTAACAGTGTAGCGGGGAGCGGTGATGATGGGCCAGGAGTACAGAAGCTGTGCGCTAAACCCCGCGCTACTTCGTCGATTGAGGACTGTCAGATGGGGTGATCGGAATCGGACGGCTAACATGGATTCCACTGTGTGACTTGGACCAGAGTTTAATGGGCGGGAAGAAAGTGGTTTCGCCATCGTACAAGGGACAGGTGGTAAGCGCTGAATGGCATCGCTGGGTCTCCGGGGAAAACTGCCCTAGTGCACAAGCGGTGCGGAATAAACCGTGTGGATTTTTAAAACCGTGAAAGCAGGGGGGTCCACCATTTAGGGCAGGCTCCGCGCCGTCGATCTCGTGTTTAACGAACGGTGGAGATTCATTGAAGGGCCAGACCGGCGGCAAACCTTAGAAACTGATTTAAAACCCGAATTTCATAATTCACAAAGGTTTTCTTTTTAATGTTTCGGGCGGACGAATTTCATTGGGAGGATAAGCGCTTGATGGTTAAAGCGGTTGGTTCTGGGGCTCGGTCCTATGGGAGAAGGGGTGCGGAGCTATCAAAAGAAAGGCCAGGCCTGCCATAAGGTCGGAAGTGAGTTTTTAACCCATTTCATTGTAATTTATGATCTTTGGCCCATTTCAAAGTGTTTTAAGGCTAGCCAAAGGCAACAATAGGGGGGTGAAGTGTGGAAATTCGAAGGAACAAAGGGTGATGGTGGGGTTTAGATAGGATTTAGGGGGAATTTAAGGGGATAATGGAGGGATTTAAAGGAAACTTCAACAAAGGGAAAACAGATGTTGTGAATGGGGAATTTTGCTAGGATATAGGGGTAAAAGAGGGAGTAATAGGACCTTTTGAGAAATGGATCAGCAGAGAGGATCTGTGTTGGGCATAGCTCATAGAGACTTCAAGGAGGATGATTTTTCAGGGGAGAGGCGTTCCTTGAAGGCTCCATATCAATCTAGCCCCCCAGCTTGCTTGTCAAGACTTTCATAGGGGGGCTAACAGAAAGAAGAAGCTTGGACCTAAGCTAGATAGTGGAAAATGCAACACAAATTCTCCCAAGAGCTACTCAATGGGAAGAGGTGGGATTCCCGACTAGGAACACCCAATGCTAAACAACATTCTGCTCAGCTAAACAACAAGAGAATGTGATATCTCTAAACAAATAATATACTCAAAAAAATATCATATCATCAACAACCATCTAATGCTACCATCCCCTTCCTTTTATAAGACAAGAGCTTGCAAACCAGAAACCACCTTCAATGAAATCACCTCTTTCACACAAGGCATCTCTATCTAAAATTATGTTGCGCCTCATTGATGGCCACTCCTCCATGATAGTGTTGTAGATCTGGTCAACGTTGATCTAGTCAATATTTTTTAGCCCCTGTTCAAACCTTGGGATAACTTATTAGGCTGAAAATAAGATCCACTTTCACATGAGAAGTGTTTTTATTAACCATAAAGAGTTTTATGGGTCCTCCCACCCACTTATTCACCTATCTATGTGACAAATAAAAATTTTAATATTCCCATTAGTTGTAGGCTAATGTAGGAATATTACAGTCCTCCCCTCCAAAATGTTGCTTGTCCTCATTTAACTACATCGACATTGCCAAATCTCCAATGGATATGTCTCCTCCCAAGAATAAAAATTTTTCTTTAGTGAATAAACCAAATAGTTTTCATCATGAATAAGTGGTAGATATATAGAAATAGTTATCTTCTATCCATTGATCTTCTTAGGGCATGTGAGATGATAAATTTTGGGTGCTTCAACCCCAATGAGAAACTCCAATCTCCATGCTATCATCCAAACAAAGTGAGTCATCCTTTGTAGTGCATAGAAATAGTCACCAATCCCCTCCTTATGAAATGTGTAGGGGCTGCATGGCTGAAATTGAGAGGTAATATTGTTCAACTTACGTTGCCTCTCCCTCCATTTATGATAAATTTGGAGCTGCTAATCCTAGGTTGCAACAATATAGTCCTCATGAAGCCAAAAGATACTTGGAACCTCATGATTCCCTTCATTGGTTCTAGGGAGTCTCCTTGCCCAATATTCCATGCATATAGTGAATAGAGGATCATCACCATATGTGCTCCAAAAGAAACATGGACTAAGTGTCATATGATATATTGGATGGTGACAATAGTCCCTCCATTTACACCAGCGTTGTTCTCCCTCTTGCTGCCTCAAAAAATGATACAATAAGTGGCCACCCAACCACCTTCTTTCTGCCATAAGCTTCTCCAAAGCTTGAAAATAGTAGAGGATAATAGGTGTTGGCTGAATAAGATTCAAGCAACACATGCCTTTCCACAAATCCTCCCATGTAAGAGGCTTCTCCCAAAGACATAAGTCAAATATATTTCCCCTTTCATAAGGAAACAAGTGATATAATGTAGTAGCCATATAATTTCCCATCCTCCCCTTGAAGCATGAATAAATGCGGGAATTTTCATTCCCAATGGACACATCCAACCAATGTGTCATCCCTCCAATCATGTTCCCAACAAAGATATGAGCATCATTGTCATGTGGGATCAAAACTAGTAATATATAAACAATCAAATGCAATGATGGAGGTGGATCATAGTCCCACACGTGGAACCAACGCAGTAGATCTCCTGACTGCATCAGATAGTAATATGGTAAGTGGTTTCCCCACCACTTAATTGCTGCCCAAGTAATCTCACCATGGCTAAATGTGTGAGATATATTAGGTGCTTTTGGAATGCACCCATAATGATACAATATCTCCCTTTGTCCTCTAAGGGAGTGGCCATGTTCAAAAATGTTTGTGGCCCAAAGTTGGCCATGAATTTTGTATGGAATAGCACTCCTCTTAGGAGTTATGGCATGAATATACATGGTAGAAGAGTACAAGTAATAATCAAATGAATCATGATATTCAAAAGAATATTCTTTACCAATATGTCTCCTCATACACTTGGAGTGGTGTATGATGTTTGGTGTCAATGTGGCACACCAAAAAGAATACATCATCTTCCCAAAATCTCCTAGGGAGTGATCAACATCATCATTGCTCATGGCTCCAAGTAGCTCATCAAGAAAATAAGTAAGAGTGCTCCTTCTTGGAGTAATTACCTGCACATGTGTGGTAAGGAGATGCAAGTATATATTAAATACATCATGATGTTCAAAAATACAATCTTTACCATACACTTGGTTTGAGTTAGTAAGGTGGCTCATGGATGAGCTCCCTCTCACACCCCATGAGTAAGGAGGTAGTGATGACAACTCTTCCCAAGATTTGTGTTTCTCCTCATCCTCCAAATAATCCATGCACTTTCTCATATAATTGTGCATCTCTTCTTTGAATTCTTCCCACATGAATCCCTCCAAAATAGTATGGTAGGTTCTAATGAAACTAGTGGGATTAGAAAGCAACATATCATTGGTTACATATAGTAGTTTATATTTGATCTTTGAGTCTCTAGTTAAATAGATATGATCATGAAAGTAAATGACTCCATCAACCACTCTATACCTCCTATGTTCCATTTTCCCATTAAGAACCTTACATGTGAAGAGGTTCTTGGAATATTCTACCAAGAGTTGGGACTCCCAATATGGATCTAGGCTTCCCAAAAATGACAACATTGTAAATTTTGAAATGAAGTAGCTATCACATCATAATTCTCCCCTTTGACATGCTCAATGCCAAAGTCACATGTTGGAGTGTTGTAACTCCACCTTTGCTGCCTCTCTTGTAGCTGATCTTGCTCAAGACCAGATTGAAGTTCATGGAAGTCAACCTCCTGAAAGCTCTCTTTCTTCCAAAACTTATATAGTATGGCCCATCCATACAAGAGTGTTAATACCCTCTTGTCATATTCGGAAATCTTTGTCATGTGTGGGAGTATCATTTTCTGCTCCAAGGTTACAGAGTGGCACTTTTGACACCATGCTCATGTCATCACATATTTCTGAATCCTTCTTTTCTAGCGCAAATAGCTGAGGGGAAGATAGAAAAGTCCATTTCATAAATTTTCTCATCTCTCCTTGGAACCCATAAAAGGTTCTCAGTGTTGTGGTAGCTCCTTTCAAGGCTCATTCCTTAGCCAAATATGTCATTGCTGCAACAAGTTGAGAGAACACTTTATTCATCTTCTCATCAGGGGGTCTCCCTGGTGGAATACCTCCATGCAAAGAGACATCAAAATATGAAGTATACTATATAAATGAGTGGATTGATTTGTCCCTCCATTTACATCATAAATCAATCTCCTTCTGAATCTAAACCCCTTGAAATAAACAAGGGTGCATGATCCTCATCCTTGGATGCTAATCCATCCTCCTTCCTCCTTGGATCAAGGTGTTACTGCCCAATAATACTGTCACATGATGCTCCTTCGGAATCATTTGCAAAGATGAAAAATCTCCTCCTCTTCAAGCAATAACTTCATGTCCATCCCTATGTGGTGATTGTCCTTCTTCCGAAGTGACAACATTTTTACTTCCTTCATGTTCTTTCTCCTCATCAATATTTGAGAACACCTCACCATAAATGAGAGAACTTAGATCTTGGTCTTCCCTTGAAATATGGGTCTCCGTGTCTTCCTTTTGAGAAGAAATCTCTTCATGCAATGGGGATATTTCCCTTCACAAGGTATCACACAAGTTTTTATCCCCTTCAATAGAAATCTGAAGTGGAGTTGGCATAACAAATCTTTCCAACTCATGCAAGGGTTTTCAATGTTCATGCTTTGCTAGCTCAATCAAAGGTGTTTCAGTTTGTTTTACATCAAAAATCTTCACTAATCTCTTAGTGAATATTGTATAAGTACATATATTTTCATTCTTTAATGAAAAGGACTCAAATAACCACCAAGAATAAGCTTTACCTTTGAGATGTAGCGCTACTACTTTAAGGACTTCCTTCTCTAAAACTTGATGTAGATCTAAATATGAGTCTAGCTGATCTATCCAATCCTTGGCTGTGCATGTGGAGGATCGATCAAAATTTAGCAGAAAGAATCTACCTCTTCTGCTTCTATTGTGCTTGCTAGATCTCCTTTCCTCCTTGAGATGGCAGAACTCCTAGAAGTTCAAGTGCTCCTTGAATCTCCAAGATTGAGATTCATACTCTTGAAGATAATCACTCAAAGTCTCCTCCTTTGGTGTATCTTCTTTCTCCATCTTTCCTGTAGTAAATCTGGGCATATTATAACATTGTAGATCTGATTTTGTGATGATTTCTTGCACACATAATATGAATAATTGGGGTTTTCTTCATGTGAAGATCTTCTTGAGGGGCCTTCATGTCTTACCCTCTTCATTCCCTTTATTTCTATTTTAAGCTCATGCATAGTTTGTAGAAGAAGCCTTGAGATCTCCTTCCCTTTCATTTCTCTAGATAAAGGGGTTTTACCCTTGTTTTCTTTGCCATCAGTGTAATCAAACTTCTTCTATCTTCTCTTTCCTTCAAAAGACATATTGGCTCTTTAGAAAGCATAGGTTGTGCCTAGATGATGCTCTGATACCACTGTAATATTCCCAAATGGGGAAATGTAGCAATACATGCAAAATAGCAGGAAAATAATGTAGATCATCATAGAAAAAGTAGGAGGCCAGTATGGCGACCTTTATTTTTTTATTACAATAGCAAAATGTATGTAAAAAGTGGCCCATATGATGCATAACAAGAAAATACAAGTCTCCAATGAAAGAAACCCTAAAAATGAGGTGCTGCAACTATGTATAAAGACTGAAAATTCCTTACAGCGTTATTTTATTGGCTCGGCAAAAGCTGTAGATTACACATCAGATCTAGAGCAAGTATGTGGGAAAAATGTTAGATTTATACCAGATCTATACACTATACAAGCTCCTTTATTGAACCCCCTTGGAGTTTTCAGCAAAACGTCAAGTACAAGATGTAGATATGAGATGTAATACTGCAGATCTATGGAAATATTCAGATCTAGAAAGTGGATCTGATCTGATATAAACAATAAAATGATCTCCTCCAACAGATCTCCAAAGTGAAGGGCAGATCCCCAACACCTAGAAAATGACTCTCCAAATGATGTGCTGAAACACCCTGCAAATACACCTACAGGAATAATGCAGATCTGGATCTAAATTGAGCTGTACGGATCAAAATAGTGTTGGCGACATGCTAAGATATGAAAATGGTGCTCAGGATCTTCAATACTATCCTCCCAATGAAGTAGAATCCTCCTCCACTGAAAATAAGCACTGAAATGGACTAGATCTGAAAGATCTAATCTCCATTTGTTGCAGCTTGCAAAAACAGTCAAGCCTTCAACAGGATCTATGTTTTAGTTAAAATAAGAAGCTTGGCCCTAAGCCAGATAGTGGAAAATGCAATAAAAACTCTCCCAAGAGCTACTCAATGGGAAGAGGTGGGATTCCCAACCAGGAACACCAAATGCTAAACAACATTATTCTCAGCTAAACAACGAGAGAATGAGATATGTCTAAACATACAATATACTCAGAAAAATATCATATCATCAAAAACCATCTAATGTTGCCATCCCCTTCTTTTTATAAGACAAGAGCTTGCAAACCCTAAACCACCTTCAATGAAATCACCTCTTTCACACAAGGCATCTCCATCTAAAACTGCATTGTGCCTCATTGATGGCCACTCCTCCATGACAGCGACGTAGATTTGGTCAAGGTTGACCCAGTCAATATGTTTTAACCCCTGTTCACACCTTGGGGTACGTTATTAGGCTGAAAATAAGATCCACTTTCACATGAGAAGTGGTTTTATTCACCATAAAAATATTTATGGATCCTCCCACCCACTTATTCACCTATCTATGTGACAAAACAAAATTTTAATATTCCCATTAGTTTTAGGCTAATGTAGGAATGTTACACAAATTCTTAATTTATAAGAAGAAAGAGAAAAAACTAAACATACTCTTGCACATCATCAACAGATTGTAAAAGCCTCATTTGATTCAATTTTAGTTACTCCAAAAAAAAATTAAATCGGTGATCTGGTATTGAAATGGGACAAAGCGCATGAGGAAAAAGGTAAACACACGAAGTTTCAAAAACTCCGGCTAGGTGCATTTCATATAATTGAAAAAATAGGCCCATCAAAATTCTTATTACAAGATCTATCAGGAAAAATAGATTATTTGCCTATTAATGGGAATATTTTTAAAAAATACTTTTCATAGGAGGTAACCCCTTCTATTACCTGTATACTAGTGTCTTTTTTTTTCCTTAGAAAAATAAAAGTTTCTTAGTATAAATTTTTGGCTTTTCAAAATAAAACCTCAGATGATCCTTTTTTATTTATCGCTTATAGAGATAAGAAGTGTTAAGGAAACAATAGAAATATTTGAAAGACAAATAGATTTTATTTTTATTGAAAATGCAATTTCACTGAAAGTATTTATTCTCTGATGAACTCTGATCTTTATATATCATGATTATTCTGTTATCATTCAAGAAAATAATCTTTAACATAGTAAAGACTCTTTTATAGAAAATAAATCTAAAACTCAACATTATCATCTAGAATCCTCAAAAGGACAAATGATTCACCCCATCCAGGAAAACTTATTAATTTTTTAAATAAATTCAAAAAATATTATAACTAGAAAATCTTGAAAGATAAAAAGTCTCATCACGAGCTTTTTTACCATGTTCGTAGGGAAATAGTTGAACTGACATTACCAATACTGCCTACCAAAACAAGATAATGACTTGAGATTATATCAAGAGGATAAGGGGTCTCATCAAGAGCCATCCTGGTCAATTTAATTACAACTAGTGAATGCAATTGTCATCATTTGGTTACCAAGCCAATAAAATGGCTTTTAAGTAAATAAAAATATGATACAAAAAGAAAAGTTCCAAAAATTAGAATTTATTTTTTGAAATTGTAAGAAACACTGGATCAAACAGTGAATCATTGCTGGGTAAAAGGTAACCCTACCAAAAGCTTAAATTGCTTATTGGAATAGAAGCTCTATCTGTCATAAAATAGTAAATATTTATAAAGCTGATCTATAAGAGCCACCTGCTTTATCTTTTTGAACTAAGTAAAGACTGATATAGATTCTTATACTTATATCTTTAAAAGAGGAATTCTTATGAATTGTAAATAAGAGAAATTTCATTACTTAGTAAGATATTATTTGTTTGAAATTCATTCCTACAACTATTTTTATTTCAAATAAGTTTTAGAAATTTCAAAAAATTAGTCAGGGATAGCTGGTTCTCCCAGGTGAATCGCCAATTGTTGTGTTATACAACACCCCCCATTTATTTTAATAAATGTGGACCCTTTAGAAATAAATAGGAAATTTGTTTTTATCTTTAATATAAAAAACTTATGAAATAAATTTTTCTTTAGTTTTTCTTCTTTATTCCTTAGTGTGCAACACAAACCACATAGCTTACAACCAAAAAGGCTTAAAATCCATTAAGTCACGCGGGCTATGAAAAGCACTAAGCCTTTTTGCAAAGTTATGTTTAAAAAACTTGCAAACACTTCAATCACCATTATAATTTGTTTATCGCATCACACCTCATTTAAACAATCAAACTTATAAACCAATTTGGCATAAGTTGCGATTACGCGGACCTGACGAGCCAAGAAAGCAATAAACATAAGCTCTAAAAATCCTATAAATCGCAGTTTCTTCACTTCTTGAATGTGCACTTTGCATTTCGCATGACTTAACCAAAAGAAAATTCATTTACCACATAAAAGTTATATGTTGCAATGTGCAATTTGCACAGATTGCATTTCATAGAAGTTATGGGTAAAAATCATAAACGGTAAAAATTATATGTTGCGATATGCGAATGAATCGCATTTAATAACTCAAGCGTGTGAAATGGCTTATGTCATATCAAAACAAAATCCAAGATCCAATGTCTTAAGTTGATTAATAGCTATTTCGTGTAAAAGTGTAGAAGATTTGATTTGAAATGATTATCATTGATTAATAGTATTTAATTGAAATAAAGGTTTTAATAGATTCATATCTATATGCATATTTAATATAAACGATGACTTGGTATCTCTGTTCTCTATAATTGTAATGTTCGCTCTGTTTACTTGAAATCAGGAAACCACTTAACGGAGTGAAGAAGATTGAAATGAACAAGAAAGGAAAATATATTTCTCAAACGTTGTCTACTGAAGACTCAGACATGTCTCCCCTATTTTCAGACAGCACCTACAACCAGGATTGCAGTAGTTCATCATGGGAAGCAAGGTATAAGCTTTTCGAAGATGAAAATCCAAGGGTAATAACCAAATTTGCTACGCGATGTACTTCGATGCTGCATGTTCATTCATCCACAAGGTAGCTGCAAGGCCAAAAATTATCCCTTACACAAACATGGTTAAGTGGGTAATTGACCACTTAAACATATAAGACAAAAAATTCAAATATTCGAAGGGAGAAAATATAGGGTCATTCAGGGTAAAATATTTACAAACAATGTATCATCTACCCTCCCCACAACAGAAATATGAGAAAGATTTTCTGCAAAGCTTTAGAGCAGAGCATCTAGACCTCATGAAATTCATAAAGGAATGGAAGGAAGACCAAGGAAAGTTGAAGCAAGATAAACTCAGTACATACCCAATTTCCCAAATTGTTTCCCCTTATTGCTATGCTGCTGATATGTTGTGCAGATTGATTTCAAAACTTGATACCACTAGGTTTTTAGTATATTGGATCCCATTAATTAACGCAATCATCAATTCCTTAATTCTAAATTGGGAAAATATCCTATCTGAAAATTTAGCCAAACATATCATAGAGTATAGGAATAAAAGGAGTGTTTCATCTATATAAATACCTCCCTTTTATATGAGTGCCTATGTCATGGATGCAATATGCTTTTCTTCTAGTTTTCTTACCATGGGATGGAAATGGAATACCGAAGAACATACCCCAATCCACATTTACCACAGAGCCCTTTGGGATTCGGACTTCCATCTGCATTTTTATAAAATTTTCCATGGAATCATGTTGCCTATGCACCGGATGATATTAAATGAGAAATCCCCTAGGGTTTCGAAAGAAGCTATTACATATATTATTTTTGTAGCTAGATGGTTTACAGAGGAGAATTTTAAATATGTCAGAGTATTTGGGAGTTATGCTTCTCCCCACGTCATACCATATTTTGTTCATGATAAGTTACTTTCAAGAGAGATAGCCTACCATCTTGTTAATGGTATTACTAAAGAGCTGAAAGATGCTAAGAAGGCCGTTTGGCCTAATTTCCCTTTACAGTGAAGTAGTTTTGCACTTTTTTATATTGGCCATACCTATAAGGAGGTTCCAAAGATTAATCTATTGAATTTGGTATTAATGAAAAAGAGATTGTATGATCCAAATGATGTAATTAAAACTACATCACATAGCTCAAAATGAAGCCTTTTGTAAAGGAAATAGATGGATTTAATGATCTCTTCCAAGGCATGGAATTTTTTTTGGATATAATTAAGTTTGCATACATTCAACTCAACCAAGATGATTTGGAAGACTTCTAAACATACAAAAATAAGATACTAGAGAGAGTTCCTCTTGACTTGCTAACTATTGAAGATGTCAATAGACCTACTCCAAGTATCAACTTGGATAATTAATCAAAAGACATGTATGAGGATGAATCGGGTCAATCAGAGCTTCAATCTCATATTTTAAATCATTCTTAAAATGAATCTGAATCTAGAAAGGATAGCCCAAAAAAGATAATTGATCAAGTAATCCAAGAGATAAAGATGTAGGAAAAAAGAGAAATTAATGGAACAGAGTCAACTTCTCAAGAATTTCAGCACATTCATGACACACTTGATCAGTCAGAAAAATCCCAAACGAAGAATTTTAGTAGTGAATGGGATGAGTTTTCTGAAGCAATAAAAACTCCTAAAACTAATCCCAATGCTGATCAAGTTACTAGTTTCCAAACACCTGAAAATTCCCAGAAGATAGTGGAAATTGTTAATCCACTACAATAAATTCCAGAAACTCATGATCGAGAGATCATACCAGCCTACCCTACAGAACAAATAGTTTTACAAGTTGAGGAACTTCCTTCGCTAGATGACTTCTACAGTGCTAGATATAAGGTTGTAGTCAAGATAAACAAAAGGAGAAGAATTGATGAAACAATCTCAAACCTCACAAATGAATCTGTTGATGTTTTGTGGAAGGATCCCTTAGATGATCCTACTGAACATTTAACTAAATTATCACAGTATACAAGGGCATATTCTAATGCCACTGTTGATAAAGCTACTGAGGTTAAAATGTTGCTAGAGTAGAAGGAAGACATAATACAAGAACTAGAGAGACTGTTAGATCAAGAAAATTCTAACTCCAGCAAGCAAATAAAATCGAGGATGGCCCAATTTCAAAAGGATTTTGAAAATCTTAAATTGTAGCATCAAGCAAAAATCTTTGAGAAGAAAGCACAACTATAAGCATCAATGACCATATTACAAATCCAACCACAATTAGATAAATTCATAACATAAGCATTGGATATAAATTCTAAGTTAAAGCAACAACAGGAAGTGTTTTGCCAACAAGCTTCTATTATTGGCTCTTATTGTGACTCAAATGAAATATTGATCCAGCAAGTATCTATCCAAAAACTTGAATGTGAAAATCTCGAGAAGACAAACACATTCAATGGCAAGCATCAGACTTAGGAAAGGAAGCTAATCTACCCCAGGTAGATAAGTTCCATAAGGAGATCCTATTCAAAGATTGGGAAGCAAAAATAAATTAGGCAGAGAAAGTAGGAGTGAAAACATCAAGATTATCAAATTAAATGATTGAATATGTATGTGAACAGCTGGGAAAGAAAAAATTATCAAAGATTACATGTGTGAAGTGTTCTCGGAAGTCAAACAGCTAGAAACAAAATGGAAGCAAAGGTAGAAACACATGATGAAATAATTAAAAAGGTAAATAATTTTGATCAAGAAAATTATTGGAATTTTCTAATTAAACCTTATCATCAATACCAGATCCTGCAATCTTTAACATATTCAACAAGAAGATCATAGCCAATACTCTCAAACATAGTTTTCAAGGGATAGATCAGGTCGAGGATTTCGCAGCCAGCTCAGCTCAAGCCCATGCTGGATATTTGTCAAATTCGTGACCAAATTCAAAAGAAATGGCGAAATTCATAAATCATATTGTTACTTTATTCTCTTACGAGGATGGTTGTTTGAAACCTCCTCTATATTTTTGTAATAATCTATTTTAGAACATAGTTAGTTTAGTATTTAAACCCCTCTCATGAATTTAGAAAGGGTCGAGAAATTTGTCAAATTTTTTTGCAAAGAATGCACTATTGTAAGTTTTTGAATGCTTTGATGAATTAATGGAACACATATGTTATCTTTTGACAATTAAAACTATTTAACTGATGTTGTGCTACTATACTCTTTAAATTTATTGAAAATGAAGAGGGGCAGGTCAATCACTCTTAGTTTACATGAGTAGAACTTCATACATATGGTACTTTTATTCACTTGTATTAAGTCTTGCATTATAGATTTACGGTCATATTTTTATTTCATTATATATTTGAAACATTATTATAGATGAATGTTAGATGCACTTTTGTTCTAATATTTTTCTATGATTTGTTCTAGTCAAACTACCTTGTTAGAAGAATCATTTTACATAATTTTCATGTCTTTCAAATGTTAAATGATCTATATTACTAATATTTGAAGGATATCTCTTTAGATCGCATAAAGGAAGAAACACCCTGCGTATATAGTAGAATAAATAGTTTAGATAGATGCATATGATAGATTAAAATCATTCTCCATTTGCATATTGTATAATCAAAATACCTTCAAAATCATCCTTATTGGGAAACCTGTCCCATTATCCCCAGTCGGAGCCACTACACCAAATGGAAAAGTAGATGCTTTAAGGTCCGGGCGAGGTGGTTTTCCCCCATGTTTTGATAGCTAAATTCTGAGGCCTCAACAGGTCCAGGTGATGGAATTACTAGTCTACTCTAATTTTTGGATCAATTTAATTGTCCATTGAGTGACCTTGTCGTCCTTCCAACATGTTTGGAACTCTACTAATCTTGACAACCACTCCTATAATTTGCGTGCAAAGGTCACAAAGAAGATGTCATGAACCTATGTGAATATATACTTTTGTTTTCAATCTTCAGCAGATAGTTTCTTACTTCTATTTTCCTTAAGGGAAAATTCTTGAATTTTCTTCTCAAACCAGTATTCTAATTCAGGCTTTGATGGCCGCCACATCACCCAATCTCTCTCAAAATGATCCCGGTCCCAGCAACAAATCAATTTGTTGGCTTGAGGGGTCCTGAACCAATTTTGGAGTTAAGGTTAACCAACAAAACCCTCTTACTATTGCCCCTTTCGGCAATGACCTACTTGCGAAGGTCAAATTCTCACTGGAAGCAGTATGGGGGGGTGCTAGAACTAGTTTTCCACACCCTGAGAGAGAATTAAATGATGGGGGTGTCTTCAGATCAATAACAACAATGGTCTTACCTTCACAATAGAAGCCTTATCCAAAAATCCTAACTAGGCATATCTAGGTTAGTTTATGAAGGTTAACCTGCGTGCGCACAGATACAGATCCCACAATCCTTTGAACAATCTTTATACATAACATTCCGGTTTGACAGTAATAGTTCTATTCATTCAATGTTCGTATAAAGCAGAAGACAATTGTGCAACCAATCCACACACAGATAATGTAGTAAAAGGAAATAACATATAGAAATATATCATAAAGCATAAGAGAGATGCATTTGATACTCATATTTCTCCCAAAACATTCCTTTATTCATTCATAGTTCATATCACCCTTACAATACTTATGTTCTACCCGTGCACATAGCTAGCGGGGTCCCCACATAGCAGGACTAAGGTATCTGCGGACATAGCCAATAGGAGCCTTCTAAACCCAGCCAAGTTCACTTTTCAGCTTAGAAAATCATAGCAAAACTCATATCAGACTTACTACTTCTTATTTGACTTGATCTATACTCTTATTTATATCTTTAGCCTGTGCTCATCTAAGGTTCGCAAAATGTGGTTTTCGGCCCCTAGTTCCACCCCTTTTTCCATTACAACTCATGAGGGGCTTTGACCCACCCCAATGCCCCTTGACCTGTGCTTTTCTTAGCTCACATGAATTAACTGTAAAAAAATACCATATCTTTATCCAAAATTGCGGCTCTAAGGAACCTTGCTCCAACACTTTCCTAAAACAACTCTCACAAAACTTGGAGTCTTAAAATTCACAGATCTTAATCCAAACCCAAGGATATTTATGGACCATATGTATACCCATCTAGGAAAGGAGGAGGATATACGCTAGAATGTTTACTACTTTTTTCTGATAATTTAAATTTAAAAATCCAAATCCAAGGGTTTTTATTGACCACAACCATTTCCACCTTAAAAAGGAGGTAGAATATGGCAGAATGTTTACTCTTTGGTTTTGAAGTATTTTGTCTAGTTATGAAATCTCAATTTAACTAGTGTTACATGGGCATGGCTACCCAGACCTCAGACAAAAACCATCTTGATGCAGCATGGGATGGAATTCTTGGTTGCACAACCAAGCTTTACAATGAGGCTCCTCCAGCTCTCTGGCCTAAGCTTGAGTATATACTTAGATAAATATAAAAAACCTTGTAGTTTTTGTTAAGAGACCAAGAGAAGTAGAGGTATGATGGCCATTGTATATATGGTTGAAACATCACCCAAGGCCTGCAAATGCATCCATATATATTCAATTAAGCATGAAACAGTTCCATTGTTTTGATAAGGGTGTTGGCACCAAAAAATTCGTTCATTGGGGGTATGGACATACATATTATACTTTGGTTCCCAATATGAGAGAGAGTAAAAGAAGAACGATGTAACAAGGTTAATTTGAATATAATATTTTGAGCTACTATTTGGAATGGTGGAAAATATTAGAGAGTTGGGATGGCTTTAAGAAATTTCTCTTCAATGCATTTTTTCCTCTCACATCAACCCTTATTTTGTAAGTTATGTACATTGTTCTTCATCAAATTTCATGAAGTAAAGTTACACTGTTTCCACACCCAATAGTTGCTAAAATGTTTTTGGAAAATTAATAGTATGTAGATAGTTGAATAGGGATTCAAATAAACAATTCTAGTTCTAAAGAAAATAGTTCTATGAAAGTAAGGTGTGGTTGCAGAGATGCATGTTTTATTTTTTTTCTATGTTACGAAAGTAACAATGCCCTAATGGGACCATGTTACATTGGTCATCTAGCTGTAACTATCCCATCTAAAATTTACACCCATTTTTTTTTAGTGAATGGAAAACAATGTGGGTTTGATCTTGTGGCCATGTGTTGGTGCTCTGATCAATGAAATTTAACTCTAGATGAGGATTGTGTTCATAAGGGCGCCAATTCCTTCTCTCAGTGAGTTACTAAATACCCCAAGAAAGGGGATATACATGTCTGGGTCTTGGGCTTTGGTCACTAAAATATATAAAACTAAGATTTTTTGTGAGACTAAAAAGGTTCATATTTTTCATTTTCCTTGACTAGGTTGAAACTTGACGGTAGTTTAAAGGACTCCATGAAAGAAATAATTGGATCCCTTTTAAAATTGCGTAGATTTGATCTTTTTTTGGGGACAATGTCTGCCACCTTGGACATATGAAATTTCGTTTATGTGTGTAGAGGTTGTTAGATGATTCTATCTCATATGTAATATTCCTACATTAGCATGCAACTATTAGGAATATTAATTTTTCTCCAAACACATAGTTAGATGATCAAATGGGTAGGGAAACCCATAAATCTTTCTAGCAGCAATAAAAACCTTCTTAATGGGAAAATTATCATATTCACAGCTGGATAAAAACACCTTCATGTGTGAACAAGGCTCAATGCATGTAGACAAAGTCAAGTTTGACCAAGTCAACTAAGCTAAGATGGAGGATGTGGAACATTAATGAAGATAACTCAATGGGAATATAGATATGTTTAGATAGATAAAATAAAGCCACATTGAGTGTGGAAGAAGACTTTGCATGAAGATCCAGTCAAGCTTTATTCAGTCAATATTGATCTAGTCAAGATGTAGGTTTTAACCCTGTACAGAAATTATCTACAAACAAATATTACAAAAAAACAATAGCGAGAGCATAAAACATAAAACAGATAAACACAGAGATTTTCCCCTGGATCCAAAATCGGGACGACCATCTTGATTTTTCATTATATTCCTTTTAGTGTTACAACACACATATATACATGCCGAAGCATACATAAACCCCAATCCATTAACCCTGGATTAGAACATAACCGTAGTTCCCTTGACCAGATCTACAAAATACCAGGGGCCGAAAACCATCGTACCCCAAAACCATGTGCAAACCCATGTACAAAACTATGGGCAGACCCGCCCACTGGAAAATAAGGACCAAAAAAAAAAAATTATGGGGTGCTGCCCTGGGCCCTAACAGGGGGGGCTATCGCCCCACCTGTGACCCCTCCGCACGTGATTAGTCATGGAAATAATATTACACATACACAACATTCTTCCACTTGTTGTTTTCTTTCTGCAGGGGGCCATAGGAGAGCTTAGTCATTAACCCAGTTCTACAACACCCATTGTTTATCTACACCAAGAGAACTTCTGAGTGCTTACAAACTTCGTCAATGCATCTGAAACACTCTTCAAAGTGTCCACCTTTACCAACAACACCCTTTTAGCCTCAACCATATATCTCACAATGTGATATTGAACATCAATGTGCTTTGTCTTTGCATGATAAGCAGGGTTCTTAGCCAAGAAAATTTCACTTTGGCTATCACAATCTATCCTTATAGCTTGCTGCACCAACCCCATACTTGAACACAATCTCTGCAACCAAACTGCTTCCTTTCTTGCATGAGTGGCTGCTATGTATTCAGCCTCCGTAGTTGAAAGAGCCACTACAGACTATCTTTTGCTCATCCAACTGAATGCACCTCCAAATAGGCTAAACACATACCCACTTGTAGATCTTCTTTGGTCCAAATCTCCAGCCCATGCTACATCAAAAAAACCACAAATTTCCAATACTCTTTCCAATCCTGGTCTTCCCTAGTAGCACAAGCCATAATCACTAGTGCCACGTAAATATCTGAAAACCCGCTTCACTGTTGTCTAATGCTCCTTCCCTAGGTTTAACATAAACCTGCTCAATACTCCCACTGCATGTGCAATGTCTGGTCTAGTATAGAACATTGCATACATCAGGCTACCCACTTCACTTGCATATGGAACACGGGACATATCCTCCTCTTCTTCTTGTGTCTTGGGACACTATTCAGCAGATAGCTTTGTACCTATAGGAATCGAAACATTCACCAGTTTACTATCCTGCATATTGAACCTCTGCAATATAGTCTCGACATACTTCCTCTGGTTTAACCAGAGCTTCCTCTTTTCTTGATCTCTCTTAATTTCCATGCCCAAAATATAGTTTGTAGCACCAAGATCCTTCATGTCGAATTTGGATAACAGTTGGATCTTCAAATCTTGGATAATTTCTTTGTCATTTCCAATCAACAACATATCATCCACATACAAGACCAAATAAATAACATGATCACCAATTAATTTAAAATAAACACAGTGATCCTCCTTGCTTCTGGTGAAGCCAAGTCCTCGTATGTAGGTATCAAATTTCTGATACCACATCCTTGGTGACTGTTTTTTTTAGTGTCGGTATCTTCATCCCTCCGTCAGAGATCAAATTTCTCTTGTTACATTGCATATTAGGTGTCGCATTCAGTCAGTTGCACTCCATTAGGAGCACGTATCATTTAACTGTAGTGGCTTTTTTCTCATGTCCCTCATGTCCCTTACCTGCTGGCCTATTTCTGTTCATTAAAATCATTTGCAGTCATTTTTGGTCTCATAGTTTGCAAAGAGTCATTTTTAGGGTTTTAGTCTCATTAGGTCTAGGGTTTCATTAATCAGGTTTTCAGAATGCGTAATAATTGTCAGCAGGCACATGAGGAGGTCTGAAATAAGGTTTCAATGCTAAAATTCTCATCATCATATGCTTAATAATGATTTTTCTTCAAAACTCCATTTTGAAGAAAAATAGAGTTTTTCATCTTTATGTATAAATAAATGTAATGTGATTTTAAAATTTTCTCAGTTGTAATAATACTTTCACTGGCAACCCTGGTCACCTTTATCAAAGCTCCAGCCATCCATTCCCTGCAAGAAAGACAAGAAAGTACATCATTCAGTCCAAAAATCCAAAATGAAGCAAAACAGAGTTTTTGAAAAGTGTCAAAAATTTGAAATATTGCAAAGTGGGTTTTTTAAAGAAGAATTAAAATCCTTGGTATATATATCATTTTTATGTTTCAAGACTTCATTTGAATGCCAAGAGAATAGTAGTGAACCAAGGATAACTCGTGAAGAGAAAAAGCAAGCATTTGAAGGTAGACTGTGTAAAATTTCCTTGCACGACGCATTGGGTGGGTGTCGCGATGCATTGGGCAGGAACGACGCATTGGGTCGGCCCCCATTGTTGTGAAATTGTTCATGCGCGATGCATTGAAGTTGCGCGACGCACTGGGTTTTTTGCGCGACACATATGGCAACAAGAAAATTCATTTCCATTTCTTCCAAATCTTCAAATCGACTCAGTCCCTCTTTGTTCAAGTAAGTCATGCAAATTCTCCATTGTCGATGAACCGGTGTTTTGTGTTTTTTATGAGAATTTAAATACAAAAAAAAAACCAAACCCTATTATCTTGTTTGAAGAATGCTCCTTTAGGGTTTATGAAATTAGTTTTGTGGCTATCACTTCCATTCTCCACCTTCTTTTTTCCCTCATCACTGTTTATCTTGTTACAACAACCCATTTTCCTATTCCCTTATATCCCTAAAGCACTCATTCCTTATCCCATTCCCATTACCCCACATCCCAATTATTAATTTTCCCAAAACCCAAGGATATCCCTAGAAATCAAGTGACTGCCCCAAAACTCTTCAATTGATAGGTTTCACTTGGAAATATTCCATCATCTCCCATACCCTATCCCTCCATAGTCCCTCCCATATTATCACATATTTGGCAACAAAACCAAAGACATCATATACATCCAAGACAACATAGACTTTGGAAATCATGGAGACCGATACATCTTATGACTGAGACAGTGACTCCACAACTGAATTGCATGCACCTAGAAGACCTCATAAGAGTGGCAGACATGTGAGGGAGGAACCTACTTCATTGGCTGAGTTGCAAGCTTGTCCACTTGCTATGGCATGTTTTGAGCAGCAGTCTTGTTATCAATTTTGTGAAATGGTTGTTAGGGTCCATCACCATCAAGAGCTGGCATGTTTGTTTGTGTTGCATTTACATGATGGTCAAGTCACCCTTGCAAGTGTGATATTCACTTTAACACCTGAAACTATCTCTCAAGCAAGCTTAATACCAAATGTTAAAGAAAAATGGAACAAAAGGCAGCAGGTTGACAGGGTAGACTATGAGCCATATATCAGGCCTAGTTTTCTAAGACAACTCAGCAGAGTGTTTCCCTTCCAATTCCTAAAGGATTCATATGCTCCTCTGATGAAACTTATTATCAAATATTTCAGTTGTAAAGGTCGGTTTTCACGTCTCTATGCTTATCATATCAGGTTACTGATGCATTTTACCAGGGTGAGGATGATGAACATCCCTTATTTCATGTGCCGCAATATTGAGAAGATGACCACTCTCATGGAAAGGAAAACTCCTGAGCAGCAGTACATCAGTATCTACCACTTTGCACTTATCAAAATTGTGGTTATGCATCAACTCGGCTTGCAAGGTATTTCATGGGAGGATTTCATTTCTACTGATTTCTTCACAGCTTCTCAGGTACCTTCAGAGGTTTTTCATGAGGCAGGTGAACCTTCATATCAGCATGAAGGTCATGAGACACATACCACTAGTATGCCGGTGTTCGTCACTTATCAGAGAGGCACTAGAGGGTTATTTGCAGCAGCCAGGTGAGTATTATCTCCACCCGAGGTGGAAGGGGTCTCACTTCCATCATCAGTAGCACAGGTACAGGTACAAGACAAGGGTAAGAGGCCCATGTAGGATGAGGGGCCTTCAGGAGGCCAGGATACCGATTTCATACTCATTGATGAGGATTTGGGCTCACCAAGCTCAGAGCTAAGAGAGGTTGTTCAGGAGCAGAAGGCGGAAATAAACGATTTGTCCGTCAAGTTGCAAAGAGACCAATGGATAATCAACTACCTTGAGCAGCAAAAAAAATAGTTGGAATATCAGCAAACTATCATGGAATTGCAAAATATACGTGAGAACCAACAAGCTGCCCAAAGGAGCCAAACCGAGATGACATCCATTGAGCGAGAGATTGAGGCTGATCGAGAACCTTTTCTTGAAAGGGTTAATATTCATTTGGAGAAGCTGTTGGAGAAGGCCAAAAAGGAAAAGAACATGTTGAGGCACATGAAGAATCATTATTGGGCAAGAAATCATGTCTGCAAGGCACGAATCAAGGTCCTGAAGGCTAAGTTAAAGAGGGCATTAAAGCGTCAGAAAAGGCAAGATAGACTTCAAATTTTGGCTGAAGCTTCCTTGGCCCATCATAGTGCATGATGGAGGACACTCAGCCCAAATTTCAAGAAATTTGGGACACATTTTTAAAATTTTGTTTTTTTGGCCTAAACACGGATTTTTCAGCCCGACACGTCGCGCCACTTGGCGCGCGCTTATGATTGCGAGCTCCTCTTGGGTAAAACTTTGTATTTTTGGATTTTTCATGAAAATTTAGGCCTGCCTACCCATTTCCCAAAGATTTTGAAAATTTTTGGGTTTCCAGAAGGGTCAAAAACACCCTAAAAATGACCTTTCTGCCCCTTTTTGGACACACAGGAAGCAGTGTTGGGAAAACTCATTTTTGGAGGGGCAAATGGAAACCAAATTTAGAACTTCCACTTGTTTTGGAAATTAGACAGGTAGAGCTTTCGAACACGCTATCTTGTGCTCAATTTGGACACTAGGAAGGTCTTCAAAATCGGCTCCAAACAGGCACGACACATAAAGAATTCAGGCGCGGCACATTGGGGATTTTGGCTCATTTTTCACTCAGTAACTCTGTTTTTCGCCTAGTTTTGGCCAGTTTGACTTTCTTACTTCCACATGTAAAAATATTGATGTAATTTGATGTAATTTCATCTCTCTTGATGTAATTTTGGCAAATTTTTACTCATGAAAGTAGATTCATTCATCAAAAGGTGAATTGCAACTGAATGAATCAGTTTCCTATCTTATAGAGGCAAGCTGTTCCACTGCCTATTTTCCAGTTCTTAGTTTAGATATTGTTGAAACAACTCCTAAAATAGTGAGCTTGACCCCTAGAGGCATGGGGATGAGTTATGCTTGTCTATATCTTGTATTTTTTCAGTCATTTTCCTGGTTGGACACTTGGGATTGCATGGAGCTTCATTGTACATTTCATCTCTGCAGTTTGGCAAAGGAATAGACTAGGGTTTGTAGCACTCCTTGGGATTCATGTGGATATTTGTTTTGATGATGTGTTTGTATTTGTTAATGTAATTTTACTGGTGCTTTATGTGTATCATCTTCCCTCTTATTTCTTCTTAAATTAAACAAACAAGGATAAAGGTGGAATTCATTAGATTTGCAGTGCTCTACCTTGAGTTTTGTTTAATTTTCTATGTTTTCAAATGTCTGAAGAGGATTCTTGAAAGTCTCTTGCCCTCTTCAACTCCTTACTAGTCTAAGCTATCCAATTCATTCAAAATTGAAACATCAAAATAGTTTCCTACCTTGCCCCATTCAGATCCCTGCAAAACTGCTCATTTCCCATACCCAAAATATGCCTTTCCCTTTGATCCAACAAACACCTTCAAAATTGAATCAAACTCTCTTACATATATACCTAGCCTAAAATCAACCTTTATTCAAGTCATCTCAAGCCTCACTGATCATATTTTGCTGAGATTGACTAGGAGAGAGCCCTCTCCCGATCTGGTAGGGCTAGCTACCAGATTAAGCGTGGTTTGATGTTACCCTAGACTCTGCCTTCCTCAGCCTGAGGTAGATTTAGGAAATAAAAATTTTAACCCATACAGAGACTTCTTTAACCTACATACTAGTTCTTTCTTCCCCTTCACCATAAAGCCTTTAGGTTGTTTCATGCAGATCTCCTCTTCCCGATCCCCATGAAGAAATGATGTCTTCACATCCATCTGTTCTACCTCAAAATCAATGCAGCAACAACAGATAACAGTAATCTAATAGAAGTAACTTTGGCTACAGGAGAAAAAATATCACCAAAATCAATTCCTGGCACCTGGGAATAACATTTTGCTACCAACCGAGCTTTGTATTTCTCCACCTTGCCTTCTACATTCATCTTCTTCTTAAACACCCATTTTCTCCCGATGGTCTTCCTTCCAGCCGACAACTCCACCAGATCCCATGCCTCATTTTTATGCAAGGATGCCATTTCATCAACCATGGCCTCCTTCCATATTTTTCCATCCTCTGAATCTACTACCTCCCTGACAGTTCTGGGATCATCATCAGTTATAGTTAAAGAAAAATTTGAACAGAAAGTAGATGGACTATACCTTTCTGGTTATCTTCTTTCTCGAGCTGATCTTCTCACAGCTGGAGTTTGTGGCTCTTCCTCTTCTGAGTCTTCTTCTGTTGTAGAGTCTGATTCATCCTCCTTTAGCTCAAAATTTATCTTCTCAGGTTCCTTTGGTAGGACTTCATGTTTAACAACATTTTTAACCTCTCTAAACACCACATCTCAGCTGTACACAACCTTCCTCATTTCTGGGTTCCAAAGCTTGTAACCCTTTAAACCATCCTTATACCCAATAAATATGCACGTTTCAGATTTATTATCCAACTTGGTCCTTTTCTCCTTTGGAACATGTACATATGCATCACATCCAAATACCCTCAAATGTGAAAGAGAGAGTTTCTTACCAGTCCATACCTCATGTGGAGTCTTATCCTCCAATGCTGATGAAGGTGATCTGTTTACCAAGTAACATGCAGTTTCCACTGCCTCTACCTAGAATTCTTGTCCTAACCCGATACCACTGAGCATGCTTCTTTCCTTTTCCATCAGTGTTCTATTCATTCTTTCTGCAACTCCATTTTGATGAGGTGTGTATGGAGTAGTCTTCTATTGTGCTATACCACACTTCTTAAAAAATTCTTAAAATTCCTTCTTGTAGAACTCCCCACCGTTATCTTTCCTCAACACCTTTATCTTCTTCTCTGTCTCATTTTCTACCAGAGCCTTAAATTATTTAAATCTGTCAAAGAATTCAGATTTCTTCCTCAAGAACTATATCCATGTATTCCTTGAGAAGTCATCTATGAATGAAACATAGTACACAGACTTACCCAGTGATGGAACCGACATAGGTCCAAACACATCACTCTGCACAAGATCTAATATCTTGTTCTCCCTCTTAGCACTAGAAGTAAAACTCACCCGATTCTGCTTCCCATATACACAATGTTCATAGAAATAAAAATCTAGAGAGATATTAGACATACCTTCTACCATACCATTTCAATGCGAAGGCCCTTCTCTCCAATATATCCAAGCCTTTGATGCCATAGCATGGTCTTTTCTCCAAAGACCGTTAGGCTTTGCGCTCCACCTTCGGGAACCACAAAACTGTTGTACCTAGAAATAACAATGTTTCCCTGAAGCTTAAATAGAGTTCCAATCCAAACTCTCCGCGTTAATACCACTGCTCCCCGAACCATCTTACATGTATCTTTCTCGAACACTATATTTACACCTGCATCATCCATATTGCTTACAAAAATCAGATTTATGGCCAATGCAGGAATGTGCAGAACACCAGGAAGTGTTCTAATCCTTCCACCTTGCAGCTTCAGTTCGAATTTTCCACGTCTGACAATTTTGGCCTTCCTATAATCACCTAAGAAGACATCATCGCCATCATATTTCTCATACTCGCAGAACCACTCCCTATGGGGATTGAAGTGAAAGGATGCACCCGAGTCAATCAACCATGTGTATTTGAAGAAGAAGCCAAATACACATCCCCACCTTCATTCGAGGTGGTTTTTGCCTTTGCAGAAGGAGCATCATCAAATCCCTTTCCTTTCTCAGGAGCTTTAGATCTGCAGTCCTTTTTGTAGTGCCCTTCATTTCCACATTTCCAACACATCTTTACAAACTTTCTAGGAGATTTAGATCTCCCACTCAAAACCTTATTCTTGCTTTTGTTCTGGGACCTTCCTCATATAGATAAGGCATCTCCATTCTGACTCTCCATATTTCTCCGTCTCATTTCCTCCGATAGCAAGGCTTAGACAATGTCATCAAAATTCAAGGTAGTTGTATTGCTACCTATTGCAATAACCAGATTGTCCCACGAGTCTAGTAGAGAACAAAACAAACTAATGCACTTATCTTCATTTAAGATTTTAATATCAACAGATGACAGCTGAATTACCACAGTATTGAAGCCGTTCAGAGGCTGTGTCACTGAGTCTCCATCCTTCATCCTCAAGTTATACAGCTTTTTCCGCATGAAAAATTTATTCACCGGAGACTTAGATTGGTACAAAGTCCCTAGCTTGTCCCACAAGGTATTTTCCGTAGCTTCCCCAGATACATTCAACAATACTAAATTTGAGACACACAACCGTATTGTGCTCTTTGCCTTCCAATCCAGTTTCTTCCAATCTTCATATGACATTGCGGTTGGTTTAGTACCTGGATCTACCATGATCCATTGGTCCTTATCCACTAGAATATCCTCCATCTTGAGCTTCCACAACTCAAAACTGTGACCATTAAATTTCTCGATCTCTATCTTCCTGCCGCTCGCAATCTTCTTTCACTGCAAGAATCGATCTCGTAGATCTCCCACTAAACAGGGTTTACCTCAGGCCCGAGCAAAAAACCCCTAAGTAGCAAAGGCGTCCCCTTGAAGCTGAAACTAATCCGACACCAAATTTAGGTTTTAACCCTGTACAGAAACTATCTACAAACAAATCTTACAAAACAAAAAATAAAGAATAGCTAGAGCATAAAACATAAAACATAAAAAAACAGAGATTTTCCCCTGGATCCCAAATCGGGACGACCAGCTTGATTTTTCATTATATTTATTTTAGTGTTACAACACATATATATACATGCTGAAGCATACATAAACCCCAATCCATTAACCCTGGATTAGAACATAACTGTAGTTCCCTTGACCGGATCCACAAAATACTAGGGACTGAAAACCATCGTACCCCAAAACCATGTGCAAACCCATGCACAAAACAATGGGTTGACCCACCCACTAGAAAATAAGGACCATAAAAAAAAATATCTGGGGTGTTTCCCCAGACCCTGACAGGGGGGGCTACCACCCCCCTGTGACCCCCCCAACATTTCACCCGACGCAACGTACAGGGGGGCTATCATCCCCCCTGTGACCCTCCGTGCGTGATTAGTCATGGAAAGAATATAAAACATACCCAACACAAGATTTACTAAATCAAACAGCATTGTGAAAATATGAGTAAGACTAATGGAGACAATGTGATTTTGGAGGGAGATTCATTGCATGGAGATGGAAACCCTAATGAGTGGGACCAAAGGTGAGAAGGCTCACATTTTTTATAAGGAGGAGGATGGAAGAAATATGGGGTTATATAATGTTGATGATTATCATATTTCTGAATATATTTTATTTTTAGAAATATATCATTCTCTGGTTATTTAGCTGAGAATAGTGTTGTTTAGGACAAGGTCTTCCGGTTTAGGAATTCCTTCTCTTTCCTTGAAGAGTATTGCACCATATTGTCCACTATCTGGCTTGAGGCCAAGCTTTATCTTCCTTTGACAGCACAGATCCTATTGAGGGTTTGACTGTTTCAGTAAGCTGCAGCAAACGGAGGCTAGATCTTCAGATCTAGGCCATCTCAATACTTATTTTCAGTGGAGAAGGGTTCTAATCCATTGGGAGGAAAATATTGAAGGTTTTGAGACAAATTTTCATATCTTGGCTATATGCCAACATTATTTTGTCTCCTATAGCATAGAAGGAGTCCAGATCTATGTTATTTCTGAAGGAGTTGCTGGAGGGTGATTCAGTGCACCATTCGGAGAGCTGATTTTCTGAGTGTTGGGGATCCGCCCTTCACTTTGGAGATCTGTTGGAGGAGATCAGTTTATTGTTTATATCAAATCAGATCCAATTTCCAGATATGAATATTTCCATATATTTACAGTCTTCGAACTCAGATCTACACTTTGGACATGGTGTTTTGCTGAAAACCCTAAGGGGGATTGATAAAAGTGCTTGTATAGTGCATGGATCTTCTATAGATGTAAATTTTTGTCCACATACTTTCTCTAGATCTATTTTACAACCTACTTCTATTGCATAGGTAATAAAATAATGCTGTCATGGTATTCCAGCTTTCACAGATGGTTGTAGTCCCTATTTTTGCATGATTTTGAGCTGTTATTGGCATGGGAGGTCTATTTAATTATGAAATAGTGATTTGTTTTTTATTTCCTTTCAGATCTAGTTACTATAATATAAGATCTCAGAAATCCATGAGTTGAATTTAAATTTCATTGCATACATTTCTGAAAAATGCGTTATTTTAGCATGTATTACTGAGCATTCCCATTTTGGGATATTACAGTGGTATCAAAGCATGACCTTTGGATCAGCCTGTGAGTTTCAAGCCAAGATGCTATAAGAAGAAGAAAGAGATTAGAATTATGGGAGGAATGGGTTTCATCTCATCTCTTTTCAGATCTAAGAAGGACCTCACCTAGGAGGTCAAGTAAAGAAGAAGGAAGGAAAGAAGTGAAACCATGTCAAGGTTTCAAGATGAGGAAGGTCAATGTACATCCTATCAGCAAAAAGAAGATCTGGTATTGCATAGAGCTCCAAAAAAACATTCTATGGAATTTTATTCTGAATATAAGAGGCATAGAGATGGAGGAAACTTAGATCATGAGATTCTAAGTGAATATCTTGTCGAATATAAGTTTCAACCTGGAGCTATCAAGGAGAATCTAACGCTTCCACAGTTCATTCAGCTCAAAGAAGAAATGAGACCTTACAAAAATAGAAGAATGAAGGGCAATAGATTTCTATTGTATACCTTTGATGGGTCATCCTCATGCACAACGAGGGATTGGGGAAAGAGATTGGATGCATTTTTCCTGCTACATCCGGTAGTAGAGAAAGAATCTGTTGAGATTGCATCACTGCACCTTGAAGGTGAAGCTAGAATTTGGTGGTTTAGCCATTTGAGTCATGCAAAAGTGACTTCATATGAATATTTTACTCAAAGGTTGATCAAGAATTTTGATAAGAAGAAGTCCGGGGAGAAGAAGCCTTCACCACCACTTAGTGCAGGAGCACTTGCTTCAGGAGAAAGGACACTTGCACCTTTGCAAGATGACCTTGATATCTTGATATCTAGAGTCCCATGCACCATTTTGGAGATGCATGAAGAATAAGAGTCTTGTACCAGCATTGATGAAGTTATAGAAGAGCAGCCATCATCATCAATAGTTGGGGAAGCCATCACACTGGACGGAGGAACCCTTGTAGCAGTACAAGATGTTCCCAAGTTGTATGAAGGTATGAAAATGTTTCCATTTACTGTTATTTCAATGCACCATGTGGAGAATGGTGGGAATGTACTATTGCATGACCAAGGGTCAAATTATATTTCTGATTTGGAGCAGCAAACTTTTAGTGTGCTAAGCAACCTTGATTTATTTAAGGAAGAGACAAACAATCATCCTAATGTATCATTGATGAGTTGCACACAACCCTTGAGGTTGGGATGTATATTATTGGAGGATTTTTACACTGAAATTTGTCACCATGAAGTTTTAGTATCTATATGGGTTCATCATTACTTATATATTACTCCCTTAGAAGTCTACAACATCAAAGTTCCTAAAATCAAGCCTTGAAATTGAGAGAAAATCTCATAAAAGTCTTAAAAACACTTGCACCACACTTTCTATTAACATTGCCTGTGGTGCTACACCTATTTGTTCTAAAGAGTGTGCAACTAAATGCATTTTTCTTCATTAAAGGTGTGGACCCCTGTAAAAGGTAAAATGAAGGCGGAAAGTAACATTTAGAAGCCCAACAGTCAAATCCGGAGGCTTCTAGAAGAAATTATCGAGTCGAAGGTTTGCCCCTATCATGTATATTCAATCCTCAATTATGGGAGCCTACCCCTTGGTTTATGGAGCTCAATCCCTTCAAAAGAGGATTCTATCCCCTCTCATGTGGAGTTTTAACCTCTTCTCTTTTCCTATAAATTGAGGCCATAGTGCAGCCTCAAGGGGGGTTAGATTTTGAGAATTTTTGAGGAGAAATGCTATAGAAACTCAGACTCTCTTAACTAATCATTATGTGGAAATGATTACACACCCATGTGCATTTTAGCTGAGAGAGTGCAAAGCTTGTCAGAGTAAAGGAAACGCCTATTCCGGACCCCAGGAAACGCCTATACAACATCAAGGTGGACACAGTTGTAAGGCTCTTTCTTCATCGAAGATAATATGAATGAATTCCATTTTCTCAATGAGTTCTTTAATTAAGTAGCTTGTTTATCATGTTTTGTTAATGATTTGTTTAATTAATTATCTTGTTTCTTGAATTCCTTGATCATCTTGATAGATATCTGATTCGTGAATTAGTTTATACTATGCAGGTGCAGATGTTTGTGATTGCAGATGTTTGAAGACAACTCTTTCAAGAAACTGGAAAGAATATCATTATGAATAGTGCTGGACTACAGGTAGGTCTTCAAAACCTCTGTTGTAGCTAATTTTGAATCAAATATTATCTAGATAAAATAGTTTTTGTTTTTCTGTTTGTTGCTAGCTGTCTATAGGACACTTGGGAGGTCTGTCTTGTCAGCAAGAACAAATTATCCGTCCAACAAAATGGCGACTCCACTGGGGAATGGATCTTGAACTTAGTTTTATTTGAGTTTTACCTTTGAAAGCATTTTTCTTATTTTGATTATTATACATTGGTTTGGGTAAATTATCCTTAGAATCCTTGAAAAGTAGATTTATAATTTTTTGTTTTTCTTTATGTTTTCTGGTCTCCGCACTTTTTCTTTGAAAACAGTGTGGTAACCTCCGCAGTTTCTCTGTGTAAATAGTGTGGTACCACACATTTTTATACTGAAACCTGTGGACCCAAGAAAATTTTTGAAAAATTTAAGATTCTCTTTTCTGGAACCATCTTACATGATTCTTTGTATTTTCCCAGAGTTGTTTTGACTGTCAAAAGCCTTGTGTGAATTTGTTTTCAGCACTCTTACAATCTCATCAGTCTCTGTTAAGTAAATTGGGTGTTTTGAATATTATTTTTGAGAAATTCTTAATTTGATTTATCCTTTTCTCATTACTTTGAGGTTTGTATTAGTCTCTTAACAATTTTTCATCTTTTTTTTTTTGCAAAACAATTTCCCCCTCATTTTCCCCCGGGGGGGCTAAATTGTGTTTGAGTGTTAATCATCTTTGAGTGTATTTATTTTTTGACCTTTGGAACTCTCACCCAATTTTATTTACTTACACTTGATTGGTTCTTTAGATTACATTAGAATCACCTTGTGTTTTATAATTCTCTTGCATAGATTACATTTGCATAATTAGAATTCTCATTTTCAGAATATGAATGAAAAATGTGCATAGATTACATTTGCATACTTTTCAAAATGAATTGTGCATAGATTACAATTGCATAGTTTACATTCTGAAAAAATCAATCGTACATTTAGATCAGTTTTCTTTAATTTGAATTTACATGTTTTTATGCTTGTTTTAAAAACACAAAATAAAAAATTGTTTTGAATTGATTAGAATTAGTTTTTCTTGATGAAAATAGTGCATTAGAGAATTTGTTACATTTTCTCTTATTTATCAATTTTTGCATTGTTGGAAGTGAATGGAAACTCTATCCTTACTTTAGTTAGGATTCATCGATTTGAAAAAATTACATTATCATATTCGATTGCATTCAGTTTTGGGTCGGATCATAACACCATTGGTTTCGTATCCATTTACCCTTTGAGTAATAATAGCCTAAATAACACAACGCTTAATAAAATTCATCTAGTAATTTTTACATTTTTAGGGCTCTTTCCACAAATCTAGCTCAGGATTAGTGCTTTGGAATAGGTTTTAGTTAACTTTCCAAAGCAACTAAAACAAACAAATAGTCGATCTTGCGGTAGGAAAATTCCAATAGTAGCATGTATGCTCTATGAAGCTCCCCCTAAAGGAGTCAAGAACGAGATCATATTTGAACCAGTGAGGTAATCAATCCTTCCTCATTGGGAACGATAGAAGATATACACGTATTAACAACAGTAAACCTCGGATTGACCATTGTCGAGGAGCCTGGGGTCACTTGTCGGTAAACCTTGGATTATGTCAAGGAGCCTTCAAGGGGATTGTGCTTTGTTACTCTACCTTTGCATGTGTATCAGAACGTAGACTGTTCCCCCAAGTATATTTTTTCTGCGTTGGTGACCCAAAGTGGCCATTAACTTCAGGATTCTTTCCTCCCAAGGTGACTGGTGAGGAAGATCCCACCGTACCGGGAGCATACCTGCCAGACTCAATTGGGACTCTCCTATAGTTATCTTCACCCCGAGATGGCATAGTGAGAACCAGCAACAAGATATTTACCAAGGTGTCATTAGTAACTGTTCCAACCACCATTTCTGCATTAAAATTCTACGATGTTGGATTTCATCACCAACTAGTGTTTTTAGTGTGGGAATCTACTGTTTGTGTGTGGTTCGACTCCTAGATTTGATAGCATGTGTTCATTTGTTTTTGTTTACTTTTAGAGACCATAGGTGTGAATTTTGAATTTTAATTTTTTAGGTGTGAATTATAAATTGTTAATTTTAATTTTAAATTGTTAATAAAATTCACTGAAGTTGAATCTAATGGCAACTGTTCTAGATTTTACCAACCAAGGAACCCCTCTTAATGAGAATCCTAGTACTTTTCCTTGCTTTGGAAATGTTGGTCCTCCTTATATGGCTAAATTGTCATTACCTGGATTTACAGTAGGTTTACCGATATGGTTATTTTCAACTTCGTTAGCCCCAAATACTCCAATTGTTCCACCTCAACTGGATTCTTCACCTCAATAGAGTTCACCATCTCAACATCACCAACCTCATGTTGACCCTTTACCTTTGTCACCCAATATGTCTTCCTCCCTTTTTCCTCTTTGCTTGGTAAAAGCCTTGACACTAGTAACCAGGTGGCTAAGAAGAAGAAGAAAGGGAAGAAGAAGAAGAAGCAAAATAAGAAAGAAGTCAACCAGTCATCCATGGTTGTAAGTGTTAGTAAAGTGGGATTATCCATGTGGCAACTAGTCCCATGTTTTCAGTTACCGATGCAAGCGAGCCTCTCACTGTTTGATCGACTTCCTTTAACTTATATCGAGTAATTGACATGGAAAACTCTATGGGATTATTTAAACGTGATGTTCCTATCCCTTTTGAGTCCCTTGACATGTGTTCCTTCCAGAGAATTGTTCTTCCATCTGATGAAGACCTTTTGGAAGCCATGATCAAGGAGTGTCCCTTGACATGTATTTCTTCCAATTGGAAGCCATGATCAAGGAGTGTCCCTTGACATGTATTTCTTCCAATTGGAAGCCATGACAAGATCACTTATTAGGAAAGTTCCTTTTACTATGTCAACCTCGTTAAAAAATGAATCAGTTGGCCATGAGGACAGTTCTTTTACTATGTCAACCTCATTAAAAAATGAATTAGAACCATGAGGAAAGTTCTTTTACTGTGTCAACCTCGTTAAAAAATGAAACAAACCCATGAGGACAGTTCTTTTCTTGTGTCAACCTCATTAAAAAATGAATCAGTAGGTTATGTAGGTAGATTGTAGAGAGTAGATTTGAGGACGGTTCTTTTAATATGTCAACCTCGTTAAAAAATGAAACAGACCCATGAGGACAGTTCTTTTCCTGTGTCAACCTCATTAAAAAATGAATCAGTAGGTTATGTAGGTAGATTGTAGAGAGTAGATATGAGGGCAGTTCTTTTACTGTGTCAACCTCGTTAAAAAAAGAAATAGACCCATGAGGACAATTCTTTTCCTGTGTCAACCTCGTTAAAAATTGAATCAGTAGGTTATGTAGGTAGATTAGAAATAGTAGTTTATGAGGAGAGTTCCTTTTTTTGTGTCAACCTCCTTAAAAAATGAAACACGTCTATGACGATAGTTCATTTTACTGTGTCAACCTCATTAACAAATGAAACATGCCCTTTTGAGGAATGTTCCTGTTACTGTGTCAACCTCGTTAAAAAATGAAACCGGCCCCTAATGAGCATAGTTCTTTTCCTGTGTCAAGCTCATTAAAAAATGAAACAAATCCTCTCCTAGTCAAAGTCGAGTCTTTCATCTGATCTCGTAAATGCACCTTCATTCCATCCAGCTATTAGTAACTAGTAGTCTGCTTAGTTGAATGCAATGAAGCTTGGGGGGAATGTGCTCTAGCAAGTTACACTTTAGGGGCATTCAAAATGATCTCAAGCATGATTTTTCCTTTGTTTCAAGCTTGTGTAAAAATGAAACAAACCAACTCTCAAGCACAGTTTTCCTACGTTTCAAGCTTGTGTAAAAATGAAACCACTTTCAAGCATGATTTTTCCTTTATTTCAAGCTTGTGTAAAAAAGAAACAAACCATTTTCAAGCACAGTTTTCCTACGTTTCAAGCTTGTATAAAAATCAAACCTATCTTGGGTCCATTTCAGTTATTATTTTCAAGACTCGTTAAACTCGTGAAAATCCCAAGCTTCTTTTGCTACTCTTTTCATGCTCGTAAAACATACATGAAAATGCCAAGTTCTTTCCATCTTTTCCTTCTCGTAAATTAAATTGAAAGTTGGCCATATGAGTACATTTTTATCCCTTTTTCGAACTCGTTAAAACTTACGAAAAAGTGAAAATGATGAGTATAATTTTATCACTTTTTCGGGCTCTTGAAAATTATGAAAAATTGAAATCTTAGAGTACTCTTTTAAGCCCTTTTCAGACTCTCTAAACATGAAAATATTGCCGAGTACTTGACTATTCAAACTCGTTAAAGGAAATGAACAGTCGTCCTTTCAGTATAAGTTTATCCCTTTTCTGGACTAAAATGGACTATTTACGAAAAAGGTATACATTGAATAATCATGGTCAATAGAGTTCTCTCCTGTATTATTTTATCCTTTTTCAAGCTTGAGAGACTAAATTTACCAAAAAAATACACCCATGGAGTTTTCTTAAGTTTTTCTTCTGACTCTTTAAAATTGAAAAACACCGATTTTCTCCTATACTGGACTTGTTAAAATTTAACAGTAAAGGACCTGTCGATTACAAAAAGGAATGAACCACTCCTTCTTAGGGTTGAATTTTATACTAAGTTGGACTCATCCAAAGAATGAGCTTATATAACAAGCAAATGTTATCCTCCTCAAGCTTGTTAAAAATAAAGAGGTACTTGCCAGAAATGGTGGGGGGAAAAGAGAGAAAACGAATCCGTTTGTCACACTTTTTTAAAAAAGTAGTCTACCACTCTTGGACACGAAAATTTTTGTCACACTTCTACCTAGGTTGGGAAAATCCTTTTCCTATCAGTTAATGAAACCACATTGAAGTTCTTCAGTCAGTTTCTGGGTATTAGCTTAGGGAAATTGTTACCAAACCGTTTGCAGTGTCGTTATGTGTTCAAGAGGACAGTCAAACAAACCATTCATCTGCAAACATTTGTCTCCATTCGTGTTGACCATCCCTGAGTCAGTCCTTGCAAAAAATTTCTTCAAAACGTGATCTATGGTTTCGTGTCGTGAGCTTACTTATGACAGATCACTTTCTATCGATGACAACTCATTGTTAGGTCCCTATATTACTAGTATAGTCCCTTATTGTTGTTAGTGTAACCCCCTTATTGTTATTATTGTACCCTTGTAACCCCCATATTGTTATTATTGTGCCCTAAAATTATTATTGTTAGGTCGGCTAGGATTACATTGTGGCCCCACTAGGATTACATTATGGCCCCATGGACTCCTATATATAGAAAGGAGGTTTTGTAATTTGTATCATCCAAGAATTGTTCATTCATGTAATGTATTGGAGGTTGCCCCTCGAAGTGGCTTATTTCTAAGGCGTTGATATCTCTTTTCTTCTATTTTTGGAGTCACTGTTTCACAACACTTAGTATCAGAACAGACTTAGGTTTCATTACTCCAAACAGGTCATCAAATACTTTTCCATAATGTTTTTTCATTTAAGGTTCCAAATCTGAAATTTTTAGAGTGCGAAGCCAAAACTTAGAACACGTTGCAATTTCAGAGCTTGGTTCTCACAAATATTTTCTGGAGATATGATCTAGCAATTTAGGGCTATTTTAAGGTGTTCTCGAATTTAACTCATACATAAAATGTGGTATTTATGTAATAACGTTTTTTCATTTAAGGTTAAGAAGCTGTAAATTTTTAGAGTGCGAAGTCGTAATCCTCGTAGAACATCACAAAATTTTTTAGATATTTGTTCGCAATATTTTTGGAGATATGATCTGTGGAAGGTAGTGCTTTTTCAGGCTCCTGAATTTCATCTCAAAAGAGGTGATCGTGGAAATCTTCATAGCTGTTTTCGACATCGGATTGGAATTCCGTAAAATGTGGTTGCATACACACGTACTTAGTTTTTGTTCTATATACTTGGTACTTTTGATAAATTAAAAGGAGGAAACAATGACACGTGGCAAGTCATACAAGTTCACTCTATTGAACCAATCCAAAATTGGGTCATTGTGGGAGATTGGACATAGCTTTGCCTTGAAGAGTCCAAATCAGATCAGACCTATGGAAGTTGAAAGAAGCTTTAGAGGGCTACTATAGGGCTAAATTTCATATATTTAGGATCTGAATTTATATAGATAATTCAATTTCAATATAGAGCCCCCGTGCTGCAAGTAAAGGTGTATTTTTTTGTGAATTGCATAAGTCTCGCTTGAAGAATCAATTTGAATTGATTCCAAGGCATATTGTAGAATATATATCAGTATTGGGTTCTAAAAGATGCCCTGTAAAAATAATTTGACACCCATTAAGCCTTCAGAAGGCTCTACTATGACATGAAGATGAAGAATTGCAACATGATCTATCAAAATTACAAGAGCAAGTGCAACAAATTTCACTCTCGCAAAGAGCAACAAAAAATGAAATGGAATTTTTGAAGAAAGGTGTGGAAGTGAAGATGGATGGTTTGAAGAAAGGCATGAAAGCTAAGATGGATGGCGTGGAAGCTAATATGGATGGCATGGAAGCTGGCATGGAAGCTAAGATGGATGACATGGAAGCTAAGATCGATGAGAAAATGGAAAACATGAAGAATGATCTAAAAGCAGACATGGAAGGTTTGACAAAGTTGATACAAGAAATGTTTCCTAATTGTGAAAAGATAGTAGAGGAAACTCATGTTGAGAACAAAATACATGTTAATCGTGATTTCAAAAAAATCTAATGTTGGTGGGAAGAACCACCATATTCCAAAAATGGATATGAGGAAGTTTGATGGAAAGGATCCTGTAACATGGATACTATAGATGGAGAAATATTTTGATCTCCATAATGTGCAAAACACACAAAAGGTATGCATTGCAACTTTACATTTAGAACAAAATACATTTGTATGGTATCAATGGCTTTTCTCCCGTAAAAAAAATGTCACTTGGTCAATTTTTATGAAGGAAATGATAGCACATTATGAGGATACAAAGAGAAACACCTTCTTTAGCCAATTGATAAATCTCAAGCAAAAGGGTTTAATGGGGGAGAACATTTAGGACTTCCAAAAATTGAATATAAGGGTAACTGATATTCCTGAGGAACACATGATTGATCTCTTCATAGGTATTTTAAAGGATAACATCCAACATGAAGTTCATGTTTTGGAACCTGATTCATTGGAGAAGGAATTCAAATTAGCAAGAAAAATTGAATGTAAAATTATGGCGACAAGGAAGCTTACCACTCACTTCTATAAAGAGGGAAGTGTTGCTACTCCGAGATTTCCACAACCTATAAGGTTGACACCACAGTAATTGAAGAAAAAAGAGAAAAAGGGATTTGCTACAGTTGTGATAGAAAATACACTAAAGGTCATAAGTTTGCTGAGAAGAAATTATTTTACATAGATTGTGAAGAGGAAGAAGAAAATGAACAAGAAGAGGATATACACCGGGAGCCAACCCAAGAAGAGGAATAAATGAGTTCGACCATATCGTGTAATGCATTGGCAGGAATTACCACTCCTCAAAATCTCAATATAGAAGGACATATCAAGAAGAAAAAGGTAATAGTGTTGATTGATTCAGGTAGTAGCCATAATTTTATTCATTATAAGGTAGCCAAGGAATTGAATTGTTTCCTATACCCAGCACCAGAATGTCAAGTGATGGTTGCAAATGGAGGAACTATAAATTGCTCTGGAAAATGCCATAATATCAAGCTAACCATGGGGGAATATGTATTGACTAGTCCAATGCTTGCCATTCCTATGGGAGGTGCGGATGTTGTACTAGGAGTACAATGGTTACAATCTTTGGGGACGGTAGCTTTTAATTTTCAAGAACTTTTCTTGAAATTTTTTTCAGAAGGAAAGGAAGTCGAATTACGGGGTATTGCGGGGAAGCCAGGAAGGATAATAAGCTCTAATGTCATGACAAAACTTCTAAAGAAAGAACAGCGAGGCGTAATTGCACAATTATGCTCACTAGAAGTTCCAACATCAAAATCATCTATTTCTTCAGATCTCCAACAAGTCTTCGACAATCATTCCAAGGTGTTTGAAACTCCCAAAGGACTCCCACCTATTCGTGATCATGATCATGCTATTCATTTGATTCCATGAAGTGTTCCTCCAAACATCAGGCCTTATAGATATCCTTACTTCCAAAAGAGCGAAATTGAACGTATGATTGCAGAAATGTTAGAGGCGGGTATAACTCAACCTAGTCAAAGTTATTTCTCTGCTCCTGTAGTATTGGTACATAAGAAGGATCGATCATGGTGCATGTGTCCGGATTATAGGGAGCTCAATAAGCTCACCATTAAAGATAAATTTCCCATTTCTGTGATTGATTAATTATTGGATGAATTACATGGAGCAATTTATTTTACCAAACTAGATCTTCGTTCAAGGTATCATCAAATTAGAATGAAGACTGGAGATATTCTGAAAACAACATTTCAAACTCATGAGGGTCATTATGAATTTTTGGTCATTCCTTTTGGCCTTAACAGTGCACCTTCTACATTTAAGGGCTTGATGATATTCTAATCTACAACAGGTCTTGGAAGGATCATGTTCAACATGTTGACAAGGTGCTCAAACTATTGCGGGAGAAACAATTATATGCAAAAACATATAAATGTTTCTTTGGAGTACAAGAGGTGGAATATTTGGGTCATATTGTATCTCACGAGGGTGTTAAGGTAGACCCTAACAAAATTAAAGCCATTAAGGAATGGAAAGTCCCCACAACCATAAAGCAGTTGCAAGGATTTCTCAGGTTAACAAGGTATTATCGAAAGTTTGTTAAGAATTATGGGAGAATAACAACACCTCTAACAACATTATTGAAGAAAGATGCATTTTCATGGACTCCTGAAGCAATTAAGGCCTTTGAGCATCTTAAAGAGGCAATGTGCCTAGCACCAGTCTTAGCTACGCCAGACTTCACAAAAACCTTTATTGTGGAATGTGATGCCTCAGGAAATGGAATTGGTGTTGTTTTAATGCAAGAAGGAAGACCCATTGCTTTTGAAAGTTTTCCAATCAAAGGAAAGTATCTACAAAAACCTATTTGTGAGAAGGAAATGCTAGCAATACTGCATGCACTAAAGAAATGGAGAACTTACCTAATGGGAAGACACTTCAAGGTAAAAACTGGTCATGATAGTCTTAATTTTTTTTTGGAACAAAGACTATCTTCAGAAGAGCAGCAAAAATGGGTCACAAAGATGTTGGGTTATGACTTTGAAATAATATACAAAAAATGGAAGCTAAATGTTGTTGCAGATGCACTCTCAAGAAAGAATGAAGAGGTGGAAGCATTTCTTTGTGCCATTTCTATTATCCAACTAGATTGGATAACCGAAGTAAGAGATGAATGGAAGAAGGAAGAAGAAGTGTGGACACTCATTCAAAATTTTCAGCAAGATCCTCGTACATCTGATACATTTAGTTAGGAAAATGATTCCTTATGGTACAAAGATTGCTTATATCTTTGTAAGAATTTCCAACTAAAAAAAAAATATTCTTTTGGAATTGCACACTTCTCCTTTAGGAGGTCACTCAGGATTTTTAAAAACTTACCACAGGGTGAAGAAAGAATTTTTTTGGGATGGTCTTAAATCTAATATTCAAAATATTGTGGTGGAGTGTTTGGTTTGCTAGCAAAATAAAGTTGAGACAATTAAGACCCTGAGTCTTCTACAACCTTTATCCATTCCAAGTCAACGTTGGGAGGATATTTCAATGGATTTTATCACAGTTTTAACTAAGTCCGAAGGAAAGAGTGTCATCATGGTGGTAGCTGATAGACTTACCAAGTATGCACACTTTTGTGCATTATCTCATCCATTTAAAGCAAGTACAGTTGCTACTACATTTATGGACACAATTCAAAAGCTACATGGAAACCCAAGGGTTATTGTGAGCAACAAAGATCCCATTTTTACTGGAAATTTTTGGATGGAGTTATTTTCTTTTTTGGGTACTCAATTAGCTCATAGCTCATCTTATCATCCTCAATCTGATGGTCAAACTGAGATAGTAAATAAATGTTTGGAAGGATATCTTTGTTGTTTTGTATCTGATAAAAAAACACAATGGGTCAAGTGGTTGTGGAGTACTAAAAAGGTATGATTTTGATGATTACTTCAATGACTTTTTAATAGAATTTGTGAACCTTTTGTATCATGAATTTGGAAAGTAATAAAGGAACTATAACAAAACATGTGAGAATCGATGTGTATAACTTAGCCACTGATAATGGTTATTTTCTATACAGGAAAAGGAGAAAACGAAGAGTTGCCGCTCCAAAGGAAAAGACAAAGTGGAGATAACTGCTGTCTCTCTGGACGAGAACCGAACGCAAACATAGGGAAACAGATCAAAGTAAATCGGCTCGGGAAAGAAGGAGAGGACACCAGCTCAGCGCAATAGCAAAGACAGGATGAAGAGTTAACAGTTTGGCGAATCCCTCAGGATCGAAGATCCTGAGGGATCGCTGCTTTACTTATCTAGTTGCTTGGACATCTCCGCCATCGTTTTTATAAAAAGAGACAAGTACTGTTAGTTTAAAGAGGAGGCGAGATAAGATACGTTTTATGTAATCTTCTGTAAAACATCAGATTTGGTTATTAAGCTTTGTTGAGAACTGGTTCGATGTATTTTTGATCAATGCATTAATGAAAGCTTGGTGATTATTCCATCTTCGCGTCTGCGTTAACCTAAAGCGGTGTATCCTTGGAGGCTAAGGGCCCGGCCCCGAAGGACACTTTCTTTTGTACCATTACAGCTTCGTTTCTGTGTGGTTTGTTTATTATTGCTATTTGATTATTTGATATGCTTTACAAGTTCATATTACATGCTCTGTTCAAGTTTGAATCATTGAAGTTTCTACAGCCAGACTTGTGTGTTAACTCCGCATTACGTTATTAATCCTTTCAAGAGTTAATCGCATATTTTTACTGTTATGTTACAGAGCTGTTATATTAACGTTTGTGTTGTGTGCGTTTCTAATGAATCAGTATTGTTCCATAATTCATTAATCGTTATTGTTGTTCCATTAATATGATTTGTGTAAATCGCCTTTAGAGTGATAGAATGTTCTTTGATTGCAAAGAGTGTATAGATTGAGTTTGATTATAACCCGCGGGACTTAGTATTCAATTGCTGTTCCATTTTAGAGTTGCTGTTCCATTTCAGAATTGTGGTTTAATCCTTTATATCCTTTGCTGTTCTATTTATCTGTATTTGATGGTTTGTTGTGAGAGATGATCTAAGGCTGTAGTGAGCAGTAGCAGTCACTGTCTAGCTCCCAGGCTCGTGATCTATGATTTAGTTCCTTTTCCATCAGTTTCTGAAGGGATGGTTTATCATTACCGAACCCTTGACTGATAAGTTATTAAGTTTTTTGAGTGTGTGATTTATTTCTTTAAAGTAATTTGATTTCAGTTAAGCATCCGTTTACTCTTGTATTTCTTAAGCACTGTACTACTAGCATTACTCTGACGAATGAGCCTTGGATTGAGTCACTCTTTGTAATGACAAAACGCTCTCGGGTTGACATATTAATGTGAGGTAATTAGAGGTGAACGAGACCCTTTTTATAGCTCTACATTTTGGCGCCGTTGCCGGGGAAAGAGTGAAGCCATTTGTCTTTTTCAGAGTGGTGTACAAGCCTGCTAGGGAGGAGTTGGATCCTAAAAACGGAAGGTAAGAACCTACGTGCAGAGCATGTAAAAGACCTGCTCATTATCCGCTTTCCTAACAGATTTGTTTTTGCTTGTTTGAATAAAAGTTGGTAGTTTATTTTTTTGAGTGCATGACTAAGCAGAAAAGACCGGAAAAGAATATCAAACCTCCATCCAAACCTGAAAAAGCTAAGGGGCCGGTGACCCTTGGCCGAACGACCTTCATAGACGAAATCTATAAGAAAACAGAGTCTCAGCCATCGGTAGGCTTCAAGAAAAACACTTCTAAACCGCCTACTAGTTCCCTTCAGGCCACAGGATCACCATCTGTAGCCTGTGCTGAGGTGCATAGTCAAACTGAGGAGCAGGACTTTCAAGAAGTTGAAAATTCCACTCCGGAATTATTGCAGGAAGGGAACTCTAGCAACTTTTGTGAAGGAGAAGGAGAAACAGGGGAAATCAAGGAACCAAAATCTCCTCTTGAAACAAATCAGCCATTAGATAGCCCAGATAAAGGAAGTGTTGCGAAAGTCATTGTTGAAGAGATTCAATCTCCTCAAACACCTGGTATTCCCATTATTCCAGATAAAGGAAGCGCTATTAAAAAGATCCCTGTCAAAACCATTCCCACCCAACCTAGGAATACCCTCTTAGATATCCCAGAAGGTTACTGGCATATATTCAATCCCATGGCTCAAAACCAACCAAACGCTCAAAACCAGCCAAACACTCAAACCTCTACATTACAATATCCTATAGTGGATTCTGCAGCAAATGCACCCATGAAAGCTATCCCTCTTTAGCATATCCCCACATTTCACGGACTCACATCAGAAGATCCGGATGCATTCCTATTCGAATTCGATGTGTTATGTCGGGGGTACGATTACACCACCGATCCCCAAAACTTGAAATTATTTCCCTCTACATTGAAAGGAGCTGCTTTAAGATGGTTTATGGGGCTAGGTGGCGGGGTTATCAACAATTGGGATCAAATGAAAGAATCCTTCTTAAAGAAATACCGGGATTATTGTAGGTCTAGAGAATTAAAAGACGAAATATTTCAAATGACAGCCAGACCGAATGAAACATTAGAGGAGTATGTGGAACGTTTTCAGTATAATTTACAAAGATCTCCTTATGCATCGCTACCTTTACCTGATAATGTGTTGAAAACTGCATTAATGAGGGGCATGAAGGAACAATGGATTGAAACATTAAACATTATGGGAAAAGGGGATATTTATCAGGAGAATTTTACTGACATCCTTGACTTATGTATCAGGAGTTCGAGAGGCAGCACAAGAATAAAACCGACAGAATATGATCGGTTTGCAAGAGATAACAAAGTATCAGCAGAAGGAGTAACACGTGCAGAAATTGGAAATTTAATAGAAAATTTTAAAACTGATATTATGGGGAAACTAACTACACAACTTGATATTGTGCAGGCTAAACAGAAGCAGCTGGAGGCAGAACAGAATTTGGCAATCTTCTGCCCCCGATGCAGAAAAAAACACAGCCACAAGGAGTGTCCATTAGATAAAGTCCAAACATGCGCCATCTGTACGAAAGATCACCTTACGGAGAGCTGCCCCTCACTTCCGGGATTGAAAGCGGTATATAAGGAAGCAGAAGAAGAACCAGAGTCGGTGAATTCGATCAACCAGCGCCGCCCGTGGCAGCCGAGACAACCTGGTATGTTTTCGGACCCAACCTCTTTCTTTCAAAACCCACAGTATAATGCTCAACAATATGGTATGTGGAAAAATCAATCTCAAACCCCATTTACAAACTGGTCACCACAATCATTTCCTTCTTCAAATCCATGGCTGAATCAAACAAGCCAAACTGGTTGGCCAAATTTCCCTTACACTCCACCATATTGGAAAAATGGCCCGTATCCTTCACAATGGACTCCCTCTACTTCACAAAGTTCACCCTGGCAGACAAGCTGGCAAAGACCGATGTACCACCCAGCTGGGACTATTCCACTCCCTCAACCTACTTTGCCAGCTTTACAACAAAATCCCCAGTCTAACTTGAGGCCGCAACTCCCAGCCCAACCCGATCCCAATCCAAACAACAGTCAGGTCCAATCTATTCAAATCATAGAATCACCAGAACCAGGACCTGACTTAAGGGAGTGCAATGACCTTCAGTTAAGATCTGGGCGTATAATTGAAACTGAGGGAGATAAAATAGTTCATATTGAAGATCAGTTACCCAGAAAACATCAGTCACAACAAGAGGATGTAAATAAGCAACAAACTCATAACCAAGCAACCACATCCTCTCCTCCGTTCCCAGAACGATTAGCCATACCTCGATCCATACAATATCCTGACTTTGACATTCTGGGAGAATTACAAAACCTGTACATAAAAATTCCATTCCTCCAAGCCATTCAGGACATTCCCATATACGCCAAAACCATAAAAGAATTGTGCATAAAGAAACCAAGGAGGAATATAACAAATAATCCAAGAGTCCAAGTAGTCGGCACCTTATCTGACCTATTATCGGGAAGAGAAACACCCCTTAAATATGAAGACCCCGGGAACCCAATTATAACTGTTCAAATTTATGGCCAGACCCTGCCTAATGCCTTAGTTGATTTAGGGGCTGCAATTAATATTTTAACAACCACAACTTACCAAAAGCTCGGCATTACATCTGTAGAACCCACCTCTACTCTGTTAGAATTGGCTGACCGATCTGTGGTTAGACCAGAGGGCACTCTACATGATGTCATGGTCTCTGTAGAATCCTGGGAGTATCCAACCGATTTCCTGATAATTAATCCAAAAACCCGACTTGATGGACACCCGCTAATTTTAGATAGACCTTGGCTCGCTACTGCCGATGCCTATATTGGCTGTCGGCAGGGAAATATGACCATAACCAGAGGACCAAATAGCAAAAATTTAGTTCTATATCCTCCAGCGCAGCCAAGTGTCACAATGATTAAAACGAATAAGCACCATGTATCATATCTTACTGATAACATCAGATCTCCATTAACTATACAAGAGGCACTCGATTTCAAAGATCAAACAGAAGACGATGCCATTAATAATTTCATTACTCAAGCTGAACCTCGCACACAATGTCACATGATAAAAGCAGCATTTGATAATGAATTAGAAGAAGATCCCCTGAAAGATATTCATGATCAAATAATACCTGTCACTTCTGTTGCAAATAGTAAAACTGTGGAAATTGCACCGGGGAAAACTTTAAACATCAATGCTAATCTCACACGGAAACAAGAAACAAAGCTCATCCATCTGTTAACAAAATATCAAGAAGCATTTGCATGGGACTACCCTGATATGAAAGGAATTGATCCCCAGTTATGTACCCATCACATTTACATAGAAAAAGATGCCAGACCTGTGCGTCAGCCGCAAAGGAGACTTAATCCCCATCTAAAAGATGTTGTAAAAACTGAACTTCAGAAGCTTTTAGATGTGAATTTTATCTACCCTATCTCTGATAGTAAATGGGTCTCTCCACTTGTGGTGGTACCAAAAAAGAATGAGAAATGGAGAATTTGTGTGGATTATAGGGAACTTAACAAGGCAACACAAAAAGATCATTTTCCTCTTCCTTTCATAGATCAAGTATTGGACACTTTAGCAGGGAAGAAGTTATTTTCTTTCCTGGATGGCTTCAGTGGATACAATCAGATTCAGATTGCCCCTGAAGACCAGGATAAAACTACCTTTACTTGCCCCTGGGGAACATTTGCCTATCGAGTTTTACCTTTTGGCTTATGTAATGCTCCTGTCACATTTCAGAGGGCTATCCTTAGTATTTTTGCAGATTTAATCAATGATGGACTTGAAGTTTACATGGATGACTTTACGATACAATCAGATTCAGATTGCCCCTGAAGACCAGGATAAAACTACTTTTACTTGTCCCTGGGGAACATTTGCCTATCGAGTTCTACCTTTTGGCCTATGTAATGCTCCTGCCACATTTCAGAGGGCTATCCTTAGTATTTTTGCAGATTTGATAAATGATGGACTTGAAGTTTACATGGATGACTTTACACCATATGGAGATGATTTTGATCCAGCTCTAGACACCCTAGAAAAAGTCCTACAACGCTGCATTGTTACCAGGCTTTGCTTAAGCAACGAAAAATGTTTCTTGATGATGACTGAAGGACTTATCCTAGGACACTATGTCTCAGCAGCCGGCATTCAGGTAGACCCGGCCAAAATCCGAATACTTTTGCTTATTCCCACTCCTACTACTCAAACAGAGGTATGCAGCTTTCTTGGATTTTCTGGTTATTATAGACGATTTATAGAGCATTATTCGCACATTGCTGCTCCTTTATATGCACTGACTGGTAACGTTGATTTTCTTTGGACAGACAAATGTGACCATGCTTTCGAGGATCTAAAGAAGCTTGTATCCATAGCCCCAGTCCTTCGAGGACCAAACTGGGACCTACCATTCCAGATATCATCTGATGCCTCAGATACAGCCATTGGTGCAGTCCTTGGGCAGGAAGAGGATAAAAAACCATATGCTATCTATTACATCAGCGAAAATTTATCCCCTGTGAATTGAATTACACTGTTACTGAAAAAGAATTCCTAGCTGTAATACATGCTGTCAACAAATTTAGACATTATATCACAGGCTACCCTGTTATCTTGTATACAGACCATTCTGCTATAAAATATTGAGTATTTGTCACACATGCGAGTAACTGCGATGGTTAATCTTATTACGAGGAATTCGACATCCCAATCAAGAATGACACAGCAAAGAAAACCATGGCGAATTTTTCTTTGAGAGCAATCAAGCGATGCGACGGTTGAAGATCAATTTCCCGGATGAGCACACATTTTAACCATTGCAGATTCAGAAAAAAAGCACCTCGAGCTGTCGATGTTGTAGCCCCTCGCAGTGAGTAATTAAACTGTTTAACTCCCAATGAGCGCAAGCAGATTATTCAGAAAAGTTCTCGATTTTCGTGGATTGGAGGCTATTTGTTTCACACAGGAGTAGACATGCATATCAGGCGATGCGTTAGAGAGGATGAAATCTTCGACATCCTAAAAGCCTGTCACGATGGACCGTGTGGGGGGCACTTCGCTGAGCGTAGAACTGGACATAAAGTATTGCAGACAGGATATTACTGGCCTACGATCTTCAAAGATGCGAAGAAGTTTGTCCAAGCATGTGACAGCTGCCAGCGAGCAGGACGACCTGGTCAAGCTGATGAGATGCCTCTGAAACCACAGTTAGTCATCGAACCATTCGAGCGGTGGGCTCTTGATTTCGTTGGACCCATCAACCCTTCATCAAATCAGAAAACATATATTTTGGTGGCAACAGAATATGTCACCAAATGGGTTGAGGCAGAAGCCTTGCCAAGAGCCACAGAGGATTCTGTCATACAGTTCCTGTTCCATCTATTTGTTCGTTATGACCTTCCTAGGGAAATAATTACAAATGGAGGGCCACAATTTGTTGGGCATAAATTAGCTGCAACACTTAACAATTATCATGTCCAGCATAAGATCACTACTCCATATCACCCACAGGCGAATGGGCAGGTAGAAAGTAGCAATAAGATAATAGAATCAATCCTAACAAAAACCATTGTGTCACATAGGCGTGATTGGGCTACCCGACTACCTGAAGCACTCTGGGCCTATAGAACCACATGGAGGAGCACCACCGGTTACTCACCTTATCAATTAGTGTTTGGAAAACAACCCATTTTCCCATAGAATTCGAAATCCAAACATTACGGACAGCACAGGAAGTTGGCCTAGATCTAAGCGAGGCACAACTCAATCGACTACAGCAGATCAATGAATTAGACGAAATTCGGCTCTCTGCACTACAAAATACAACATTGATTCAACAGCAGCGAGCCAAATGGCATGATGCGCTCATCAAAAACAAAGTCTTCCACGAGGGAGACTGGGCTCTGTTATACGACTCTCGGTTTCAGGACTTCCCTGGAAAACTTCAGACTCGATGGTTGGGACCATACGAAATCCAGAAGGTGCATGACAACGGAACCCTTACTCTAATCACCATTGACGGTTCTGGATATGCATTCAAATTAAATGGCCACCGAGTCCGTCTCTATCGTAAACCACTCACTCGGGAATCCTTCTGCCAGCAGCTACGTCGAGACACTGATATAGAGATCTTAGGAGAGGAAGAGAAATCTTCCTCACCTGTAATTCATTAAGGGTTCATTTCTTTTTGCAATTTGTACATAAGTTCTTGTTTTTTTGAGTGGTTCTTGTACATAAGTTTGAATTAAATATTTTCTTGTCATTTTTGTTGTTCCTTTTCTTTTACAAAGCTCGATTTTTTCTCTTCTAAAAATAGCATATGTGTGTTTTTTTTTTTGATATTGGTTTTGCTTGTTTTGCTGTTCCTTTTCTAAAGGAACAGCGTTCGGGATCTCTGCTGTTCCTTTTTCAAAGGAACGGCATTGTTACATTTTCCGCTGTTCCTTTTGGTTACCACTCTTCTTTTTCTTCAAAGAACCAGCATTCTTTTATTGTTGTTGTTCCTTTTTCAAAGGAATGGCATTTTGAGTGTTTTTATAGTATTTTTATTTTTGTTGTTCCTTTTTCCCAAAGGAACGGCATTTGCATTTTTGCTGTTTTTTATCATCCGTTGTTGTTTCTTTTTCAAAGGAACACCACTCGCATACTTCTGCTCTCCTTGTGAAACAGCTTATTCTTTTGCTGATCTAAATTGAGGATGCTTCTTGCCCGTCTTCTTTCTAGTCTTTAAGATACAGCTATGTATTTGTGCAATGAAATATAAAATCACAACATACCGAAATCTGCAAATCGCTATATCTATAAGGCTCTGCATTAGTAAGAGGACAAATGGAAGGACATACTTATTTCTTACCTTTTGTTGACATGGTTTTACTAATTTTGCCCTGATTGGTTATCTTTATCATGCTGATTCCCTTAAACTTTTTATTAGTACTTGGGAATAAGAGCAAAGAGTTTATATCTTCCTATTGAGATAATAAGACTTCTTCCACCATTCCTAATCTTAAGGAGTGTTGAGCCACCCTTTGTGTATAAGGAAAAGTATTCTATGAAAAAAAATATGTGAACATGATATGTCAAGTGTCAAATGCAGGATAGGGGGTCTCATCGAGAGCCAGCCTACCATGATCATGAGGATGGCAGTGAAGTGGCATTCCCATTCTGGCCACCACACCAGGGATATGGTCCAAAAGGTATATCAAACAAACAAACCTTGGAACAGGAGGTCTCATTACGAGCCAGCCTGCCCACGTTTCGCTCCTTCCTCGTGAATGGCATTATGGTTAACTGGTCACCAAGCCAGCATAATGGTCTACATTTTGACATAACAACATTCCTAAGTATACACAAAGGATTATGGTTCCGAGGGTAAAAAAAACAACTTTGCCAAGGTTATGGACACCTGTTGGCATCAGAGTAATGTTAATGGTATTGAAGTCACCTTGCTTACACCAATGGGTAAAGATACTAATATTCTTTTGTTTCTTATCTCCTAGGAACTAATCATATGTCATTTCCCGATTTATACATCGCATGAACATTTATCATTACCAATCATGGCAACGGAAGTGACCATGACCACTTGAGATTTGGCAAGTACGATACATGTCTTATCCGCTAGCCTCATATCATAACACAACAGCCTCTTATATAATACGCGATCAATTCTCCGCCTCGATTTCGGTAATTCGTTGTCCTTTTTAACATAGCATAATTCCATATGCTGTTCCTTTCTGACTTGATTGCAGACCGGGTGCCGCTCCTTTATTTGCCGGCTGGGACAGCCTATCACATTGCGGGGGGGGGGAGGTTAACCTCATCATTCCCTGTATTACGTGTCAACTTACCATTCGGGAAAGCTAGTATACGACGGTTTGGCATGGTTTAACGGCATGGAATTTCTATTTTTGTCACAAGTTGCTTTCTGTTGCACTGTTGCATACTCTGTGTTTTTTCGAAACCTTGCGATTATCACCCTCTCTGTGTTTCAAACAGAAAACGTAGTTGCTGTTCCATTTAGAATCCACAGTGAAACCATGGGAGGAAGGGAAATTCGAAGCGAGCCTCAACAGTTGACGATCTCCGCTGCTGCCCAGGAGATCCTGGAAAGAGCAGGATGGTTGAATTATTTCAATCGCCTACAGGAGTCCAATGAAACAGTAGCGATGGAATTTTTGCAGAATTTACAAGATGACCACTCCACAGTAAGAGGGAAGCGGATAGCGGTCACTGATGCCATAATTGCAGAAGTTTCAGGACTACTAGCCACCGGACCGGTATGGACATTAAAAAAGGAACGATTACAGAAGGTCATGGAACTGTTCCAGGACGAAGGCCAGAATCTGACAATTAAGGGGAAGGGTATTCTGCCAGCAAACCTAGGAGAACCTTGGACGGAGCTAGCAAGAACAGTGCAGAGTTACATTACCTGCGAAGGAAGGAAAGACGTGGTAAGACCACGACATCTTAAACTTTTAGTTGTTTTAAAGCAGAGATGCTCTGTAAATTTACCTGCACTCCTGAACTCCTTACTGCATGATGCTGCACAAAGTATAAAAAAGGCACAGCACATAGAGTCAGTCGTTAGCCACCATGGGTTGATACGACTAGTGGTTAGTTATGGTCTCACCCAGCAGCAGAGCAGCTGGGAAGAACTGATTGCAACGATTGAGGGGGGATTGACAGAGCCATCCCCAAAACGCAGACATTCTATAAGCACACCGGAGTGTCCGGCAAAACGCAGAGAACATGTTGCTAGTACATCAGAACAACCAGAATTACATCAAGAATCGGCAAAGCGGAAGCATGCCATTGATTCACCCGAGCAACCAGAGGAACCCAGAAAATCAGCTCGGTTAGCTCAAATGAGAGGAAGCATAGATAAGCCCGAGCGTCAGCACGATTAATCGGATAGGGGAGAAATTTGCAGAAAACGAGCACCAGCCAACTTGATGGTGAAGATGAGCAACCGAAGAAGAAGCAGTGAGAGCCTTGAGACGAGAATAAACGACCAAAGCAGGAGAGGTCTATGGGAGGCAGCGGGAAGATCGCCCATTTACAATTTCCCAGGAGATGATGACTTGTTGTGATCCTAACCAATATGAGTAATGCTAGCCAGCCTTCTAGTTCGAGACCCCCACAAAACAAACCCGAAAAAATACAATTCATGATAAGAAGAGGAGAAAATCTTTACGACGAAACCGATACGTTTCCCAGTCCTGAAAGAAATTCTACAAGAAGTAGGAAGCGACGAGAATGATGTACAGTGTCTACAGAACAACGAGACGGACGGTGAAGAAGAGCCAAGAAGATTTAGAAGCGGTGCAGTCCAGTTTATAATGAGACAATTCTTTATAGCCTCCTTGAATAGAAACGAAATTAAGAAGTTGTGGAGGGAACGGAATAAATTGTTGAATACGATAACCCAGCTCAGACAACAAATTAGGATTCTGAAAAAGAACCAGAAGGTAAGAAAAACCGGAGGGAGGAAAAAGAAGGCCAACAAGCGGCCTGCTGTTCAAAACCCTACTGAGAATCCAGCTGCCGTTCCAAATGATGCTGAAGAACAGACGGGTGTTCGCGTTAAAACAGAAAAGGATGATATAAGGATCAGTGACAAGCAAATTCAGACAGAGGCGCCACCCTCAGGGGTAATAAGGGTTCTGAACTCCAAACAGCATAATAAGAAAGTTCAGGTAAAACTCCCGGCCTCCACTGACCTATGGAAAAAAGATCCGAAAACGAAAACCTTGCATAAGATGGTGAAGCAAGCCCAGCAAGAAGCCAAACAGCTTAGAGAGCAAACGGTTCCCCGAGAAAAATATGAAGAGTTACAGCAGCAACTAAGGGACGTCAGTCAATCCAAAAGCCAGGCCTTTGAAGGTTGGAAAAAGGAACAAGAGGAAGTTGCACATGTAACCAGTAGACTAAATACTGTTATCAAACAGATGAATGACTTGTGTTCTTTATACAATGATGTTTTAGCATGTAGGGCCCCTGCTAAAAACTATGCTCTGTTTTTATTAGAACGGTATTTACAATTAAAAATAAAAGCTGTTAAAGCAGGCACCCCTATACGAATTAACACTGTCAATGACTTTATAGATTGTTGTAAACATTATGGAATGAAAGTCCAGAGGTTGTTGTGTGAACTTTATTTGCACGACCTTGTGTTAAGTCAGGAGACTGAATTAAACCCTGGCCCTTTCATTGGAGACATCCAATTCCAAGCATTCATTTCATTCGGGGTTAATCAGATTAAGTGGCTCAAGGCCTATGATACTTTCCAGGGTCAGGAAAATGGTCTAGATTTACGAGTTAGGGCTGAGCCTAGGAACCCAGTACAGTTGTGGAAAGCACATAGATATCTTATAAGGGCTCCTGGTGCCATTGAAACATTAGGACCCATGCATGAGGCACTCATTCGAGAGAGTTTAGAGTATTTTCTTTCCATCAAAGACTTGGCCATTAATGCAGCCAAATTTCGATATCGAATCTCTGATCCACACATCCAGCTCAGAGAACCATTTAAGTATGAGAACTTTGAGTTAGCTGCCGACCGTTTGAACCTCTATGGAAAGACCATTCTGAAAGCAGGATCATCCTGGTTAGGGTATAGATTTCGCACTCCAATTATTTGGCACCCTGCACCCGGATACCAGGCCCTGTATGATATGCCTGAGGGGAAAACAGGTCAGTTCTTTGACTATCTAATCACTCAACATGGTTGTAGGCCTCCACATGAGACTCCTTCTCCAGTATATTCTCTCACTGCATTACATGTCAACTACAATGTTTTCATGAGGACATGAAACAAGGTAAGCAGGGGGGTGTGTGGAGTACTAAAAAGGTATGCTTTTGATCATTATTTCAGTGGCTTTTTAATAGAATTTGTGAACCTTTTTGTGTCATGAATTTGGAAAGTAATAAGAAACTATAACAAAACACATGAGAATTGATATGCAAGACTTAGCCATTGATAATGGTTATTTTCTATACAGGAAAAGGAGAAAACGAGGGATTGCCGTTCCAAAGGAAAGGACAAAGTCGAGATAACTGCTGTCCCTCTGGACGAGAACCGAACGCAAACAAAGATAAACAGATCAAAGCAAATCGACTCGGAAAAGAAGGAAAAGACACCATCTCAGCGCAAAAGAAAAGACAGGATGAAGAGTTAACAGTTTGGCGAATCCCTCAGGATCTTCGATCCTGAGGGATCGCTGCTTTATTTACTTTGTCACTTGGACATCTCCGCCGTCGTCTTTATATAAAGAGACATCACTGTTAGTTTAAGGGAGAGAGATATAGAGATGAAGGATACGTTTTATGTAATTTCTGTAAAACATCAGCTTTGATTATTAAGTTTTGTTGAGAACTGGTTCAATGTATTTTTGACCGATGCATTAATAAAAGTTTGGTGATTATTTCATCTCTGCGACTGGATTAACTTCAAGCGGTGTATCCTTGGAGGCTAAGGGCCCGGCCCCGAAGGACACTTGCTTCTGTACCATTACGGCTTTATTTCTGTGTGGTTTGTTTATCATTGTATTTGGTAACTTGGTATGTTTTATAAGTTCATATTACATGCTCTGTTAAAGATTGAATCATTGAAGTTTTTGCAGATAACATCGTGTGTTGACTCCGCATCAAGTTATTAATCCTTTAAAGAGTTCATTGCATGTTCTTACTGTTATGTTACAGAGCTGTTATATTAAACGTTCATGTTGTGTGCATTTCTAATTCATCAGTACTATTCCATAATTCATTAATCGTTGTTGCTGTTCCTTTAAGTGTGATTTGTGTGAATTTCCTTTGGAGTGAAAGAATGTCATTTGATTGCATAGAGAGTATTTGAGTTAATAGGTTACAACCCGCGGGACTTAGTTATTTCAATTGCTGTTCCATTTTAGACTTGCTGTTCTATTCCAGAATTGCTGTTCAATCCTTTATTCGCTTTGCTGTTCCATTTACTTGCAGTTGTTGATTTGGTGTGAGAGATGATCTAAGGCTGTAGTGAGCATTGGCAGTCACTGTCTAGCTCCCAGGCTCGTGGTCCATGCTCTAGTTTCCTTTCCATCAGTTTCTGAAGGGATGGGTTATCACTGCCGAACCCTTGAATGATAAGCTGTTGAGTTTTCTGAGTGTGTGATTTATTCTTTGAAGTAATTTAGTTACAAGCAAGCATCCGTTTACTCTTGTATTTCTTATGCACTGTACTACTAGCATTACTCTGAAAAATGATAGCCTCGGATTGAGTCACTCTTTGTAATGACAAAACGCTCCCGGATTGACATATTAATGTGAGGTAATTAGAGGTGAAAGAGACCCTTTTTATAGCTCTACACATAGTTGGATAAAACACCTCATGTGTGAACAAGGGCTAAATGCACGTGGACAAAGTCAAGTTTGACCAAGTCAACTAAGCTAGTATGGAGGATGTGGAACATTAATGGAAATAACCCAGTGGGGATGTGGATCAGTTTAGATAGTTAGAATAAATCCACCTTGAGTGTGGAAGAAGAAAACGCATGGATATCCAGTCAAGATTGACCAAATCCATCAACGTTGTTATGGAGGAGTGGTATTGATGATGGGACAACGCAGTTTTGGAGGGAGATTCATTGCATGAAGATGGAAACCCTAATGAGTGGGACCTAAGGTGAGAAGGCTCACATTTTTTATAAGGAAGAGGATGGCAGCCATATGGGGTTAGCTTATGATTATGATTTTTTGATATATGGTATGTTTCGACATATTTCTTTCTCTAGCTGTTTAGCTGAGATAGAGTGTTATTTAGCACAGGGTGTTCCTGGTCAGGAATCCCACCCCTTTCATTGAGTAGATCTTGGAGGATTCTTGCACCATATTATCCACTATCTAGCTTAAGGCCAAGCTTCATCTTACTTTGACAACGCAGATCCTATTGAGGGTTTTTCTATTTCAGTAAGCTGCAGCAAATGGAGACTAGATCTTCAGATCTAGGCCATTTCAGTGCTCATTTTCAGTGGAGGAGGGTTCTACTCCATTAGAAGGACAGTATTGAAAGTATTGAGCTTCATTTTCATATATTGGCAATAGGCCAACTATATTTTGTCCCCTATAGTGCAATATTGATCCAGAACTACGTTAATTCTGAAGAAGCAGTTGCAGGGTGGTTCAGTGCACCATTTGGAGAGTTGATTAGCTAAGTGTTGGGGATTTGCCCTTCACTTTAGAGATATTTTGGAGGAGATCATTATACTATTCATATCATATCAGATCCACTTTCCAGATCTGAATATTTCCATAAATCGGCAGTCTTAGATCTTAGATCTACACTTTGTACTTGGTGTTTTGTTGAAAATCCCAAGGGGGTTCATTAGAGGAGCCTGTATAGTGCATGGATCTGATATAGATCTGAATTTTTATGCAAATATTAGCTCTATATCTGATGTACAACTTACTGTTGTTGTAGGAATAATAAAATAACACTATTAGAGCATTTCTAGTTTAATTCATGGTTGCAACCCCTCTTTTGTATGATTTTTGAGCAATAATGGCTTGGGAGGCTTGTTTAACAAAGCTACCATGATTTGTTTCAGATATCCTATTGTATATGGTTGTTATATTGTATAAATTAATGGCTCCATGGGCTTCATTTAATTATTATTTCATACATTTCTGAAAACTGCGTTATTTATGCATGTATTGCTGAGATTCCCCATTTTGGGATATTACAGTGGTATCAGAGAATCATCTTGGCTTAGCCTGTGAGTTTTCAGCCAATATGCTATAAGAAGAAGAAGAGAAGGAGAAAGATATCAGAACGATGGGAGGAATGAGTTTCATCTCATCTCTTTTTAGATCTAAGAAGGACCTCACCAAGGAGGTCAAGCAAAGAAAAATGGAGAGAAGAAGTGAAACCACATTAGGGTTTCAAGATGAGGAAGGTCCATGTACTTCCTTTCAACAAAAAGAAGATCTAGTATTGCATAGAGCTCCAAAGAAACATACTATGGCCTTTTATTTTGAAGATAAGGGGCATAGAGATGGAGAACACTTAGATCATGAGATTATAAGTGAGTATCTTGCAGAATATAAGTCTCAACCTAGAGCTTTCAAGGAGAATCTAACTCTCTCACAGTTCATTCAACTCAAAGAAGAAAGGAGACCTTGCAGCGATAGAAGAAGGAAGGGAAATATATTTCTATTGTCTACCTTTGATGGGTCATCCTCATGCACAGAAAGGGATTGGGGAATGAGGTTGGATGCATTTTTTATGCTACATCCTATAGTAGAGAAATAATTTGTTGAGATTGCAGCGCTGCACCTTGAGGGTGAAGCAAAAATTTTGGTGGTTCAGCAATTTGAGTCATGCAAGAGTGGCTGCATTTTCAGATTTCACTCAAAGGTTGATCAAGAAGTTTGACAAGAAGAAATCAGAGGAGAATAATCCTTCACCATCACTTGCTGCAAGAGCACTTACGTCAGGAGAAAAGATACTTGCACCTTTGCAAAGTAATCTTGATCTCTTGACATCTAGAGTCCCATGCACTATTCTGGAGATGCATGAGAAGGATGAGACTTGTACCAGCACTGATGAATCCATAGAGGAGAAACCATCATCATCAGTAGATGGGGAAGCCATCACACCAGAGGAAGGAACCCTTGTAGTAGTACAAGATGTTCCAAAGCTTTACCAAGGTATGCACCTGTTTCCATTTCCTGTTATTTCAACACATCATATGTAGGATTGTGGGAATATGCCATTGCATGAACAAGGGTCAAAATATATTGTTGATTTGGAGCAGCAGACTTTCATTGAGCTAGGAAGCCTTGATTTGTTCAAGGAAGAGATATACAGTCATCTTATTGTATCATTGTTTAGTTGCACACAACTTTTTGGGTTGGAGTGTAGATTTTTGGAGGATCGGATGAGTATTGTCCTGAACCATGCCATGCATAACTATGTGTTCAGCATAGAGTATGATCTAAAGATAGCAGATGCACCATCATGGAGATCAACAGCATTTTCAATGAGCAACAGTGATGAGTTGGGGGCCCAACCATTGTTGGAACATTCTAATGACCTTCCCATATGTATGACAAGGATGGGCAGATAGTTGTTGGGGGACATCTTATGATGGATAACATCTCTCATGGTTGTGATGGATATTTCTTGATGGATATTTCACATCATGATGGGAGGTTTTTTCCTACCACATATTTGGATCCTTATGGGGTCAACTTGGTCATTGATGAGTGGTTTTCATTTGGAGATCTCCAGGAGATTGCATTTCAACATCCCATGAAATGAAAAGACAAAAATCTGATTTGGGAGGATGGTATTCTCCATTGGAGGAATGCCACTTTTGGACATGATGATAGAAACTAACCATGGGTTGGATGGGTGATGTTGATGAGCAAGAGGTTGGAAGGCCACCTACAGATTTATGATACTGGGCAGCATGAGGCAAGACTGCATTGGCTACTCTTGAAAGAGTTTAGCCATCATGTGACATATCCTTCTCCAAGGGGTATGTTGGTGGAGGAATCTTGGCATGACACTTACAGCATATGGCAGCAAGGAGTTTGGGTGTATTGGGGTGATGTGATATCTTTCATATCAACTATCATGTTGTTGCTCCATGATTTATATGATGATGGTGTGGGGAGGCAACTAGAGTTGTTGTTGCTTTGGTTGTTACTGAGAGAGTATGGGCTGATCTTCTCCCATACTTTGCATGATGTTGCAGGAGTAGGAGATGGCACTATCATGGTGAAAAGGGGATACTCCTTAGCCTTGGAGGATCAGGAGGTACTTCCACTTTGGAAGGGATCTCCCACATATAGCAGCATTATGATTTATGACTTTGGCATGAGGGATGTCAAAGGAAAATACAACAGCATGCGGGGAGCTTCACATTTCAGATCTTCAGCGTTGTCTCTTAGGAGGATTGATCCATATTGGAGGTCTCAACTTTTGGTAGAGTACTCCAAGGATCTTGGTGCTTGCATGATTCTTTATGATCCCGAGGGAGATGATAGATACATGGTGGATGATGGGGTCATCCATTCTTATGGCAGAGTATTCTTGACTAGAGAGTCTAAGCTCAAGGAGCAGCTGTTACATGCATCACATGTGGGTTTTCTTTACATGAACTTTGATGCATATCATTCCTTTATGGAGGAGTTCACTTGGGAGGGTACCCAACAAGATGTATATCAACATATGGAGAGATGAATAGCCCAGATGATTATGGAGAGGTTGTCACATCCACTTCCCTACTCATTAAGAGTGAGGGAGAAATTTCAGTTGAGCCATTTCAGCTCAATGACTGAGGTACATAGTAGACGATGTACATTTATGCATTAGGATTTGTACTCTTTTAATTTTTGTGAGTAGCATATTGTACCAAGGGGGATATTTCCTTCTTTCATATTGTATTGTGATGTACTGGAGGCCATTTGCAGCAATGATGTTGGCCATTCTATTTGTGGTTTGTGGGGGATGCCACATGATTTTTGGTGTGTACCATTGGCACCAAATTTTACTTTCATGATTCCCATCTTGTAGGATGGTTGTGCGTAAAAACAAGTGGCCGAGAAGACACTTGTTACACTTTGTTTTGAGGCAGGAAAGGGATGCATTGTGCTAGTTCCACATATGGAAATATGATCCACCTCTTGGTTGTTGTTTGGTCAATTTAGTGTGTCCTAAATTGCTACATTTAATTTGTCAATCCGGTATTCGTAAGCTGACGAAGTGTGGCGCACTATATGTGCAAGATAACCTATTTCTTAACTTTTTGTCGTTTTTGGTTTTCTAATGTGAGATGGAAAAAAAATAAAAACAAGTATGGTTATGATTGTTCAAGGAAATGATATCCTTTATAATTATTTACCAACTTGAAACTTCAAAAGGAATTTGAAACATACAATGACAAAACTTGAAAGGAAATGAAAATGTGCTGCTGAAATGAAAATGTGCTGCTAGTCTAATAAATCAAACAATGAACTACTGATCATGAAACTCATTATTCTTGCTGCTGTTCAAACACAAAAGAAACTATGCTGAAAGAAATCCAAAAGTTGCAACAAAGTAAATCTAAATCAAATTACATCAACTTATCCTCTGATCCCTCATCATTAGTCCAGCTATGATTTTCGGAAGTAACCATAAACAACTTGAGTAACCTGATATCTAACTTGCAGAAAGTAAACTAATATCAAACTACACATTCATAATTCAATCCCTCACCATCAGTCCAACTGTGGCTTTCGGAGGTAACTGAAGATGTCATGAGAAATTTAATATATCTAACTTGCAGAAAGTAAACTAATATCAAACTATACATTCATACTTCAATCCCTCACCATCAGTCCAGCTGTGGCTTTCGGAGGTAACTGAAAATGACATGAACAATTTTATATATCTAAATCTAACTACTGAAACAAATGTGCAAGATTGAAATAAACAAAGCAGTACTGAAATTAAACAGAAACTAAGAAAATTAAATTAGCAGCAGAACAATATTAATTCCATGTCATTAGTCAAAAAGTTATGCAAATGCCCGGGCTGCCTATTTATAACCTGAAACAAGAACACTGATCAGTTAACAATAACATAAAACATGAAAGATTATGGATAGAAGCAAGATGTAAAGCATGAAAGATTATAAACAGTAATGAAGCATATATACCATGAAAGATGCAATGTATAAACATGTGAATGAATTATGGCACAATGAGCTTAAAGAAATAAAACAAGAACTATACAATAATGCAAAAAACCTCAGCGTGTGCAGGGGCCCTCTACACCAGCCTTGGCAACAGACTTCAAGTACGAATTACGCTTGGAAACAGAGTCTTCTTATATATTAAAATGCAGTCATAACAGAAAGGTGATATTACGGCATAGTGGCAACGTAATTACATTACAGAGCTATCTAGCAGCTAATGGAGACTAATAAAAACTAACTCTTATGCGTATGCAAACGCGTTATTTATAACTGAAGGTGATGTAACTAATTTCCTAAAGTTTATGCTGATACAAAACACGTAAACCATTACGTCCAAAGATCTAGGGTCATGGCTGCGTTGAGGAGTAAATTTATGAGAAGTGGATGCTTGAATTTGGCTTATGGAGCCATGTACAAGTGTTGATTTGTCTCCCACAATTCAGAAACGGCCATAGAAATCTCCACGTGATGAGAAACAGAGTACTGTCACCGTGGGACTCTACGGTTGACATGCACTTGGCCATCTTTGACCGTAGCCTCCCTGGATGAATTTGCCCGAGCCAATAGGACACGATCCATGTCCACATCATTTCTGACTTGCCCATGTGGCTCGTTTTACCTGAAGACACCTGTAACATAGAGTTTCACAAAATGGTTGCGGAAAGTTGCAGCAGCTGCGGAAAGTGGCAAGATTCCGCAGCTAAATGAGAAAAATCTAAATCAAACAGCAGACACAAAAATATAGTTAAAAACCATTTTAGATGCTCTTTTGCAATTAATATACAATGATATTGACAACTTGGGAGGTTCAGGTGAATGAAAAATGTATAGAAAGGTGTATGGAAAAGATGCAGATTTGAGACTCAACATACCCCCACTGTGAAGGTGTTGCATGTCCTCATGCAACCAAAATTTTGATAATCCTTCTTCAGTTCATATGCCTTGACACTTCAGCCAGTACATACAGCCCTCTCCTCTTCTTCCTTGGTGCTGCCAACATCCTGGGCTTCTTCATTAAGCATCTAAATTTGATATTAACTAGTGCTCTGCTTAACTTTTGGCATTTCTTTTTCAATTTCTTGTTCTTCTTCTGCCATATTCCCATATGTAGCATGGTATTATCATGAATGATTTTGTCCAATTTTCTTTGTTCCTTCAATGTCTCATTTTCATTTTTGATGTGTCTATTTAAAAGCTCTAGCTCAAAGACTTCATGTTTTAGTGATTGGACTAAATCATCTTGTACTGTGTGAGGCTGGATGGACGAAGTACTGGGACCTGTAGCTGCCTTTTCCAAAGATTCTATATAATCATATACTTCCTGCTGTTTGGGGTCTATATCAGGTGTCATTTTTATTGGGCTGTCCCCAAAATGCCGTGAAGGAGAGTTATCTTCAAAATCTGGCTGAGAAGGGCTCACATCAACATCTTGCTAAGAATGGGATGGACTATGTTCAATGTCTGACTGAGAATGAAATGAACCAGGTTCACTAACTGACTGAGAGTGAGATGGACTATGGTCAGCTGGGGATTGTTCAGATGTTTCTTCTCCCAAATCAATGAAATGGGGTCCTTTCATTTGCGTTTTCCTCAATTTCCCCTTAAGTCTGGAACTTCTTCTCACACACTGTGGACCACTGTCCTTTTGCTTTTGTTTTCCTTTCTCTTTCTTCTTGGCTATAGATAACTGTTCTTGAAGATGAACCAATCTTTCAGATAACACTTGATGATCTTCTTCTTTGGAAGAAGGGGTTTGATGTATAGCCTCAATACTTTTTCTCTCTTTTGATGTTATTGGATTTTTACCCTTAGTTTCTTTCTTCTTCCTCTTTGACAGTCTCTCTTCCCTATCAGTTCTTTCAATTGTAGTAGTAGGAGTATTTTGAATTTCATCATTTGTTCTCTTTCTCCTACTCCTTCTTGATGTGCTACCTTCAGGAATTTCTTGAGTAGGAGTACTTTGAGTTTCATCATTTATTCTTTTTCTCCTACTCCTTCTTGATGTGCTACCTTCAGGAATTTCTTGAGGTTCCTCAAAGAAATTTCTAACCAAAAATTGTTCCCATGTGTCTTTCTTCTCCTTTAACTCTTTTTCAATCAAAATTTTACAAGACCGTGGTGATATAAATGTGGTTCTACATCTCCTAAATGCTTCTGAACAGTCATAGACATTTTCTTCAAGCTATTTAATAGAAAATATGGGAGATTGAGAGCTTGGTTATCTAGAAAATTCATCAGCAACCTGGTATGGTACATATACATGGACCCAAAACGGCCTTCACAGGTAATGAATTTTTGAACAACTAGCAGCAAAGTAGCCCATTCCTCTTTCAATGCATGAACATGAATTCCTCTTTTAAAAATAGTTATTTCCATACCTTGGTTTCGTAAGATTATTCTCCAGGCTTCATCACTAATGCTTTTATTCTTAAACCATCGTTCACCCTCTTCCAGGCTTCATCACTAATGCTTTTGTTCTTAAACCAACGTTCACCATCTTGAGGAAGTTCTGTGGCAGTTGTTATAGATGCCTCATTCACCGGAAACTTAAGGTCTCCAATCTCTACCTCCAGGCCATTGAACGACCTTGCAAAAGCTTTTGTCACTTCTTTATGGTAGCCTCTAAATTTTTGGATAAACCGCAACCACTTTGCCTTCTTCAATATATCCCTAACTTGCGGATATCCTTCCATGAATTTAGGTCCTTCTGGTTCTGCTCTCAACAATTTACCCATCTTTTTTTTCTGCTTTTTTAAAAACTTGTCTGCGTGAAGCGGTTCAATGAAAGTAGGACGGCTGAATGAACAGAAATGAGCACGATGATTGTAGGTAGATATCAGAGAATGGATATACAGACTGTAACGTAACAGAGAACGAAGTGGAACAGAGAAGGGTTACGTGAGCACGGCAGAGATACGGCTGTGAGATTAATAGAACAATAGGAAGAATATAACACATCCGGCAGTGTTTGAAATTTGGTGGCTGCAAAATAAATGTAAGCACGTTTAAACAACAGCTATGGATTTTATGCGGCTGAAAGAAGCCGTAGTCAAATTAACTACGTCTCATTGTCACAGGTGGAGTATCGGAGTTTGAGTGAAGATCGGAGGTTTAATTATGGGACCGTTTGAAAATGAATGTGGGAGGATCATATGGAGATCGTGAAAGGGTTACGGAGTTTGTCAATATAATCATTGCACATAATGGAGCTTATGGTTCATAACTATATAAAAATGTGTTTTCAATGCTATTTGAAATAAATTTTACTCATACCTTGGAATTCTTGCCTTTTCCTTGGTCTTCAATTAGTTTCTCCTCATTGATATCTTGAATGCCCCATGTCTTCATAATTGGTCCTCACACCTGCATTTGATTTCATGGTTATGGAAATAACATCTGGTTGTACATTCTTTTGAAAACAGAGTGGTAGCTGTGGAATCTGCTTCTGGCTGCGGAAACTGGAGTCAGCTGCGGAAACAGATGTTAGCTGCGGAAACTGACACAGCTACTATTTGGGTGAATGAAAATGAACAGATGACAAATGACTAGATGGAAATGGTCATGAAAAAGAATTTTATTGGTGAAATGGAATGAAATAGATAAAATGAAGTGGAATGGAGTGAAATGAAGTGAAATGAAGTGGAATGAAGTGGAATGGGTGATCTCAAAACTTGTGAAATGAAAGAGAGATTTTTTTTTTTGGAAAATATAGGGTGCCAGGTGTTCCTGATTTTCACCCTACATTTTCTGTATAAGACTGCCAATCAGTGATTGGTTTTCAGGCTTATACAAAATAATTTTTTTTTAATTTTTTTTAATTTTTTTAATTTTTTTTAATTTTTTTAATTTTTATTTTTTTAATTGAAAGAACAAAAGCTAGGCTGGTGGAGAAGAATAATTCTTCTTTACCAGCCTGATTGCATAATTTTCTTGAAACATTTTGACAAATCCTCTTTTGAGAGTGGCTTATGATAAACTTTCAATCTGTGGCCATTCACAATAATAGGAGTTTGAAACTCATCAATGGTCTTGATTCTTACCGCTCCATTGCTAAAGATCTTGTCAATCTCATATGGCCCAAGCCAATGAGTCTGAAATTTTCCTTGAAAATCTTTAAACTTGGAATCAAATAACAATGCCCAATATCCTTCTTGAAACTTCTTCTCTTTGATGTACTTTTCATGCCATTTAGCTCTTTGATATTGAACTAGATCAGTTCTTAGAATTGCCTCTTGTCTGATCTCATCTAGCTCATTTAATTGCTCCATTCTATGCTTTTGTACTTCTGATAAATTCATCCCCAATTGAACTGCTATCTTGAAGGTCTTGACTTGGAACTCAATGGGGAGCAGGACTTCTTTCCCATAAACAAGTTCATAGGGAGAATGTCCTGTTGTATTTCTCCATGTAGTTCTGTAGGCCCACAAGGCTTTAGGAAGCCTTTCTACCCAATCTCTTCTATGTAGATGAACAGGAACTCAATGGGGAGAAAGACTTCTTTCCCATAAACAAGTTCATAGGGAGAATGTCCTGTTGTATTCCTCCATGTAGTTCTGTAGGCCCACAAGGCTTCTGGAAGCCTTTCTGCCCAATCTCTCCTATGTAGATGAACAGTTTTGGTGATGATACTTTCAAGAAATTTGTTTGTGGACTCCACTTGACCATTTGCTTGTGGATGGTAAGGAGTAGATCTTCTGTGCTTGATTTTGTATTCTTCCATCAACTTCTCCACCAAGTTGGATGTGAATTGGCTTCCCTAATCTGTCACAATTTCTCTTGGAACACCAAAGCGAGTAAAAATATCCTCATAAAGAAAATTAACAACTGAATTTTCAGTAGCAGACACTAATGCTTTAGCTTCTACCCATTTAGTAACATAATCGGTACAAACCAATATATACTTCTTTTGCTTAGATGGTGGATTAATAGGTCCAATGAAATCTAAAGCCCATTTTTCAAAGGGTTCAATGAGTACATGTGTTTGCAATGGCATTTCATTTGAAAGGGTAGGTTTCCCTACTCTTTGGCAGCTATCACACCTTTTGACATATTGTTTTGCATCTTTGAAGAGAGAAGGCCAATAATATCCCAAGGAAAGGATTTTATAAGCCGTCCTTTTGTCCGCAAAGTGTCCGCCGCATAGTTCATCATGACATGCCTTAAGAATATCAGGCATTTCATCTTCCCTGACACATCTTCTGATCACAAGATCTGGCCCTGTTTTAAACAATTCGTTAGAAATCCATGAATATTTTGAACTCTCATGAATAATTTTTCGTTTTTCACTTGGAAATAAATGTGAAGGCAGTTTCCCTGTAACCAAATAGTTAGCAATATCTGCATACCAAGGAGTCTTAATAGTTACTGCAAACAAGTATTCATCAGGAAACTTATCCTCTACGGGAGAATCTTCTTTAGTATTCTGAATCCTAGACAAGAAATCAGCTACTGTATTTTGTTTTCCTGGTCTATCCAACACAGTAATATTGAATTCTTGCAAAAGTAAGAGCCATCTTGTCACTCTGCCATTAGTAACGGGTTTGTTCATTAAATATCTAATTGCAGAATGGTCAGTATGAATAAAAGTTTCATAGCCTGTTATGTAATGTCTAAACTTATTAATTGCATGAACAACAACTAAAAAATCTTTTTCAGTCACAGTATAGTTCAACTCTGTGGGAGTCAAATTTTTACTGGTATAATAAATGGCATAAGGAACTAAATCTTTTTGACCCAACACAGCTCCTAGAGCTGTATCTGAAGCATCCGTAGAAATATGGAAAGGGAGTTTCAAATTTGGTCCTCTCAAGATAGGTGCTTCAGATATTCTTGTTTTCAAAGTTTCAAAGGCTGATTGACAATCAGGATCCCATTTAAATTCACAGTCTTTTGTAAGCAATTTGAAGAGTGGAGATGCTATTTTAGTGAAATTTTCTATAAATCTTCTATAGTAACCAGTAAATCCTAGAAAACTTCTAACATCTCTTTGACAATTTGGAATAGGCAACTTGGAGATGACTTCAACTTTTGATTTATCAACCTTAATTCCATCTCCTGAAATATGATGTCCTAAAACAATCCCTTGAGTAAACATCATAAAGCATTTTTCATGGCTTAATGAAAGGTTTGTTTCTTTACATCTTATGAGAACTTTTTCCAAATTTTCTAATGCCTCTTCAAATGAATTACCAAAAACTGTAAAATCATCCATATAAACCTCTACACAATCATGGATTAGATCAGAAAAAATTCCTAGTACTGCTCTTTGGAATGTTGCTGGTGCATTACATAACCCAAAAGGAAGCACTCGGTAGGCAAAATTTCCCCATGGAAAAGTAAATGTGGTATTATCTTGATCTTCAGGTGCTACCTGAATTTGATTATAGCCACTAAAACCATCCAAAAATGAAAAGTACTTTTTACCTGCTAATGTATCTAATACTTGATCGATAAAAGGCAAAGGAAAGTGATCCTTTAAAGTTGCTTTGTTCAATTCCCTGTAATCAATGCACACCCTCCATTTACCATTCTTTTTAGGTACTATAACCAAAGGAGAAACCCATCGGCTATCTGAAATTGGATAAATGAAGTTTACATTGAGTAGTTTTTGGAGCTCTTCTTTCACTATCTCTCTAAGATTTGGATTCATCCTTCTTTGAGGTTGTCTGATTGGTCTACTATTTTCCTCAATATAGATATGATGGATGCAAGTCTTAGGATCAATACCTTTCATGTCAGTATACTCCCATGCAAATGCAGTAGAATGTTTTTGCAAGATTTTGGTTAGTTCTTCTTGTTGTGACTTTTTCAAATGTTTGTTGATATTCAATGTTTTTCCTGGAAAAATCTCAATGGTAGAACTACCAAACTCTTCCATAGAGTAAAGAGACATTTGTCTTGATGATAAATATTCTATGTCAGATTCCAACTGAAATTGTGTGGGGTCATATTATGAAGATGTCTCAAAATTTTCTAATGTGTTCAGAATTTGACTATCCTCACTGATTTCAGAAATGGTAAAGACAGGTTGTATAATGTCCTCATCATCGACCCATTCATTGTCTCCTACTTCTGTGATTGCTTTTGCTGGAGGATACAAATTGAATTTCTTTGTCGAATTACCATTATAAATGTACATATCCCCATATCTACAACTAATAAAAGCATCAGCTGTGGCTAGCCAAGGTCTTCTAAGATAAGTGGGTGCCCTCCTAGATTACTCTTGGGAGTCAAAATCATAAAATCTACTGGATATTCCCAAGAATCTAAGGAGACTGAAATATCTTCTAATACACCATCTGGTTTAATAATTGATCGATCTGCAAGTTGTAGTAAAGTAGGTGTAAAAGGAAGGTTAGGAAGTTTTAGCTGGTCCATAGTCTGTCTACTCATAATGTTGATAGCAGCCCCTAAGTCAATCAATGTGTTTTGAATTTCTATCCCATTTATATGTGTCTTGACAATTGGACTTCCTGGATCTACATACTTCTGCATGGTAATTTTTCCCATCATGATATCTGCAATTTTTCCTACCAGGTGGATTCTTCTTGTGTCTTTTAATTTCCTTCTTGGTCTTTTGAAACTTAAATCCTTTATTGTTTTTGCTAGAATAGGAATCTCTCGAATGGCTTGTAGCAAGGGAATCTTGATACAAACATTCTTCAATTCATCTAGAAAGTCATAGTTAGGCAACAAAATTTGTTTTTCCACCCCCTTGTCAATTTGTAGTCTTTCAAGAAAAGGAGGTGTAGATGAAGATGCGGGTTGCTCAACTATAGGAGTTGTGGATGTTAACTTTTCTTTTTCTTTTTGAATGTTTGAATTTTGAAGAGATTCTTCCTCAGAATCCTTATTGACTTGAAGAGAATCCTCCTCAGAGGTATCTTGCTCTTGAATATCTATAGAAGGTTTTTCTAAAACTCTACCAGATCTGAGTTGTACATCATTGAGAGGAACAATCATATAGGTAGGAAATTGTTGTCCTTCTACCATGTAAGTATTCTGAGGATTTTTATTGTTAGGATTTGGCAATGGATGAGCTGGAAGTTGATTTGTCTTTTGTTGGTATGGGAGCATGAGTTGAGGATTTGGATTTTTTTGAGAAGGTTGTTGTTGTGGAAATGGAAATGAAAGTTGTGGATTTACATTTGGAAGTTGTGGAGCTTGTTGATTTTGAAAAGATGGAGGATATTGATAAAATTGAGCAAATCTCCCATAAGGATTTTGCATCCCTTGTACCCATGGCTGATATGGATTTGGATGTTGGGGCCAAGGTTGTTGCCAAGGATTCCAATTTGGTAGGGTTTGAAGATTCATAGGGTTGTTAAACCCTTGAGTTTTTTGTCCCTGCCAAGGTCTTCTTGCAACAAAACAGAGAGATTCTACTGAATTTGGGTCTTCTTGAAAAATAGCTTTGAGTCCAGGAATTGAAGGACAATCCTTGATCTCATGATTCTCTGAGCAAATCATACATGTTTCTACAACTTTTGCATCCAAGGGACATTCCCTTAAAGCATGTTTCTTCCTACATTTTGGACAAAAGATAGCTAAAGCATCTGTTTCTGCTTTCTGCTTGTTTTGGATTTTAAGGGTGTCTAGTTGTTCACTAAGGCTCCCTAAGATATCAGTTTTGAATTCATCAAGCATATTACCAATCTCTGCCCTACTTACTGATCCAGTTGCAGATTTGTTAGCCCTAATAAGAGAAGGATCCCTAGGCCCTTTTTCTGTTTTAGATTTTCCTCTTGAGAGATGGACACATAGTTTTGTTATGTCACGAAGTGGGAGTTGAGAAATATCTCCTTTCCCCATCATGTTTAAAATATCTATCCATTCATCTCTAATGGCTTTTAATATGAGGGCTTTCAAGGTTTCATCATCTAAGTTGCTCATCTTTTCTCTTTTTAATTTGTATTGAAATCTTTCAAGTAAATCTTCCAAGTTTTCATCTTCTTTTTGCATCATTTTGAATACCTCATCCTTGTGATTGGTGGGCATACAATAGTCCAAGTATCTATCCAAAAATGTTTGTTTCATATCATTCCAAGTTCTAATAGATTGAGTAGCTAATCCCATGAACCATTTCAAAGCAGCTCCCTTCAAAGTTGAAGGAAATAGTTTGAGTTTTTGAGAGTCTTCCATATAGTCATAAGTTCGGCACACAACTTCAAACTCAAACAGAAATGTTTCAGGATCCTCACTTCGCAATCCATAAAAGTTAGGAAGAACAGATGGTGAGATATTTTTCATTGTTGTATGAGTTTCCTCATCAACTATAGGGAATCCAAACAAGTTGTCTCCTTCCCTATTTCTTCCATTATTTCCTTCACCATTGTTGTCTCCATTGTCTCCTCCTCTTCTACCTCTAACTCCAAATCCATCTATTATTTCCTCTGCCATGATATTTTCTTTAGAGTCCTTAAAGTCCTCTAGTTTTTCTATCAAGGGAGGATGAGAGGGAGTCTCTTCCTTTTCTAAATGAGATTTAGTAGGTGGTATAGGAGAATCCTCTAATTCAGCTGCTCCTTGAATTCCAAAAACCTTAAGGCTAGGGGTAGATGGTGGTGATTCTTGTCTATGCCTTGAAGAAGATGGAGTTGTGAAAATCAAACTCTTGGCTTTAGCTATAAACCTTCCCCTAGAATCTCTTGCTCTATGCATGTCATTTTATTTTTTATTTTTTAAAAATTTGGGCTAATAATTCTCTTTCTGATCTTCCAGATCACACTAGGTGCAAGAAGAGAGCATACTTAAGAAATTACTAAACCAATAACTCTCTTTTATGATCCTCCAGATCACACTAGGTGCAAGAGGAGAGCATACTTCAAGAAGTTATCAAGTTTTCCCTTCTTTTATTATTTTGTTTTTTTTTTTTTAGAAATTGGCTACCTAGTTACACTTCCCTGGCAACGGTGCCAAAATGTTTGGTCAATTTAGTGTGTCCTAAATTGCTACATTTAATTTGTCAATCCGGGATTCGTAAGCTGATGAAGTGCGGCGCACTATATGTGCAAGATAACCTATTTCTTAACTTTTTGTCATTTTTGGTTTTCTAAGATGAAATGGAAATTATAAAATGAAAACAAGTATGGTTATGTTTGTTCAAGGAAATTATATCCTCTATAATGATTTACCAACTTGAAACTTAAAAAGGAATTTGAAACATACAATGACAAAACTTGAAAGGAAATGAAAATGTGCTGCTGAAATGAAAATGTGCTGCTAGTCTAATAAATCAAACAATGGAAACCAAACTATCCTTGCTGTTGTCTAAACACAAGAGAAACTATGCTGAAAGAAATCCAAAAGTTGCAACAAAGTAAATCTAAATCAAATTACACCAACTTATCTTCTGATCCCTCATCATTAGTCCAGCTATGATTTTCGGAGGTAACCATAAACAACTTGAGTAACCCGATATCTAACTTGCAGAAAGTAAACTAATATCAAACTACACATTCATAATTCAATCCCTCACCATCAGTCCAGCTGTGGCTTTCGGAGTTAACTGAAGATGTCATGAGCAATTTAATATATCTAACTTGCATAAAGTAAACTAATATCAAACTACACATTCATAATTCAATCCCTCACCATCAGTCCAGCTGTGGCTTTCGGAGGTAACTGAAAATGACATGAACAATTTGATATATCTAAATCTAACTACTGAAACAAATGTGCAAGATTGAAATAAACAAAGCAGTACTGAAATTAAACAGAAACTAAGAAAAGTAAATTAGCAGTAGAACAATATTAATTCCATGTCATTAGTCAAAAATTTATGCAAATGCCCGGGCTGCCTATTTATAACCTGAAACAAGAACACTGATCAGTTAACAATAACATAAAACATGAAAGACAGAAGTAAAATGTAAAGCATAAAAGATTATAAATAGAAATGAAGCATATATACCATGAAAGATGCAATGTATAAACACATGAATGAATTATGGCACAATGAGCTTAAAGAAATAAAACAAGAACTATACAATAATACACAAAACCTCAGCGTGTGCAGGGGCCCTCTACACCAGCCTTGGCAACAATCTTCAAGTACGAATTACGTTTGGAAACAGAGTCTTCTTATATATTAAAATGCAGTCATAACAGAAAGGTGATATTACGGCACAGTGGCAACGTAATTACATTACAGAGCAGACTAATAAAAACTAACAGAGACTAATCTAATATGCGTATGCAAACGCGTTATTTATAACAAAAGTAATATAACTAATTCCCTGAAGTTTATGCTGATGGAGAACACGTAAACCATTACGTCCAAAGATCTAGGATCATGGCCGCGTTGGAGAGTAAATCTATGAGGAGTGGATGTTTGAATTCAGCTTATGGAGCCATGTACAGGTGTTGATTTGCCTTCCGCAATTCAGAAACGGCCATATCCATCTCCACGTGACGAGAAACAGAGTCCTGTCACCGTGGGACTCTACGGTTGACTTCCACTTGGCCACCTTTGACCGTAGCCTCCTTAGGTGAATTTTCTCGAGCCAATAGGACACGATCCATGTCCACATCATTTCTGACTTGCCCATGTGGCTCGTTTTACCCGAAGACACCTGTAACATAGAGTTTCACAAAATGGCTGCGGAAAGTTGCGCAGAATGCGAAAGTGGCAAGATTCGGGCAATTAAATGTGAGAAAAAAATATAAATCAAACAAATAGACACAAAATATAGTTAAAAACCACAAGCATGTTTCTTTTGCATTAATATAATAATGATATTGACAATCAATGTTCTCAGGAATGGGAAAAAAGGTATAGAAAGGTGTATGGAAAGAGGATATTATTTAGATCAATAGAATAACTTATTGAGTCAGCCTCATAGCTCCGGCTCGATGTAAGGTTCATAATGCACTTTTTCCACCTGTTTTCTCTTGTTCCACTCTTTACCGACATTCGGTATTCCTGTTGCTTGAGAAATGGTTTCCGGTGTCAAGGTGAAATTTACACCAGCAAGAGTTACCTGACCATCATGAAAATGTAAAACAAATAACCGAGCCAACTCCTGATGATGCTGAATCTGAGCAATCATCTCACAGTACTGATAGCATGACTGCTCTCGAAAACATGCCATGGCAAGTGGGCAGGCTTGCAACTGAGTCAATGAGGTTGGCTCTTCTCTCACATGTTTTCCACCTTTACGAGGCCTTCTCGGTGCATGGAGCTCAGTGGTAGAGTCACTGTCTTTTTCATATGATGACTTAGTGTCCGTCATGGTGTTACAGGTCTATGCCAAATGTATGCTGATCTATATGAGGTGAAAATAGGAATTTGGTGTCTTTTGTTTCAATTTCCAAATCTGTGCCAAAGTAGGAAAGGACTGTGTTAAATATGGACAGTGGGTATAGTGGAGCTTTGTCAAGTGAAAATTGAAGTGTGAGGACAGTCACTTGACTGTTTGGGGATTTGGGATTTAAGAATTTTTTCAAATGATATGGGAGAGGGAGAGTGATAGGGAATGGTAGGGTTTAGGGATAAGGATAATAGGACTTTAGGAATAAGTGATTTTGGGAATGTGAGGGAATAAGTAGATGACAGAAGAATATTACACAATCAGAACACAAAGAAAATGGAATGGGAGTGTTTTGGCACCAAAGTGAAGTTTTAACACTCAAATTCAAACCCTAGGAATAGTTTCTCACCAAATGAAAGGGTTTATGTTTTCAACTTTTAAACTTTTATATTCTTCCCTCCAAACAACACCAAACACAAGCTAATAGCAATTCACAGCCTCACAAACTTACTTGGAGCAAATAAAGTTGAGTCGATTTGATTTTTGATGAAGCAGTGACAAAATTTCACTTGACAGATCTGTTCGCCGTGCGCACAACCTAGTGCGATGCACCTCCCTTGTCCATCACGCACATTCAAAAAATCACTGTGAATGGTGGCTCAATGCGCCGCGAGATTCCAATGCACCGCGACCCTAGATTCCTCCCACAGTCTGGCCTTTAACAAATGTTTTCACTCCTCCAAACTTGACTTGGCTTCTCTCTTATCTTTGGCATGCAAATGGATTGTAGAACAATGAAAATATCTTATATGCCCAATGACTTTGATTTTTTTGTTTAGAAAACCCATTTTCTAATGTTTGATTTTGGCACTTTTCACTTTTTAATACAAACTCTGTTTTGTTGTTTCTGATTTTGAGCCGAATGACTAAACTTTTGGCTGAAATTTTGGTAGGATTAACTGATATGAATTTCGCGAGTGCCACCACAATGTGTTCTAAGAATTTGACAACTCGGAATTTTTTAAATTATATAATTTATTACAAGATAAATAATATTTTCTTCAAAACAGTTTTGAAGAAAGCCATGACTTCAACCATTATAACACGAAATTGGAAATGAACCTATTCCGAACCTCATGTGCCTGGGCCGGGTACTATTGGACACTTTGGAAGACCAAATTTGTGGAAACCTAAACCAAATGGAGATCGAAACCTGGGAAATGTAGACTCTTCTTTGCCCACCAAAAGACCAAACATTGTCTGTCATTGACTGTAAAATGATTTTGACAGACTTTGATGAACAGACCTGAGCCAGCAGGTACAAGACATGAGAAACATGAATGACAAGACCCTTCCGTTAGAAGACCGATGCTCCTAATGGAATGCAGATTACTGAAGTGAATGAGACACCTAAAATGAAATGCAACAAAAGATATTTTGATCTCTGACGGAGGGATGAGGTCTTTGAAGAGACCGACTCCCACACTGTCAGGGGGTTACTATACCCCAATATTAGGAGGAGTTCTATATATATCATGGATGGGAAGAGAGACAACGTAGGGTGGACACTTTGGTCTATCTCCAATTTCATCCATATAGACCATTCATGTTGCAGAGGAAGGAGATTGAGGAGTTTTTGTATGGGCCACACACGGTGATCCATCTTGTTGGAGTAGACCATGGGTTGGAGCTTCTCATTGGGAGTAAAAACTCCAACATTTTTCATTCTCCATGCCTTGATAAGGCTGTTTGACAGTAGATAGTTTCCACCATGGATCTCCCACTTCTTTATGATATGTCCATTGAGTTTTATCACCAAAGGCTAACTGGACACTTGGGAGGGGAAGCTAAGGGGCAGATTGATTGGAGGGAGGAGTTTATCAGATGAGGATGCCATAGGGGAAGGAGGGGATATTTTGCAGTATTCATCCTTGTAGTTTCTTGAGGATAAGCAACACTTTGGAGGGGAGGACTGTAATATTTCTAATTAGCTTTCAGCTATTTGGAATATTATTTTTTACTTTTGTGTCTTAGATAGATGAATAAGAGGGTAAAGGGACCCATACATATATTTAGTAGGAATAAAACCACTTATAATGTGAATGATTATCATATTATTAGTTTAATAAAGCACTCTTAGGTATGAATATAGGTTAAAACATGTGGTTGGGGTCAATTTTGACCAAATAAACAACGTTGTTATGGAGGTAGTGGAGAGTTATTGGAGGACAACACAGTCATAGTGGGGAGGAGTTTCCATGAGAGTAGCATCTTTAATGAGTGGGAACAAGGGTGAGGAGGATCACGAAGAATATAAGGAAGGGGATGGAAAACATATAAGGAATTCTGATTTTTTTTTGTGTTTTGTCTTTTATGACTTTTACATGCTTCAACTGTTTAAAGGAGTCTACTATGCTTTTTAGCACAAGGGTGTTTCTGAGCGGAAATCCCACCCTCATCCTCAGGGAAATTTGAGTGCCCACTCAAGAGAGATTCCTTTGAGCTTCATTCCACTATATGGCATCAAGCCAATCTTTAGCCATCATCATCAGTGCAATCTCCTTTAGGAATTGCGTTATTTTGTAGGGAAGCTGCAGTTGAGGGTCAAGTACCCAAGTTTGTGAGCCTATTTTCCAGTGAGGGGAGTAGTCCATCCGCGAGACCCATTAGGAGGCTCCTTGAGATTCATTTACACAATCCAACATCAGGCCAAGATTCATATAGCTTCAACAACGTAGTCTCCTTCAGAATTTGCGTTATTTTGCAGGGCAGTTGTAGTGGAGGGCTTAGTGCCCAAGTTTGTGAGTTTGTTTTCCAATGAGGGGATCAACACTTCATCCAGAGAATCTATTGGAGGGATTTTAGCCATTTTTATATCATATCATCTAAATCCTATAATTCACCTAGTTGCAGAGCGTTATTCAGCCCTATGGATGCAACATTCATTTTGTGTATTTCCAGAAACCCCTTCTGGGTTGTCTTGGAAAGGTGCTAGAAAGCCTAAATATCTGATCCCAAACTTCTCTAAGAATGATACCACTAGTTCCTTGTGTTTTTATTTTTACCCTATATTTATTCTCCATAGGACTACGCTGTCATATGTCCTTCAACATTTTATGTAGCAGCAACATTTCATATTTCATGTACTGGGTCATTTGAGGCTTGTTTTGCCTAGCTTGAGTGCCTTTTTCCTCAATATATTGTATTCATTTTCTACTATGGAATCTAATAAAATGGCTCTATGATCTGATCCTATTGATGTATTGATATTTTACTGCATTTTCCAGTTTTAAGTGCTATATTATTCCTGTTTTTCCTAATTTGGAATATTACATGCAATCACTTCAGGATGCCTAAACCAAGTGAAAATAAAATTCATATTACAAGCCAAATTTAAGAAGAAAGAGCCTATACCCAAGCGAATAAGATAAAATGGTAAAAAATCCATCGTTATCCCACACATGCAAAAACTAATGTTTCTACTGTGACCAAAAATTTCATTAAGAAGTTGGAGGGATAGAAAATAGGTCGAAGAATTAATTGCTACTACTGGAAGGAATTTTGACTAAAGTTGACTTTGCGAAAGAAAATCTCATCATGTAGGGGCATATAATTGGTCTTGGAGGGGTTATGGTCAAGGGTCTAGGTCTTGGAATTCATCAATTTAAGATTCTATAAGAAGAAGAATTATTGTGAGTTTTCCTCTCAGAATTGGAGAGGTTTTGGCCCTGGATAAGCATCTATATATTTTGTCCTTTGTATTATTTTTTATTATGATTTTATAGATTTTTTATGAAGGAAATACTAAAAATAGTCAATTATAATAATAATCTAATCTAAAAAAGTAAAAAAATATCACAAACACTTATCAAATTAGATAAATCACCTACACTTGATGCCCCTAGATTTCTCAACATGGTATTAGATCTAAGGTGACAAGTCAAGGAAGTGTAGATTAAATAAGGACAAACATGGACTAAAGCACTAGAAGATAATCAAGAGCATCAATCATCAAAAAATACCTCAAAACCCAAGTTCATTTAAAGAAGGATTATACACTTGAATACTTTTTGGAAACCTTGCACAAGCATCACCTCGAGGAAGGAGACCTCCAAATATCCTACCTCTACTGAAATAAATAAAGGAATACAAATTAAATTATCTTGAAGCCTCTACATAAAATGAAAACAAGGATAAGGGGTTTCCATCATCATCAAGGAACCAAGGTGAACTCCCTCTCTTTGAAGAATCACTTTTGAAGGAAGACATCTTTATCAAGAAGACATATTCTATCATTATCATCGTCATCAAAATAAAAAAGGAAACAAGTTGCAGATATTTTCATCAAGGAGTATCTTCACAAGTAATTACCTTTCCTTACACATACAAATCTATCAAAATGACTTCATTTTACAAGGAAATAAACAAATTGGTTGGGTCATATAACTTTCTTGCATGGAGGAAGAGGACAAATTTGATCATCATATAAAATAATTGATCATGTTAAGGTTTAAATCACTAAACCTCCAAAGTAATAAGCTCAATCTCATGCAAAGTACATGAAAGGGTAAGTAAGTACTGAAAGTATCCTTATACAATCCATCAAAGATCCCCTCATACCCTATGTATCAAAGCTGAATACATTAGAATAAATATACAAGAAGCTAGTATAATTGTTCTCCGTAAGTATTGCTGGAGAAGTGGTATCATTAAGACAAGAACTATATAAGATGAAGATATCAAATGAAGATGGAATATACTCATACTTTATGATGGAATTTGAAATGTGAGATCAACTACAAGAATTAGGAGAAATAATGTCCGATAAAGAAATGGCAGTCATAGTGGTCAATGCGCTACTCGATGAATGGGGAAACTTTACATCAAGCACATAAGGAAAGGAATCCACCTAATTCAATGAACTTTGGTCATTATGTAAAATTGAGGAAACCAGGATGAAGGTAAAAAGTGATGTAGGATCAAACGAGCAAGCATGAGAATTTGTAGCGATGGCTAAGAAGAAAGGAAAATTTGAAAGGTTTGGTCCTCAAAAAAAGAACAAGAAGGATATGTCAAAAATATAATGCTATGGTTGTCATGAATATGGGTATTACAAGATAAATTTTCCTAAAATAAAGAAGGAAAACAAAAAAAAGAGGAATGGAAGAAGCCCATATCACTGAAGAAGTGGAAGAAGCTGAGAAGAATAAATAAAGAAAGAGGAAGTAAAATATCTCTAGTATGATTGAGATGATCTTCTCCACCAGGTTCTTCTCAAGGTTTTGTAAAGTATATATATCATGGTATGAAACATTATAATCATGATAGGATGACTCAATTTAGGATATGACATCATAATAGAATGTGATTGGAGCAAGAGCTCATGAAATCATCATAAGAAGCTTGAAATATAGCTAAAGTAAAAGTCTATAGTTCTCCTCATTAGAAGGAAGTAGCTCTTGGTAGCATCATTGGAGGCATACATAGTACTTATGGGTAGAATAAAGTCATCTAGTATGGAGCTCATCATACATCATTAGGAATGAGCATTTGCAGGATGAGGATAATCAAGATCCTCTGTATGAATCTTCCTTATAAGATTCACTTCTTGGAAGAATAAAGTGTCTCGATGAGGATTCCACCTTGTATGTGTTATGAAAATAGCTCCCAAAATAGAAGAAAAGAGATGTAATCACCTTAGAAATTAGTCACTTAAATGGGGAAACCTCCTTTACATTACATAAATGAAAAATTCTTTTATGATACAAATGAAAAAACCTCCTTTCTATATATAGGATTCCATGGGGTCACAATATAATCCTAGCCGACCTAACAATAATAATGTATGGGCACAACAATAACAATAGTGGGATTTTATAGGGCACAGTAATAACAATATGGGGACTAGAGGGGTACAACAATAACAATAAGGGGGTGACACTAAAAAAAATAAGGGACTACACTAGTAATATAGGGACCTAACATGCCCCTATCCTTCAAAAAAGTGTTTTCCTCAACACTTGAGTAGCTTTGGATGCTTTTGTATAAAATTATCATCCTCCCATGTGGAATATTTAGTGGGTAAGTTCTTCCACTTTATGGCATACTCTGAAATTGATCGATTTTTTAGTTATCGAGTTCTTTTTTCCATAACTGCGTTCCAATATGATTTTTCCTTCCTCGTCGAGTTAAGAAATATTGTTTGAATTGGAAGTTTGTCACCTATAACCTTCTTTAAGCATGAAACATGGAAAACTAGGTGCACTTAGGAAGAAGCAGAAAGCTCCAATTTTTAAGCCATAGTACCAATATTTTGCAACACCTTGTAAGGAGAAAAGTACTTTGGAAATAATTTATTATCCTTCTTAGCTTGCTTGAGGGAGATTTGTTTGTATGATTATAGCCATAAAAATAACCAGTCTCCTTCATCAAAACTTCTCTCACTGCGATGTTGATCTGCTTGTTGTTTCATTAAATTTTGTGCCAAATTTAGGTTATCCTTTAAGAGTTGGAAAACTTGTTGTTGATGCTCGATTTGATCTTACACTGCTTGAACCTTAGAATTTTCTCTTAAATATGATGTGATGGATGGTGGATGATATCCATAAAGGACCATAAATGAGGTCATTTTTGCTGCAATATGGAAGGAAGTGTTATACCACCATTCAGCTAGAGGTAACCACTTGACCCATTATGTTTGTTTATCAAATAAAAAACAACGAAGATATCCTTCCAGAAAATTGTTCAGTATATCAATTTTCCCATCAGATTGAGGATGATAAGATGAGTTATGAGCTATTTTAGTGCCCAAACAAGAAAATAATTATGTCCAAACATTTCCAGTGAAAATGGGATCTTTGTCATTTAGAATAATCTTTGGGTTTCCATGTAGCTTTTGAATTGTTTCCATAAATGAATTAGCAAATGTACTTTCTTTAAATGGATGAGATAATTCACAAAAGTGTGCATACTTGGTAAGTCTATCAACTACCACCATGATGACACTCTTTCCTTCAGACTTAGGTAAACCTGTGATAAAATCCATTGAAACCTCCTCCCAATGTTTACTTGGAATGGATAAAGGTTGTAGCAAACCTGAGGTCTTAATTGTCTCAACTTTATTTTGAAAGAAAACCAAACATTCCACCACAAAATTTTGAATATTAGTTTTAAGGCCATCCCAAAAATATTCTTCCTTCACACTGTGGTAATTTTTTAAAAATATTGATTGTCCTCCTAAGGGAGAGGTGTGAAATTCCAAAATAATATTTTTTTTTAGTTGGGAATTATTAGAAAGATATAAACAATCTTTGTACTATAAGGATTCATTTTTCCAACTAAATGTATCTGATGTACTGGGATATTGCTGCAAATTTTGAATGAGTGTCCACACTTCTTCGTCATTCTTCCATTCCTCCCTTGCTTCGGTTATCTAGTCAGGTTGGATAATAGAAATGGCACAAAGCAATGCTTCCACCTCCTCATCATTTCTTGAGAGTGCATCTGCAACAACATTTAGCTTCCCTTTTTTGTAGATGATTTCAAAGTCATAACCCAACATCTTTGTGACCCATTTTTTATACTCTTTTGTAGATATTCTTTGTTTCAAATAGTATTTAAGACCATCATGATCAATTTTTACCTTGAAGTGTATTCCTATTAGGTAAGGTCACCATTTCTTTAGTTCATGTAGTATTGCCAACATTTCCTTATCATAAATAGTTTTTTGTAAATACTTTCCTTCGATTGGATGACTTTCAAAATAAATGGGTCTTCCTTCTTGTGTTAAAACAACACCAATTCCATTTCCTAAGGCATCACATTCCACAATAAAGGTTTTTGTAAAGTCTTGTGTAGCTAAGACCGGTGCTTAGCACATTGCCTCTTTAAGATGTCCAAATGCCTTAGTTTCTTCAGGAGTCCATGAAAATGTATCTTACTTCAATAATGTTGTTAAAAGTGCCGCTATTCTCCCATAATTATTAAAAATTTTGCGATAATACCCTGTTAACCCAAGAAATCCTCACAATTACTTTATGGTTGAGGGGAATTTCAATTCCTTAATGGAATTAATTTTGTTAGGGTCTACCTTAACACCCTCCTGAGATACAATATGACTCAAATATTCCATGTCTTGTACTCCAAAGACACATTTGGAGGTTTTTGCATATAATTATTTCTCCTCCAATAGTTTGGGCACCCTGTCAACATGTTGAACATGATCCTTCCAAGACTTGTTGTAGATTAGTATATCATAAAAAAATACTAACACAAATTTTCTAAGGAAGGGTTTGAAAATGGAATTCATCAACCCTTAAAATCTAGAAGGTGCATTGGTAAGGCCAAAAGGCATGACCAAAAATTCTTAATGACCCTCATGAGTTCAAAATTCTATTTTCATAATATCTTCACACTTCATTATAACTTGATGATATCTAGAACGAAGATCCAACTTAGTAAAATAAATTGCTCCATGTAATTCATCAAATAGTTCATCAATCACAGGAATAGGAAATTTATCTTGAATAGTGAGCTTATTGAGATCCCTATAATCCAGACACATGCGTCATCCATCCTTCTTATGCACCAATACTATTGGAGCATAGAAATAAGTTTGAGTAGGTTGAATTATACCAACCTATAACATTTTTGCAATCATACATTCAATTTATCTCTTTTGGACATAAGGATATCTGTAAGGCCTAATGTTTGGAGGAACACTTCCTAGAATCAAATGAGTAGCATGATCATGATAAAAAATCGGTGGGAGTCCTTTGGAAGTTTCAAACACCTTGGAATGATTGTCCAAGACTTTTTGGATATCTAGAGAAATAGATGATTTTGATGTTGGAACTTCTAGTGAGCATAAATGTGCAATTATGCCTTGTTGTTCTTTCTTTAGAATCCTTTTCATGACATTATAGCTTATTATATTCCTTGACTTCCCTCTGATACCCTGTAATTCAACTTCCTTTCCTTCCGAAAAATATTTCAATAAAAGTTCTTGAAAATTAAAAGCTATCATCCCCAAAGATTGTAACCATTGTACTCCTGGTACAACATCAGTACCTCCCATTGAAATGGAAAGCATTGGAATATTCAATACACATTCCCCCATGGTTAGCTTGATATTATGGATCTTTCCAGAGAAATTTATATTTCCTCTATTTGAAACCATCACTTGACACTCTGGTGTTGGGTATAGGAAGCAATTCAATTCCTTGACTACCTTAAAATGAATAAAACTATGGGTACTACCTAAATAAATCAACACTATTACATTTTTCTTCTTGATATGTCCTTCTATATTGAGAGTTTGAGGAGTGGTACTTCCTTCCAATTCATTATAGGATATGATCAGATTCATTTCTTCTTTCTCTAGGGTTGGTTCCTAGTGCATATCCTCTTCTTTTGAAGTTTCTTATTAATTTTATTCATCCTCTTCACAATATATGTAAAATAATTTCTTCTCAACACACCTATGACTTTTAGTGTATTTGTTATCACAACTGTAGCAAATCCCTTTTTCCATTTTTTCTTCCAATTTTTGTGGTGTCAACCTTGTAGTTTGTGGAAGTATAGGAGTAACAACAATTCCATATTTATAGATGTGATTGGTAGGCTTCCTTGTCGCAATAATTTTACTTTCAAATTTTCTTGTCAACTTGAATGCCTTCTCCAATGAATCAGGTTCCCAAAGGAGAACCTCATGTTGGATGTTATCCTTTAAAGTCCGTATGAAGACATCAATATTGTGTTCCTATGGAATATCAGTTACTGTTATATTCAATTTTTGGAAGTCCTGAATGTGCTCCACCATTGAACCCTTTTGTTTGAGATTTATCAATTGGCTAAATAAGGTGTTTCTCTTTTCCTCCTCATAATGTTCTATCATTTCCTCCATAAAAAAATGACCAAGTGAAATTTTTTTTACAAGCAAAGTCATCGATACCATACAAATGTATTTTTTTCTAAATATAAAGTTGCAATGCGTACCTTTTGTGTGTTTTTCACATTATGGAGTTCACAATATTGCTCCATCTGTAGTATCCATGTTGTAGGATCCTTGCCATCAAACTTCCTCATATCGATCTTTGGAATATGGTGGGTCTTCAATCCAACATTAGAGTTATTGAAATAACGATCAAAATTTATTTTTTTCTCATCATGAGTTTCCTATACTACCTTTTGGCCATTAGCAATCATTTATTTTATCAACTTTGTCAAAACTTCCATGTCTTCTTTTAGATCATTCTTCAAGTATTCCATGTTTCCTTTCATTTTCTCATCGATCTTAGCTTCCATGTCATCCCTATTAGCTTCCATACCATCCATCTTAGCTTCCATTCCATCCATCTTAGCTTCCATGCCATTATTCAAACCATCCATCTTATATTCCACACATTTTTTTAAACCATCCATCTTAGCTTCCATTTCATTTTTTGTTACTCTTTGTGAGAGCGAAATTTGTTGCACTTCTTCCTCTTTATGAGTCATAGTAGAGCCTTTTTAGGGCTTAATGGGTGTTGAATTCTTCTTAGGGGCCATTTTAGAACTCGATACTGATATCTATACTTCAAACTGGTTTTTCAAACAAGACTTATGCAATTTTTTAAAAAATACACACATTTTTCTTTCTTTTGAGGAGCTCGATATTGAAACTGATGTATCTCCGTAATTTATGATCCCCAAGATTTTATCTTCAATCCTATATTAGCCCTCTAAATCTTATTTCCAATTCCACAGGTCTAACTTGATTTGGATTCTTCAAGAATAATTTATGCCAATCTACTGCAATGACCTAATTTTGGACTGGTTCAGTAGAGAAAACTTGTACAACGTGCCATGTGTCACTGTTTCCTCCTTCAAATATGAAATAGATACACAGGAAACTACAATCTATGTACCTTCATTCAATTTTTACATAATTCCAATCCGATGCTCAGAGAGAGAGAGTTGTGATGATTTTACCAAGATCATCTCTTTGAGATGAAATTTGGGATCATGCAAAAACCTTAAATTCCATAGATAATATCTATGAAACTATTGCGAACCAAGATCTGCAATTTTTGCATGAAGTTCCTCAGGATTTCTTCGCAAATGGGTTTTTGTTTTAGCTTCTGAACCTTTGTAGAAAAAAAATTATCGTGAAAAATCCATGATGACCTGTTTGAAGTAGCGAAACCCTATAATCCAAAGCTCAGATAAAAAATGTAAGGAAACCAACTCCCAAAATATAAGACAAGAGAAATCAATGCCTTAGAAATCAACCACTTTGAGGGGGAAACCCCCTTCACATTACATAAATGAAAAATTCTTGGACGATACAAATGACAAAACCTCCTTTCTATATATAGGAGTCCATGGGGTCATAATATAATCCTAGCTGACGTAACAATGATAATATAAGGGCACAATAATAATAATAGTGTGCTATTATGGGGCACAATGATAACAATATGGGGACTACAGAGGTATACAAATAACAATAATGGGGCTACAATAACAACAATAAGGGACTACACTATTAATATAGGGAACTAATAGTATGGGATTCATTGTTTGTAAGAATGATGATGACAAAGGAATGTAGCATGAAAAGATGTTTGAATTACTCTCAATAAAGGAAAGGAATATGCTAAAAGAAGTCTAGATGATCAAAATAATAAAATATGTATGTATGCATATGTTTGAGAAAGTCATGTCATCATATAGTTGCAAAAAGCATGGGTCAATACTCTACCTTGTGAGTATGATCGAAGGAAAGGGATATCTTTCATTGAAAGGATGCATGAAGGTATATTTCACATATTTAATAGATGAAACAAACATGATATTTCCTCATATGGAATATGAGGTGGTTGAAAAATATGAAGGAAATATGGAATGAAATTTCTTGGGAAGCAATATGTGAAGAAAGAAATAATAGATCGTGAAAGATGCAACTATGGTCATGTAGAAAAGGAAATCAACATCCTATGAATAGAATAATTTACCATGACATCTCCATAGAAAAGGTATCAAGACTTTGATGATGTCTGGAAAGGAATGATACCCTTGACATTGAATATCTTGGATATGTTTTAATATGTATGTAGGATTTTAATGTTACAACAGGAAAATGTGACGATGAAGGGCCATCACAAAAGGTAATTTTGATTTGATATTCATTTTTTTTTTGAATAATATCTAGATGGGCTAATACAAGGATATTGAAAGGGAGTGTTGGATACTACATACAAATAGTACTCATGTGGTGGGATGGAATATCCTGAAGGAAACATGATATGGAAAAGGTATATGTATACAGAAAATCCAAATATGGACCAGTAGATCACAATCTGATGAAAGGAAGGGTGACATGAATGACAAGGTTCATGAATTAAAGTGATGGATGGTCGATTCCCTACAGATAAGTCCCAAGGGTTGAAGGCTCCATAATGAGAAATATTAAATTCATGGAATCGAAAGGAGGATCTCTCCTAGCAGCTGAAAGTGCCACGATATTCACCAAAGAGCTGTTGTTATAAAACAAGTCCCTAGTTAAGAGGGATTTTGGACAAGTCCTTGGTTAAGAGGGAGATTGGGTACATTACTTTTATAGGAATGGGTATATCCACCCTAGTTGAGAGGGAGAGATAGACACATCATTATTGTATTCCCTTCGGAAGAAATAATGGAGGATTGGGTAATAATCTGACATCCGACACTCTTTGAGGATGAGGTGGGGAATCCAATATAAAATTAGTCGTAGAGGACCAATATTATTTTAGGACTGGGAATACAAGATAAGAATATTCCTAGAAGGACATAGCCTATGAACACCCAGGTGGGGTATGTGCCTTGAGAGACAATGATGATGGTGTCTATAAGTCATTAGTTTCTCCAACATTGTGATCTAATATTATGGAGAGATAGATATGTTAGTCAAGGCCTTGATATCTGACAATGTTGGTTGGTAGGATGCTGAATAGATGGGTTACCAATCTGACTCTTGTTATGAGAACTCTTCAGATTGAGAATGTCCAAGTACCTTGTATGGATTATGAATACCTCCCTACTTAAGAGGGAGTGTTTAAATATGTAACTAGGTTTGGTATTCATAGTGGCATATGTAATCATGATTTTATGTATTTGATGTAATAAGGAAAATAGATTTATTATTGTTGTTTTTGAGGCATGAGTTTCATTCCGAAGGAAATTTATTTCTAGGTCAAGCTCGCATTGTGAGCTTCTTCGAATTTTCATTTAGTCTAAAATTTAACTTAATTCATTGTCATGTATGAGAGACCCTTATTCAACATGTTGCATATTGTAAAGAAAAATTATTTGAGTCAAAATAGAGTCAAATGACCCTCCAAGACCAAGTCAATATGCAAGCTTCAAGTCAAACTTCAAAATATCTAGTCATCCTACATAAGAGGACATGTTAGCTGTTGGCGAGAAATCAGGTCTCGTGGACAAGACCCAGGTTCAAGAGTTGTGGCCAACAAAGGGGTCCGGTGTAGTCTAGGAACATGCCGGCATTTTCACCCTGCTCAGGAGAGCAGTGCGTCTCACCCGAGGCGTGCCACAACCACATGCAAAAGGGGATGAGATCAAGGGCAAGGAACAAACCCGCAACTAAAGAAAGACGGTGCATCCATTCATATACAAAGTTATATGGGCAAGATCACTTAATAAGCATTCAGACATTCATAAATAAAATTTTAAACCGGAAGGAACACATTATAAGCACATGGACATCTTATTTAGACATCAATCTCTCATTGTATTAATCTCCTGGCAGAACACATGATTACATGGCATTCCCACAGATAGCTACAAATCTGATACAGATGGGTTTTAGAACAGAAAGGTAGAATAGAAGATAAGAAACCCTATGAAGAACATGCATGAATCCTCCGCAGACGCCCTGCGCATCTTTCTCTGTCTCGAGCCTCGCAACCTCTGCAGCATCTATTCGACTCCCTTCTTTTCGGCCGGGTGACTGTTATTTATTCACTCGCTCTTGTGACTATCAGTTCCTTTGTATCTTCACTTCGGCTTCTCTCAGCCTCTCTTCTGATGTCTGCGTGTTCCACTTTCTGTTTTTTGCTGTGTTTCCTTCATCTGCACTTGTCTCTATTCTATCTCCAGCTATCGAGTGCTTTCACGCCGCCTTGGTAGCTCCGCAACTCCTGGTAGTTGCGGCGCGGTCGCGGTTGCCATGTGTATTTATTCCGCAACTCAAAAAGGGTCAAAACTCAAAATGTCTTGGCCAAGATTTCAAAACTAAACAAAAACAAGGGCCCCAACAGGCCCCGACCACAATTCCTTGACTTGTCCGCGAGTCAATCACAAATAACAGTTTCTATTTCCATTGCCCCGCTGGCACCCATACTCTGCTCTGCTGTGCCTTCACCCTGCGCCCTTTCCTGCTGTGCTTCGCCACTTGGTTGTTCAAACAAGGGCCCCAACTTCGGGACCCGACGGAGCGCTGTATCTCTAAGCTCTGTGAAGGCCGCCACCGCTTGCTGCCATTCCTGCATAAGCAAGTCGGCTTCTTGAGAGATCCGGGTGGCGGCGGCTTCGTCTATCATCGTCGTGTCAGCCCCAAACAACGTGGCAAGCTGGGCTTCGGCCTTGGCATCCAGTTGTTGCATGGAGTCAGCATTGGCGCGAAGGGGCGGATGAATCTCCCGGATGACGTGTTTGGCCGCTGCCGATTTGGCCTCAGTCTGTTGCATGTGAAGTTCCAGCTCGTCCGACTGGGCGTAGAGCTGATCTAACCTTGCTGGGTCCATGGTCGCCTGAATGTCGCGGGAGATTTGTTGCAGCTGGGCAGTGATAGGTTGCGTCTTGACAGTTAACGCGAGTGAGAACTCCTGCAAACTGCGCAGAAGGGCGGAAGCCGAAGCTGCAGTGGAATGGAGAGTTGCATGCATACTAGCTGCCTGCGTCTGCTTGGCAGTCACCTGTTCTGAATAGACACTTGGTGGATCTGGAAGGGTAGGCCGTGCGGCTAACGCCGCTTGGAGTTCTTGGTTCTCCCTGCAAACAATAGTGAAAACTTCGCTGAGGTGGTGAGCCTGTAGTGCTATACTGTCCTCCTCTATACTGGCGGGAAGTGGGGCATAGTGAGCCCTTGCAGCGGGCCATACGCTGGAGAGTGCCTGAATAGCAATGTTGGCCTGCTCCTGGAGGTTTGTCTTCTCCCGCAGCAGCTGATTGCGCTGTTCAGTAAGCGTCGTGATCTGATTCCGCTGCTCGGTGCACCGCCGCTGTAGCTCTGTGTGAATCTGCTCGGCCTTGAGGGCCGCCCGCTGAATGAGCAGGTACAGCTGTGCTGGACTCCATTGTTCTGAATTGGTCATGTTGGGTGTGCCCTGCTCCGGCACCCTCTCCTGCGAAGGTTGGTTGCTGGCCGCTGGTCGGCTGGAAGTTTCTGGAGGATGGACCGGCGTCTGCTGCTGCACTGAAGTGGCCATCTCGGACTCCGGCCGGTCTTGCTGCGTGGTCTGCTCTGGGGGAGGGGCAGCCGAATCAGCCCCCCCATTCGTGAACCTGGTAGATATAGTAGCATGAGGGTCCTGGGCCGTGGCCACGGGGTCAACCGGTGGTACCACGGCTGCAGTACTGGAGGTGACTTCCACCCCATGGTCACCTCCGAAAAGTTCCCGGATCAACGAATCTGACACAGTGGCTGATGAGTTGGATGGATTGGGGGAGGTGGCAGGTGGTCGGCCGGTGGGAGCGGTGGACGGAGTGAAAGAAGTGGGAGGGAGGCGAAGGTTGAGGAACTCTGCCGGATCGATCAGAGGTTCCTCCGGAATCAAAGTTGCTGTGGGCGGAGTGGCTGGTGGATCATCGTCCGTAAGATCCACCACGGGTTCTGTGACAGAAATGCGGGCCCTCTTGGATGGAGGTGGGTCTGTTGAATCGGGTTCGGGGGCCGGTTCACCCATTGGTGTGATGAGGGGGGTGGCAGAAGTGAACAGGTTAGTGGGAATGGGAGAAATGAGGGGGGCAGTGTTGGAGGGAACACGAGACCGACTAATATGAAATTCAGCAAAAGAGGGAAATATAGGGGCACCACTTGAAGCAACTTGGGTGGCCACGTTAAGTCGTCGTACCTGGTCATTGAGGTGCTCGACGATCGGGACCAGCGATGTAGGCAGGTCCGGTGCGGTCTCAGCTGCATCCCGTGGTGGTTCCGCCGCAACCTGTGAGGACCCCCCTGCGCCGGTCGCGGCAGGCCGCTGTGCCGGAAGCATTCCATCGAAGTTATAGCGGGTGATCCCGTCGCGGACATGCTTGAAGACCCCCGGCCACGCAGAAACCTCACGGTGAAATGTGTCGTCATTCAGCTGGAACTGGAGGGGCGCCATGTGAAAGGTGGTGTCCGGCACGCAAGTTGGTCGGAGGAAGGTGTGCTTGTGGCTGACCCCAAACCACACCTGTTCACTGTACTCATCCAGCAAGTGCTTGGGCACCCGTTGCTGGTTGGCCACAACATCTGTCATCATCCCGTACCACGCCCGGAACGCCGCCGCGTTCACCTGTTTGGTGCTGGGATCCATGGACACCTTCCAGGGGGTGTATTTCATCGCAAGAGGCTGGCTGATGGTCGTCTTCGCCGGATCCCGGATAGGAGGAAGGTGCCATTTCCACATGGCGAAGGCTAAGATCAAATAGCCGTAAATGAAACTGGTAGTCCGCTTGTAATTTTCTTCGCAGGCCGCGAAGAGTTCCTTCAGCACGAAAGAGCACCAATTCAACTTGGCGCCCCGGGTGCAGTGCTCTGCAATGGAAATTGTGTCCAGGGTGCATTCTCCCTTCGCGTAATGGCGCATCGTCTTGCTAGCGATCAGGTAGCAAGCGAACCGGATTTCTGGTTGGTTGATCAAGTCAATCTTGGCACCTTTGCCACCCCGGCGAGTGCCATACTTGGTGTATAGGTCGGAGTCACCTGACTTTCGGGCGCGCTTGGAGGATGTCTGGCCAGCAGCGGAGACATCTGCACCGTTTTGAGACAGCCCTGTAAGCCGATGAATGTATTCGGCATGAATTGGGATTTCTTCGTTGAGCCACAGGGACCCGTTTTGTACCCGACTGAGGAGGAACCGGGTGCATTGCAGAGCCGGTCCCGTAGTTCCGAAAACTGGAAGAGTCCTCAAATGCATCAAGGTCGACTGCTGTAGGCCCCTAAATTCTGGTCGCATCCGACTGTTGGAGCTGCTGCCTGGCGTGTAATGGTGCTCCATGTAGGTCTGCCAATGGAGGTGAGGAAACTCAGCCGGGTCGGACAAGTTGGTGTCCACACATGCTGCATTGTCATACTTGCCGACCAGCGACTCTACGCGGTTAATTCTGCTATCTAACACTGGTTCAGGGACAGATACGATAGCCCTCGGAATCTTGGCTCGACGCAGGTAGACTTGGAGTGTTCTTCTGGAGTTCTCTGCTGAATGCAGTGTGCTTCGATGCTACAAATGCTCTGGAGACGCTACAACTTCCAAATTGAACTGGTCTGTCATTCTCGTGCTGTTGATCTTCATGCAAATTATGGCATTCGCTGGCACGAGCAGAGCTGATGAGACTCCATAACGGAAATGAATTCTTGCTATCCTTAGCGGCTGCGATAATCGTGTGATCAATCGCATGCATGTATGTAATCTGACAGTTGCTGACGGCGTCATGGGAATATGGGCGGACACGATGGCTGAGGGAACTGAGGGTGATGGCAAATGATTACGGTACAATTACTGTCTACTTATGGCAATTTATAAAGAAAATCTGAGCGATCCTACGGACTGACAAAAGGACTGACGGAAATGACCTGGACTGACACTGGCACAGGAATGGATCCTACGCGAACGACACGCTGGACTGGCGCGGTGACACGCTGGACTGGCGCGGCGACACGCTGGACTGGTCCGCCCCGACCACAGTCGGTTGCGGTGAGGTACCCGCAACTGACCAATTATTTGACAGACTGTCTATGAACAGAAAAGACTCTCTATGCTCATCCCGGTTGCGGGAGAGTTATTAGACTAAGCTACTCTATGGGTTCTCTCGGTTGCGAGATTTATTGATGAAAAGTGAAAGATACCTACTCCTGGTAGGGTTTCAGGCGTGCGCCATTCACCCATCTGGGAAGAACTGTACCGTCCAGCTGTGCCAACCGAACGGCTCCTGAGTCGCGGATCTCGATGACAAAATAGGGTCCCAACCAGTGCATCTGGAGCTTGCCTGGGAACTTCTGGAACCGGCTGTCGTACAAGAGAACTTTGCCGCCAACTTGGAAGGCTTTGGTTTTGATGTGGCGGTCGTGCCACGCTTTCTGTCTGGCCTTCTGAACCTTCTGGTGGAATTCCGCGAGGAATCGGGCCTCATCCAGCTCCTGTAGCTCCTGGAGGCATTCCCGAAGTGACTCCTCTTCTGAGAATTGGAGGGACGTTGCGATCAAAAGACTGGGTACCGTGAACTCGGCGGGAATCACAGCTTCCCGGCCATACACCAACTGGAATGGTGTCTGGTTGGTCAAACGTTTCACTGTGGTCCGGTAGGCCCATAATGCCGCTGGGAGGCGCTCGTCCCAATCGTCGCGCTGAGCATTGCAAATTTTAGTCAAGCCCTTTTCGAGAATCTTGTTGAATGCTTCCACCGTACCATTGGCCTGCGGGTGGTATGGGCTGCTTTTATGATGCTGAATCATAAATGTGGCCAGTAGTGACTTGACCGTGGCATTAATGAAATGCGTACCCTGATCGCTGGTCAAACTCCGTGGGCAGCCAAAGCGGCTGATGATGTGTTCAAAAATGAACCGGGCAGCGGTCTCTGCCGAGCAGTCGCGTACCGCTACTGCCTCAGCCCACCGTGTGAGGTAATCCGTTGCGGTAATGATGTACCGGGCCTTGGAATGTCGAGCGATTGGGGCGATGGGACCTACGAAATCAACAACCCACTTTTCAAACGGCCGCAACACATGCACTGGGTGTAGCGGAAGCTCATCCCGGTGCGAAGGCCTTCCCGTCCGCTGGCAAACATCGCAGCGCTTCACATAGGCCTTACAGTCAGCATGTACCGTCGGCCACCACAGGCCAGCTTGGAGCACCTTCCTTGCGGTGGGTTTCGCACCCACATGCCCTCCCGCAACACCACTGTGACATTCCCACATCACTGCTTCCCGTTCATGGTCGAGAACACACCTGCGCAACACCTCATCAAGCCCCAGTTTGTACAGCTGCCCCGCGATCAATTGGTAGTCGGCCGCCCGGACAACCAGGTGGCATTTCTGAAGCGGGGTGTAATCCTCAGGGCACTGTCCCGTGGTCAGATACGTGGCAATGTCAGCCAGGTAATCTAGTACTGCTTCAACTCGGAAGAGGTCAGCATCCAGAAGCTGATCGTCCAACGGGCCTTCATTCTCTCTCGTCTCCAACCTGGATAAGTGATCGGGACCAACATTCAACCTGCCAGGCTTGACAATCACCTCAAACGTGAACTCCTGAAAAAGTAGAAGCCATCGACAGATTCTTCCTTCCAACACAGGCTTATTTACCAGATATTTCAATGCAGAATGGTCCGTGAAAAATGTGAATTTGCCGCCCAAAATATAGTGGCGGAACTTCTGGAGAGAGTACACCATCGCCAACGCCTCCCGCTCGGTCGTGGTGTAATTCTTCTCCGCATTCGATAACCGTCGGCTGGCGAAGTATACGGGGTGGTCAAGTGTCGTTTCCCCGGGTTGCGCCAATACAGCTCCAAGTGCAATTCCGGACGCATCAATGTGCACATGGAACTGCTTATCCCAGTCGGGATGAACCAGTATGGGTGCCGTCGCCAACTTCTCCTTCAATGTGTCAAGTGCCTTCCTGCACTCCGCCGTCCACTCAAATGCTTCTGCCTTTTGCAACAGTTTCTCCAGGGGGGCTGTAATCCTTGCGTAGTTGCGAATAAACCGCCTGTAATATCCTGTGTGCCCGAGCAGTACCCGCAACTGCTTCACTGTCTCGGGGGCCTCCATGTGGACGATGACCGTGACCTTGGCAGGATCAACGTAGACCCCTTGCTTGCATACCACGTGGCCCAAGAGTGTGCCGAATGGAACTGAAAAAATACATTTCTTCAAGTTCAAGGAAATCTGCAACTGGCGACACCGGTCAAACATAACCCGCAACAGAGAGGCGTGTTTCTTCAACAGACTGTAGACAGTCCAGTCATCCATGTAGACCTCCAGGAACTTGTGAATGTACTCCCGGAAAGCAGCAATGACAATCCGGGAAAACACAGCCGGTGCGTTCTTCAGACCAAACGGCATAACGTGGTATGCAAATGATCCCCACTCAGTGGTAAATGTCGTCTTTGCTTTGTCTTCCTCGGTGATGCGCACCTGATGGTAGCCCGAAAACCCATCAGTGAAGGAATAAGCTTCGTTCCCCGTGACATGATCTAGAACTTCATCGCTGAAGGGAGTGGGAAACGGGTCGTGGATACAAGCATTATTCAAGCTCCGGTAGTCTACACAGACCCAGATCTCCGCTTTGTCCTTCTTGTTCTGGATGAAAATCGGACTCACCCATTCCGCTTCTTCTACTGGAAAGATGAGACCTGCAGCCAGCATCTTGTCAATCTCCATCTTGACCTTCTCTTTGATACGTGGATTCAACCGGTAGGGTCGGTGCTTCACCGGTCTGGCCCCCGGCTTCAACGTGATGCGCATTTCACCCAGATCCCCCTTGATCCCCTTCAGGTCCGCAACTGAGGACGGAAACAAATCTTCGTATTCCCGGAGGAGGCTGAAAATTTCTTTTGTTGTCTCCTCGTCCTAGTAATCTCCCACCGTTGCGAGCTTAGGTTTCTCGTCTGTTCCAATGTTCAGTTTTTTTGTCTTGAGCGGCTGTAAATGGACCCCTTCAGTCGTCGGCTCTTCACTGATTCTCCGCTCACCTTCCTTTTCGTCAAAATAGAGATGCCTGAGGTCCTCCAAACTATCGTCCTCCGGATTTCCATCAATCCGGTGACAAACCAACTCGCGCCTGACCTCAGGTCGTGACACAGCCAGGCCCTTATCGGGCTCGGGCTGGCGGAAAAACAAGACCTCCTTGATTGCCTGTAGGGCCTGAGACTCCTGCGCCGTCTCCCCTTCGAACGAGAAGCTCAAAACGAACTTGTCCGCAACTGCCTGCCAAGAGCGGGTTTCCCGTTTCCGCTCTTCCTCCAGGTACCAGGCCTGGGGAATGGTGCCTAGGGAGTGGACAAACCTGTGGACCCACAGCTCCACAGGGTACCGTGAGCTCCGCCACCGTTCTTCGCAGGCCCGCAAATGGTGTCGCGGGTCTGAATTTCCATGATACTTAAGCGTACTGGAGGGTCCTTCATCCTCTTTAAAGCGTGCCCGCAGAGCCTCCACCACACACTCCCATCGCAACAGAGTGTTGCGGTGATTTTTCCACCATCGAGCCGACGTTGACTACAAGGCCACATCCAAGAGGGCCATCCGGCTTTCAGCTGGGACCCGATCTTCCACTTTGGCAATAAAAGTATTGACTGCTTGCATGTTTGATAATGTGGGATATCCGCGGATCTCAGTCCCTACCCACCGGACCTGAGCGATGGAGGCACATCTCCGCATGGTGGTCTCATATCCCCCTTGCTGCCAGTCTTCCCAAGCGAGTTCGGATCCGAGCTCCGAGCTCTGTACACTCCGCCAACTGACAGAGCCAGTTGCGGTCGGGTTAATATAATCGTCCCGCTTCCCTGCAGTCATCTGATAAAGATGGTCCATTATCTGAGCATCCTCCCGATTGTCCACTGTTTCTGTATATTGCGGGCCCTGATACGGGTCGAGAGGCTGGGTGACCCGTACCTCCCCATCCTCAAAGATCATTAGCTCCTTCTTGAGGTCGATGATGGCGTAATTCTCAAAAGCCCAATCAATGCCGAGTAAGGCCGGATAGGGATCCTTGTCGCCCATGATATCAATAACTTCAAAATCGGTGTATGTCTTCACCCCCGCAACGTCGACCTCGACTCCCTCGAGCCGGCCGATTGGCAAAATGCAGTACTGATTCACCATCCTGAGTTGGATGGGTGAGTAGGCTAACCGCGGCCTTCCAAGAGCCTCCCATGTCTTTCGTGGCAGTATGTTGACGTCGGACCCCAAGTCCAACATGGTGTCGCTGATTTGGAACCCTGTGACCTGCGTGTTAAGCCGGAATTCTTTGCCTGTTCGTTGCTTGTTCCGCTTGACACGTTGCACGTATTAAGGGCTAGCGTCCGCCGGATCTCTAGGTTCTGTGCGCCCCTGCAGCGCTCCGTCCAAAGCATGCTTGAGCTGCTGCCGCAGCACAGCGTTATCAACAATCCTGAGGAATAGCCGGAGCCAATCCTCGACCACAGTATCTGCGACGTTCTGCGCACCGGATTCCGGCCGCCTGGGCTCCTCCAACCCTCCCTCGTTCCGCAACTGGGCGAATGCCTCAACCGCCTCCTGGAAATACTTCTTCTGGACTTCGGGCCTGATCAACTTCTTTGGGGATGCCGGCCGAACCACTCGCGCTGGCTCCTTCTCGTGGGCATCGTCTCCAGTCTTCTTTCCGCCCCGTGTTACTATCGCAACGTTCTGCATGTCAGGGGTTGCGGTGCTGCGCGGTTCTGAGTTTATCAGATTCGCTCCCCTCTGCCTCACCCGTTCTTCCCACTTCTTGATGAGCTCTGGACAGTCTTCTGTAGCATGGGCGTTGACCCGGCACTGGGAACACCAGGGTCGTCGCGGAAGGGGACATTCTCGAGCCACATGACCCTCCTGGTCACAGTTGTAGCATTTTACCGGATCGCGTCCGCCTGTGCGGCCTCCCCGCATGCCTCCGCCTCTTCCTCTTGGAGCCTCGTTCACCCTGTAGGAGGGACGGTCCAGTCGGTCCGCAAGTGCGTCGAGAGCCCTGCACTGCTCAGTATTGTGAGTCGTGGACACACAAAATTCGCAGTATACATTATTCGGGACCGTGGAGTACTTCTGTAATATCGGGCACATCCGAGGAGGATGCCCCAGCGTCCGGAAAATCTCGCAGTACTCCGTGGTGGAGGAACCCGGTTGCGGTGGGAACCCTGCGTAAGTTTGTTGCGGCTGGTAGACTCCCTGCGGGTTCATCGCCGCGCCACCCCCTGGTGGTGGACCCCCCTGGATTGCTGCGACCGAGGGTCCTGCTCCTGCGCCGCGCAACCGAGGACACTCGGTTGCGACGTGGCCCTCGACCAGGCAATGAGTACACCAAACATTCGGTCGCGCTGGTCTCACTGGCTGAAGCTCCTTGAGCTTTTCAGTCAAGCTGGAAATCTGGTGTTGCAACCCTATCAAAGAAGGATCTTGCGGGGCCGCCCCACCCCCCGCGGATATTCCTAGGGGTAGCCCGCCATGGCTTCAATCTTCATGGCCTACTCCAAAGCGTCCTGCAGATTATCAATCTTCTGCTGAGTGAGAGGGGTTCGTGTCAAGGGGAGCAGAGCCTTGATGAACCAGTCCCTCTGGTGGTTTGGATCGATCGGGTAGCTGAGTTTCCCGATCGCGTCCTTGAATCGCCGCATCAACTCCCACGCGGTCTCACCTTCCTTCTGCTTAATTTCCCACAGCTCGGACAGGCCCTGCTGGTCTGTCTGGGGAAGCTTGAATTCGCGGACAAAATCCCGCTTCACGTTCGCAATTACAGGGTTAGGATGCGCCTCGGACCACTTGATAAACCATCGCAGAGCCCTCTCTCTGAGCGTGGTTTGGAATTCTATTAACTTCCCTGCATCTGGCGTCTGGCGGGCCCTCCAGATGGCTTCGCACAGGTACCAGTGTTGTTCTACGTCATCATTGCCCCGGCCAGAGAACTTTGGATACCGGGTGAAAGATCCAGCCATGTGTACTTGCGGAGAATTAACCAGGATAAAACCTCCCGGTCCTGGTTGCGTAACGGTCCCTCTAGGGAAAATACTACTACTAGTAACGCTGCTGTTACTGGGCGTTACCGACACTGCTGAACTACTGTATGACTGACTTAATGCTTGTAACCGAATAAAAATATTTCTTAAAGGTTGATAAAGTACCAGGGGAAGGTCGGGATCCTGGCCATGCGGAAGGTGGGAAGTAGGGCTGCCTGGAGGGGTGGGTGCCGTCTGATCTTGAAACATCTGCTGCATCACGCCATGCCATTCATCATCGGAACTTTCTTCGAGCTGCATCTTTCCGTTATCTTCGCTAGTCACGATCTCTCTTCCTCGCATCGCTGGGCTCCCATGCACCCATTGCACTTCCACTGCTGTCCCGTCTTCTTTCCGGGTATCCAAACCCATAACTCCCGTCCTCTGAGGCGCTTCCTTCTGATTTTTCCTCTCGATCTCTCTTCTCTTCAAATCTCTCATTACCCTTCTTCGCCACCTATCGGCGATCTGTGCCCGCCGATGCGCACGTAGCTCCCGCAACTTGCATGCGGCCTCAACGTCCATCCCCCGCTCCCCACTCTCACAGTCTACACAGCATCGGTCCCCTCAATCCTTCCCCCAGTACGGGTGGTTTACGCTTCCATACCCGTTTTGTGGAACTCAATCAACCCCTCGTCCACCATCATGGCTTTGATCCACAGCAGAATCTCCTTCAACAGCTTCCCCCTCAGCCCTGAGTGAAAAACAGCCTTGGCCTTCGAGAAGGATTGGTAGCACTCAGCAGCAAACTCCACAGCGTATCCTTCCAACGTGGTCCTTACCCAGAAATCCACTGCACGGGTTAGTTCAGTGTCTACCCGATGCAGTGCCACCAGGTCTTCGTGCGTCCACCTGCGGTTTATCTTCCGCAAGCCTTCTTGGGGCAGCGTCGTTCGTAATCTCCGCAACCAATTGTAAAGGTCCGTAGGGAACCTTCCCCAGAAAATTTCGTATGTATCACTGGCTGAATCAGAGAAAAGAATGAGCTCCTTGATCACCGCCTCCTTTTTCTTGGTCAGCTCTGCTTGCTGAGCAATGAATTGGTCAAGATGATCATCCCACCGTCGCCGTATTGCTCCTTCAATATGGTATCTATACCATGATCTAGATCCCCTCAGAACATGGAGGTCCCGACAACGGAACCATTCGTTGGCGAGAAGTCAGGTCTCGCGGACAAGACCCAGGTTCAAGAGTTGTGGCCAACAAAGGGGTCCGGTGTAGTCTAGGAACACGTCGGCATTTTCACCCTGCTCTGGAGAGCAATGCGTCTCACCCGAGGCGTGCCGCAACCACATGCAAAAGGGGATGAGATCAATGGCAAGGAACAAACCCGCAACTAAAGAAAGTCGGTGCATCCATTACATATACAAAGCTATATGCAAGATCACTTAACATGCATTCAGACATTCATAAATAAAATTTTAAACCAGCATAAACGCATTACATGCACATGAACATCTTATTGAGACAACAACCTTCCATTGTATTAATCTCTTGGCCCAATACATGATTACATGGCAATCTTCCTATTAGCTCACAAAGCTGATACAGATGAATCTCAGAACAGAAAGGTAGAATAGAGAAGATAAGAAACCATATGAAGAACATGCATGAATCCTCCGCAGCTGCTCTGCGCGTCCTTCCTTGTCTCTGGCCTCGCGACTTCTTCAGTACGCATTCAACTCTCAGCATTCAACAACCTTTTCAGCCGGGTGACTGTTATTTATTCATCCTCCCTCGCGACTATCGGCTCCTCTGCGTCTTCACTTCGGCTTCTCTCAGCTTCTCTTCTTATGTCTGCATGTTCCACTTTCTGTTTTCTGCTGTGTTTCCTTCATCTGCACTTGTCTCTGTTCTATCTCCAGCTATCGAGTGCTTTCGCGTCGCCTTGGTAGCTCCGCAACTCCTGGTAGTTGCGGCGCGGTCGCGGTTGCCATGTGTATTTATTCCGCAACTCAAAAAGGGTCAAAACTCAAAATGTCTTGGCCAAGATGTCAAAACTAAGCAAAACAAGGGCCCCAACACTGACTATGTAACCAGATAGGTCGAAGCTAAGCAAGTGAAGGATTCTAGTGCAGATACAACTATGCACTTCATTTTCGAAAATATTTTGACTCGCTTTGGATGCCCTAAGATCCTGATAAGTGATCAAGGTATGCACTTTGTGAATGAAACCATTGAAGTGTTGACAAACAAATTCCAAAATCATCATTAGAAGAGCACTCCATATCACCCAAAGGCGAATCGTGTGGTGAAAGCTTTCAATAATATATTAGAGACTGCGCTTACCAATATTTGCAATGCTAACTGAAACGATTGGGATGAGCGCATAGCAGCAGTTCTCTGGGCATATCGGACCACATGTAAAAAGCTAACTGGTAGGACACCCTTCAGGATGATGTATGGGAAAGAAGCTTTGTTGTCAATGGAGTACATTGTTCCGAGTTTGTGCATTACAACATTCACAAATAGGGAAGAAGTAGATGTTTTGGAGGAACATTTGTCGTAGTTGTTCGCACTTGAAGAAGATCACTTTATTGCAAATTTCCACCGGTAAGTTCACAAGGCGCGCGAAAAGGCATGGCATGATAGGCATATCACACAAAAGTTATTTAAGAAATATGATTTGGTCTTGTTGTATGACAACAAGTTTGCGCGCCACCTAGGGAATTTCAAGATGCATTGGCTAGGGCCATGTATTGTTAAGGAGATCATTGATGGAGGTGCAGTGCGCCTGGCCACCCTGAGCGATGAGTATCTTCCCGGGAATTTCAATGGAAGTCGATTGAATCCTTAGAGGGATGACCCTTGTTGGGCCTTGAAATTTTCATTCACTTCCATTACATTTTCACTTACATTTCCATATTATCACCTTCATTCCACCTCCATTTCATTACATTTACCTTAACCATTACCACTATTGGGTTACATTTATGTTTTTCCAAACTTTATTAATTCCTGGTATTTTTAAGTGAATTTGTGGTTAAAAATTAGAAAATAATATGCACATACTTATACCTTACAAGTGGAATGAGTTTGTTGCCATGTGTAGGTCAAAAAGAAGCTTCCAAAAGACCCTTATTTGGCCTCCTAAAGCCAAATTCGAATTTGGATGGAGAAGATCATGGGATCATAAGGATATGTGTCTCATTTCCTATTTCTATTGTAACTCTAAGAATACATGTGCCTTATCACTTCATATTTGGATTGTAACTCTAGAGATATAGAGAGATATTCATGGACTCTCATTAAAGAGATAGCTTCTCATATTTTTGTATAAATAGGGGAAGCTTTCTCTTATCAAATCATGTGTAAAATTAGAGTTATGCTCAAGATTTGAATACATAATTAGATTGTGGCACCTTACTCATGAATGTTCCTTCATTTTGACTTGGTTTTACTTACATATGGAGCATCTCGATTTACCATCTCTCATACTTTTAGATCAGCTACCTAAAATGTTTGAGATTTACTTACTTTTATATATTAAAGTTTATTTTCTTTCTTAGTATTAGTTTTAGAATGATTGTGTAATCTTATGTTTCCTAATAGCATCTCAAGAAAGTAGTGTCTTATCTATTTTCCAAAATTGGATTGCTTTGAAGCAATAATAATTCACAGTTATCTAGCTTTATTTATTGTTTTGTCATTTACTTTCATAGATTAGAACTACCAATTAATTGTATCAATGGATGTTCCTAAAAGCCATTTCAATATGATGATTCTAAACTGAATGGTTGAATGTATAATTCATACAGTGACTGAATTTACTCTGCACATTGTTATTTTCTTTCTAGGAATTTAGAAACTAAGACATAATTGACTTCTTATATAGCACTTCAAGAGGGTAGTACTTCATATTGAAATGTTGGAGAAAGTCAAATATACATTAGTTGTTTATGCTTTCACATTTTGCTTTCAGATCCTCACTTAGTTGCATCACTGATATTCCTAAAGATCATTTCAAGGAGATTGATTTAATCATACTTCCAAATTGAATGATTGAATGTTTAATGAATGCAATTAATGAGTTTTTTTCCCTTTGTATGCCTTAATTTCTTTCCTAGATTTAAATACTAAAGTATAATTGGTTGCTTATACATCATCTCAAGAGGGTGATTCTATAATACCTCCATATTGGATGTTGGAGTGATTGAACATACCTTAGTTGTTTTCCTTTACATGTTTTGAAATTCTTTCTTAAATTAAAATTTCAATTCCTGCAAGTGTGACTGCACATGCTATATTTTCTTTTGAATTTGCTTTATTTCTTTTCGTTACTTGATTTCATAAGTTAGTTGAATTCCATTTTCATTATTTGATTTCATAGATTAGATGAATTGGTTTTCGTTATTTTGTAGTTAGATTAATCTAAACTGAAAGATAACTTCTAGCACATATAGTGCATGCATGCTTCATAAGCTTACGAAACCCCCGAGTTGACAAATTAAATGACAGGCAATTATTTTGCCTCAACATTTTGGTGTCGCTACCGGGGAAGTGTGCATAGGAACTGACTTCCAGTCTAGAGTGTATTTTTTTTTTTTTAGTTTTTACTAACCATTTATGGACAAAGAATCTAGAATACAGCCTAAAGACTACATGGAGGAATGGTAAAAAGTGATTGCACCACAACATTCATCAATTCTTCAAGAGATTCTTGCGGAAAATCGAAAGATCAAGATGATTTTTCATATCCTTACAAACAATCAGGTACATTTTTCAAGTTTGGATATGAATATTTCAAATATTCTAATCCGTAAATGGCTTCATGGGAAGCATGAATATATTTAAAAATAAAAAATATATATATAGTTTTTTTTTATATAGATAGGAAAAATAAAAATAAAACCAAACTTAGCTAGATTTTTAGATTTTATTTATTTTATTTTATTTTGTTGATTAATTCATTTTGAATAAATTTCAGTGACGCAGTAAGAATCACTTCGTTTTTTTTTTTTTTTTAATCACAATCAGAAATAAAATTTGTATGTAAAAATATGAATTTATTTGATGAAGCTGACTAGTATGCTCTCTTCCCGTGCCTCGTTGTGACCTGGAAGATCAAAAAATCAGATCAATCAATTTACAAAAAAATAAAATAAAAATAAAAAAATAAAAAATAAAAATAAAAATCGTTAGAAGTTTTTGCTGGAAATTAATCTACAATTCTATTGAAAATCGTCATTTGAGTCATTATCCTTTTATCTGTTCTAAAAATTTTGATGTTTTGCATCCTCTCAATCTTTTTCTGATTTATTGAAATTGCATGTGCACAATTTTTATTTAGAAAATAAATAAATAAATAAAATAAAATAATTGTGTTCCCCATGGAAAGGAGGCTCATGCATATGCGTGAGGCTAGCCTTTGGCTTGGCCTCACACATATGTGCAGGCCTTCAATCCACACAAAGACCTATGCACTACAATAAAAAAAAGTGAACCTTATCTTTTTGATATTCGATTTTCCTCAAGCAGCAGTTATTAGAAATCGATTTTAGAAGTTGCAGAGACAGACAATGAAGGTGTATCAAATGAAGATAATGTTGATGAAGAGAAGAATGCAAATTTCTGATAAAGAGAAGATTGCAAATTCAATTGCAGATACAAACAATGAAAGTGTATCACATGAAGAAATTGCTCATGAAGAGAAGATTGCGGACTGTTGATGAAGAGAATATTGCATATTCCATTGCAGGTAATTGGAATGAGAGAGATCGATCTGAACTTCTCTGTGAGAGATAAGCCATTACATATCAAAACCTACAAATAAAAAAATCAAACCACAACAATTTTATTTTGTTGTAGAAGTAATTGTGAGGAAACGAAATGTGTAACTGTTAAAAAACCCCGATTTTAAAACACATTTTCTGAGCAAACCAAGGCGAATTAGGAAAAAATAAAACATGGGTTTTTTCGGGAACGGGGTGACTTAGGTAATCCAATAAAAATTTGTTGAAATTTATAGCCATTTGGGAAAAATCAGGGTTCTTCGGAGCTCCATTTTGCAGATTGCGTGAGGAAAAAACGATTTGTTTTGATCTATTTAAACATGGCAAGATGAAAGCAGAAGAATCCAAGTTAATAACAAAATCTGCTCCACATGGCATGTGGTTTAAGATTCAAATTTGATTTAATAAAATTGATTTTAGACACATGTGTCTCATGATTAAAAAATAAATAATAAAAAAATCAATTGAGAGAGTTGTGGAAAATTTCGCATGCTCAATTCCACTTGGGATTTTTCCAACATAATAGATCATCCATCAATTGCATCATTATATATATATTTAATTGGGATCATCAAATCTCCAATAAATAAAAAAATTGCAACACAGATGATGATTCAATTTGAAAAATTTAATAATGACTTGCAAAACAATTAGATGATTTCTCAATATTTAGCATTAAAAATATTATTACTGTGTATTTTTCTATGAATCATCCATCAATTGCATCATTATATATATATTTAATTGGGATCATCAAATCTCCAATAAATCAAAAAATTGCAACACAGATGATGATTCAATTTGAAAAATTTAATAATGACTTGCAAAACAATTAGATGATTTCTCAATATTTAACATTAAAAATATTATTACTGTGTATTTTTTTATGAATCTTTAACTTGCAGGACACAATGAATCTTTGTGATGCTAATCATATTACTGAGCACATTGCATGAAGTCATCCGACAACAGGGAGTTGATTCATTTTTCATGGTTATTTCTTAAAAATTGATTGATATCAATATCATGAATTGGACTAAATATAACACTTTTTATTTTCCTTAATATGTTTTATTTTGGCATTCAAATTTTGCGTAAGAATCAGAGAGGAATTGGCCATTTCTTTTTTAACACATTTATGTTCTTTATGCTAAGTTTTATTGCAGTTTTGGGATGATCGAATGAACATTGAAGAAAATCAATTATGTGTACAATTGGTCTTCAAATGACTGATTTCATGAGAAACATAAGAACAATTCTATGTCCATATCCATCAAGACCATTACTTTTTCTCTCTTTTGAATTATAAATCCAACCAAGCAATTCAAAGCAAGCCACAGTTATTTTCCCAGCAAGAGTCAATTGTTCATTTTCCTTTATTCACATACACTTTCCATTACTTTTTGTTTACTCCTAACCCACAAATACAAGCAAGAAGCTCACTTACATTCTTATTTCCCATTGTCATTTTCCATTTCATCTTCCATCTCCATTTTCCTTCTCTTATCCTTTTCATTTCGCAAATAAACCTTGCTTCAATGCAAATTAATGAGTCCATAGTCCTTTGAGTCTAAAATCCTTGCAAAAACACCTTGAGGCTTGCATGCCTTAATGGCAAGTCTTCTTGCTGACGAACAATGGGAATACATTAATGTCCCTTGTTCATCAGAACTTCTAGGTACTCGACAACAAAAAAATTATTCATACCTAGCAAGATGTGTTTGGGCATCTTGACTCTCATTGTCATCAATGGTGAGAGTTCTCGTGTTGACTAGTGGCATCCAATAATAATGGTCTAAGTGTCCTCAGACACGTAATTTTATTAATCAGAAAAACAATTACATTTGGAATTATGCAAGAGTTTACTCCCGAACAACAAAAACACTCTTGCAATGAGCTATTTATATGCTCAATGTCCTAACTTCCACTAATTATGGATCACTTATTAAATAACAAGTGTCCACTTACATTAAATGACCTTCTAACTATTCTACTAACTTTATTCCTAACTTAAAGCCTAGGAAACGACTCTATTCTAGAGTCTTATTTTTAATAACAAAATTCTATTTCTAAGTATCTCAAATATTTATTAAATATTTCAATTTAATAAATATTTTTATTCTCTAATATTTATTAAATATCCAATTTAATAAATATTTTATCCTAAGTTTATATTAACATATTTGGATCATCTAACATTCCCCCCTATGATCCAAAGATACATTACAACAGATACCAAGTTCATCCCTAAACTTAGTAAATTTTATTCTGCCAAGAGGTTTCGTGAAAATGTCGGAGGTTTGATCTTCTAAAGGAAAATACACTGGCTTGATGACGTCCTTTGCAATTAGAGATCTGATATGATGATACTTAGTATCCACAAGCTTTGTCTTTGAATGGAAAATTGGATTCTTGGCAAGCTTTATTGTTGACTGATTGTCGATGAATAACGAAGTAGCTTCTGCTGGAGGAATTCCCAAATCCTGTAAAACGCGACGTAACCAAACAATCTCACATGTTGCTTCCCATGCTTAAATGTACTCTACTTCTACTGAAGAAGCGGCCACTGTAGCTTGCTTCTTGCAACTCCAGGAAACTGCAACTGACCCCATGTTCATTAAGTAACCTGAGGTTGATGCTCTGTCATCAATACTGCCAGCAAAGTCGGCATCTGAAAATCCACCAAGTACAAATTTTTTAGTCTATTTGTAAAGAAGACCAAAATCTTTTGTTCCTTGGATATATCGAATAACTCTTTTGGTTGCATTCCAATGGCTGTCTAGAGGTTCCTGCATAAAACGTGAAATAATACTGACTGCATAAGATAGATCAGGACGAGTGGTTGTAAAATAAATCAAGCTGCCAATCAACTGTCTGTAAGTAGTGCTGTCCACTTTTTCCCCCCCTTCAAATTTTGAAAGTTTCAAGTTTTGTTCCATAGGGGTAAGGATAGGCTTGCAATCCTGCATTCCAAATCACTGAAGAATTTCTGCCGCATATTTACTCTGAGAAATGAAGATCTGATGTGGATTTTGGAATACTTCAACACCAAGATAGTAATGAAGTAGTCCCAAATATGTCATCTTAAAACCTGCATGTAACTCCTTTTTCACCTGTTCAATGTGATTATCATTGTTTCCTGTGATGATCAAATCATCAACATACATAACCAAAATCACCATATTTTTACCTTGTTGGCGTACATACAAGGTATCATCAAATTCACTACGATGACAACCAAATTTGCGAAGGTATTCATCCATTTTGGCATACCAAGCTCAGGGAGCTTGTTTTAACCCATATAAATCATTTATCAGTTTGCAGACTTTCTGTTCTTGTCCTTCAATTTCAAAACCTAGTGGTTGTGTCATGTATACTTCTTCCTGTAAATCTCTGTTGAGAAAAGCACTTTTTACATCCCTTTGATGAAATTTCCATCCTTGTTGAGCTGCTAAGGCAAGTGTGAGGCGGATGGTGTTCCATTTAGCTGTAGGAGCAAACGTTTCCTCATAATCTATCCCTTCTTGTTGTGCAAAACCTTTAGCAACAAGTCTTGCTTTATACTTGTCAATATCACCATTTTGCTTGTACTTAATTCGATAAACCCATTTGCATCCAATAGGTTTAACATGCTGAGGACAATCAACAAGTTGCCAAGTGTTGTTGTCTTGAACGGCCTGATATTCATCAACCATAGCCTGTTGCCATGCTTTATGTTTTATTGCCTCTTGAAAAGAAGAAGGTTCAATAAAATCATTTGCTATTAAAGAAAAATTGCCTTCATTTTGTTTTGATCCCCTTGTTCCTATTTTATTTTGTTCATTAGGCCTTACATCTTTCAAGAGTTGAACCGCCCATTTCGGCAATTGATGTTCACTAGTTTGGGTTTGAGCAACTGCAGGTTATGGGGGCGGAGAGTCATTTCCAGAAGAATTGTTGTTGCTAGGAGAGTTGGATGAACTGCTAGAAGACCTGGATGGTGTTGATGAATAAGATGGACTGGATGAATCATCGTCAGATGAAGAAAATTCAAGTTCATACCAACTTGGTGAATTTGGTTGACTTTGTAAATTTCCATGTCTTTTATCAGTTTTTGTTTCTAACTTTTGAAGAAAACTTTCAACTTCTTCAGCACTCTTACTCTCATTTTCATCAAAGATCACATCTCTGCTGACAATAAATTTCCCATTCGACAAAATTCGGTACCCTTTCTTCTCATCAATATACCCGATCATTGTGCACTTTAAGCTTCGTGCATCAAGCTTAGTTATTTTTTCCTTGGGAACTAAGGCATAACAGATAGAACTAAAAAATCTAAGATGCTTAACTCGTGGTTTGAATCCAAACCATGGTTCATAAAGTGTGATTCCGTCTAAATAAGCTGTGGGAGATCTATTTCTCAAGTAGACAGCGGTATGAACTGCTTTAGCCCAATATGAAGGACTTAACTTTTTGAAAGTTAACATAGATCGCGCCATTCCTAACAAGGTACGATTCATTCTTTCTACTACTCCATTTTGCTGCGGAGTGTAGACATTGGTAAGATGTCGTTTTATACCATTATCCATACAATACTTTTTGAATTCATTTGAAGTGAATTCTTCATTGTTGTCAGTTCGAAGAGTGCCAATCTTCTCCTTTACTTCATTTTCAATAAGCTTATGAAAAATTTTGAACTTTTCAAATGCTTCTGACTTTTGCTTCAAGAAATAGACCCATATCATCCTGCTAAAATCATCAATAAAAAGTAAAAAATATATGCAACTTCCAAGTGAAGTTGGGAAGGGTCCACAAATATCACTATGAACCAACTTCAAATGCTTGTCTGCTCACCAGGAACTGGTGGGAAAATTCTCTCGATCTTGCTTTCCAAAAATGCAAGATTCACACTTTGCATTTTCCCTTTTGAAGGTTGGAAGTCCTTTAACCATGCCCTGTTTTTGTAACTAAGAGAGACTATCAAAGTTGAGATGGCCATATCTGACATGCCATAATCTGATTGGTGAAATATTTGTACTTGCTATGCCTACAAAGTTAGAATGTCTTGGAATAATTGTCCCTTTCATCCTTAATAGTTTTCCATCTTCATAACCTGTCATTACTGTTTGCATATTTTGTTTGACTAAGTTGATTTTAACTAAGCCATCTTGCATAATCACTGTATGCCCTGCTTGTCGAATTGTGACTGAGGACAACAAATTTTGCTTGAATGTTGAGACATACCATACATTAGAAATCATTCTTTCTCCGATGCTTGGTAAAAAAAAATTTAACTGCACCTTTGCCTAAAGGAGTATGTTTGGTTTTGTCAACAAGATAGATTGAATTCAGATGACATTATTTGAAACTCCAGAAGAAGTCACGTCAAAATTTCATGTGTTAAGTTGCGCCTGTATCAATAATCCATGCATCTTCATAATCACTGCGGAGAAAGCTTGAAACCTGTAAAGTTGTTTCTTTTGTGTTTGTGAAAACATATTCAGAACTATCAGGATCATCTTCATCATTTGCAAACTGTGCTGAGTTTGGATGAAACTTAGAAATTTTCTCAATATAAGTTCTACAATCTCCTGCATAATGACCAACTCTGTTACATCGCCTACAAACAATTTTACTCAAATTGGTGCCTCTTCCCTGAGACTGTCCTCGACCTCTGCTTTGTCCTCTGTTTTGAGTTTGTCCTCTTCTTGGACTCTGTCCTATGCCTTGATGATATCCTTTGTTTTGATTGTTGCCTCTGTCTTGAAAATTGTTTCTGCCTGAATTGGAGCCTCTGTTGGAATTGTTTCTCTGTGTTGACTGCGACCACGACCTTGAGCTGCTTGATTTGGATTGAAATTACCTCTTCCTTTGTTTCTGGAATTGTCAGCTGAGGAGTTGCTTGAACTGGCTTCGGTGAGGAAGACATATTCCCCAATCTACTTCTTCTTCCTGAAATTTTTATCATGTGGTGCTAACATGTCACTCATTTCATCAAATTTGATCTTCCCTAACTTTCTAGTGACTTGCAAAGTTTCCAAAAAATGAGTATATGATGATGGCAATCCAGCAATTAAAATTGTAGTTAAGAAGCTTTCATCAACAGCTTGAAAACCAGCATTGATGATTTCTTGCTTAATGTTTTTAAGTCGTGAAATGTACTCAATGACATCGCCACCTTCAGTTAATTTCTGTTGAAGCAATTTTAATTGAAGATCAACCTTCATTGATTCAGGTTATGTATCAAAGAGATCTTTGAATGTATGTAAAGCAGCCCATGCATCTGAAGAATTCTCAATGTGTATGTACATTTCATTACTAACTGAAGCTTTTATAAGAGCTAATGCCTTGGCATCTTTTATTTCCCATTTTGCAAGTGAATCTGGATCTGTTGGTTTACTTGGCTTAATGTTGCCATCACAAATGCCATGCCACAATTCATTTAAAATAAGAGTACTTTCAATTAGACATCTCCATGTCTTACAGGATTTCACTCCTTCTAGCTTATCAGTTTTAGAGAACAGATTAATTAATTTCGACATTGGAGTGTTGAAGCAGTGCACCAAAAGAATCAAGCACAAAAAATTGAGCAACTCATCATTCCACGACACACGCCACACAAAAAATGACACATGACGGAAAAAA